>CM032640.1:10147930-10373994 GCA_019097785.1 Fraxinus excelsior
TTTGCTCCTCCATGATTATTGGGTTTATCATAATTATTATTTGGTCCAAATCGATCACTATATTTGTTTCTTTTTTGTGGTTGTCTATCTCTTATCTTATCATAATATTGTCTATATGATTTATTAAATAAAGGTACATAACTTCATCTGGATCTGGTAACTCTCTATTAGAGGTTTCTGCTTTATTAGATCCTCATCCAGTATTCATCAAAACTTGGTATTCTTCTAGATTTCTAAACTTAATTAATCAAATTTTTCTATAAGTACGTCTAATTCTTTATTCATTTTCATTATATTTATTATCCTGTTTTTCTTCAATTATTAACTTTTCTAGTGATTTTTCTTTAGATCTTTTTATTTCTTCTTCTTCTATTATTTTTGGTAAAAAAAATTTTTTTCTAAATTTATCATCCATACTTCCTGATTCTATTACAATCTCTTCTTGTGCAATATGTTTATTTTCTATTCTAGTTATTTCTTTTTCTATAAGTATATTTATATTATTTCTTACTTCTTTTATTTCATTATTCATGTTTTGAACATCAGTTATTAATATTTTTATTAATGTTTTTAGTTCTTCCATATATTCACCTATTGACATTTTTAATGATTTGCCATTTTTTCTTTGATTGACTTAAGTAATATGTTCTACATTCAATATCTTTTCAATCTTTTATTATCTTATCACACTTTTGTTTTATAGATTTAGTATTTGTTAATTCTTTTGATTTTTCATAATAGTTTGCTCTCTTTTTATATATTTCTTGTTTTAATTTTAATATTTATTTTTCTTGTGATCTTGTTATTTTTTCAGGTTTTAAGAGCTCATCTAATATCTGTTGGTTTATTACTCTTACTCTCGCTAATTTTTTATCTAAGATTTCTTTCATTTCCATTAATTCCATTAGTTTAGTTATCCTGAAAAACTATTTTATTTTGTTTTTTAATAAATCATCAATATTTATTTAATAGAGTCTAATTTTTATGATGATTCATATGTTTCTTTATAATATAAATTGATTTCTTCATTTTAAAAAATTTCCATAATTTTTTCATATGCATGTCTACTTTTATAATTTCTATTATTAATTTATGTAATATTTGATCGTTTACTTCTCTAGGTAATTTCTTAATTATAATTAATTTTATTATTTTATCTATCAGGAATATGTTCTAAAAATATATAACTTCATACTTCTGTTTCTAATTTATAATAATTATCTATTCTTCTAATTATAGTTTCCATGATCTCTATGGCTCTGATACCAAGAATTGAGAGTGCTACTATGAGCAAACTAAAATTAAATAATCTAAAATCTAATAAATCTTAAAAATCAAATAAATCATCACACAGTCGTATATTCTATATATTTCTTTAATTTAATAAGATCTAATCTATTATTAGTTATAGATATATAAAATCTTAAAGTTAAATTAAACCTTATTTTTTTATATTCTTGTAGCAATCTATTTGTGATTGGTCTTTACATTTATAGGTTTTTAAGTAGTTCTTCAAAATCTAATAATGTTTGAGTATTTATAATATCAAGATATGTTATCATGTCTATATTTGGTTCAAAAGGTAGATTATGTTTTGAGGTATTCTTTTTCATTTTTTCTAATTTATCTATAATATCTTTTATGTCTTTTATGATTAAAGATCTTACAATTCCTCTAATAAAATTTTCTGTTAGGTTTTCTTTAAAACATTTTAATATTTCTTGAGATGCACACAACCATTCTTGATATCCTATTTTATCAATTTTATTTTCAAATTCAATTTATTTTTTATGATTCTTTCAATTTTGTATGGTCCTCTTTTAGTTCTAGGTTTTTTCGTTATAATTTTTATTAGTCATAATTTCTAAAGTTAATTAGAAAATAAACGTATTATAATAATTTTTTTCTAGGACTTGATTGCACTTTTCTTTATTTTATAATGACTTAGTTATAAATTTTGTATCTGGGGGTATTTTTTGTAGTTTCCTTCCTTTGAATGGTCAAAGGCTATTTTGGAAATGGTATTAATGGATTTCGGCTATTTTCAAGTATTTCCTAATCTAAGAAGGATAGAAGACTTTTGGAGCTCATTGAGTTTTATTCCTAGTTGATCCTTACCATCCATATGAAGATAGGTTAGGGATAAGGAATTTCAGAATAGAAAACTCGAATGTAATGGGATTTTTCTCATCTAAAATATGGCTTTGAACCAGTCTGAGACACCATTTTTTTTTAAGAAAGTCACGTTTACAATTTTTATGAAAATGTATCAAACTTAGCCCCTATTTGAAAGTCATTATTTGGGTAAAATAAAGTTTTAAATGGTGATTATTTTGGAGAATGTGTGGTTAAAAAATATGAAATCTTTTTGGATTTATATGCAAATATTTGTATTATGTGAACGTGTGGTTGCAAATAAATATGTAGAAAAAAAGAGTTTTAAAATAATGATCGTCAAACATGAACTTCATAACCACGTGTTGGGTATGTTGATATGCCTAATTCATATCCTTCATACAAAGGGAATGAATATTTTCTTCTGTGTGGCTAATGGTTGCTTTTTCACATTCTTTTGCCTTTTGTATCTTTACAACATTTTTTCACAAAAGTTTCTCTTAGATCACGACACGAATTATTATCCTAAAAAACGTAGAAGTAATAAAAAGAGAATTCTACTATATTTGAAATATTCTAAGGTCCTGTTTGATACACATTCTTCTCAAAATTCATTCTTTCAAAACTCATTTTTAATCACACATTTTTCATCAACAGAAAAGATTTATAGTGATTCATGAAAAAAGAGATACGGAAGAGAATGGAAAATGAAAGGAAAGTGATTCATGAATTTGTTCCACCATGTAACCGATTAGAAGACTTAGCTTATAGTTGTCTGTTTATGTAATCCAAACTAGAGTTGAAGTTGGATTTTGCTCATGGGTTCTCTTTGTAAACTGCACTAGAGTTTTCACAATCTTCTTTAAACGTATGTATTAGTTTTCTACATTGGTCAATGACAGAAATTTCAATGGTGATGCTCTTTGAATTCTGTTGTTTAAAATTATGTCTTTTATGTTAGTGTGTGCAGGCGTGTATCTCGGTAATACGAAGCCGTAAATGAATTTTCTCTTTCCTTCACGAACTTGGGACTTACGTTGCAACCAAATAGCATTAGTTTTGATGCTAGTCAAATAGCTCAAATGGGACAAGTTCGGGATCAAATTGCTACTACTCTAGACGTCATACATAATTCCGTGGATTTATATACACTTATACTTCTTATCGTATTGATTGAACTGTTTTGCCTAATTTAATTTAGATTGTGATTTTAATATTTGAAAAAAAAAAATTTAAGATTCACCAACTTCATATATGTTATTTAATACTATATTACTATTAAGCTATTAAAACTTATTGAATAAAATATTATCAAAATTTCAATGTAAAAGCATTTTCCATTTTTATGTTTTCGGAAACAGTTTTTCAAAATGACAAAAAGAACGCATTTGACGCTCAAAACACAAAATACAAACGAATTCAAAACTCAAAATACAAAACTGAAACACGAAGAGAACGACCCATAATTGTTTTCAAAAACCAATTTTATGAAGGGAAAAAAAGGCATTTTTAAAAAAATAAAAATAAAAAATCAAGGTGTAACTTAATCATCATGAGGTGAATCAATATGAATAGTGGACAATATAAAATAAGATATATTGTTGACCCCAACTTCCTCAACTGGATAAGTAAAAAAATGCAAGTTTGGAAGCCACCTTATTACTCTCATGCGAATAAAGAGACGAGAACCGCTACTTATATGACAAAGACTATGTCAAGTTTATGTGATAAGAACAAATAGACATTTTTTAGAACTTCGTCTAAATTCGAAGTCTGTGTTAGACACTCGACAATTTATTTGATTATGTTTCTATTTTTATAGCTTTGAATTTTCTCCCTTCCCCTCTCCCTCTCCCTCTCCCTCTTCATTTTATCTATTTTTATTATAGGAATTAGGATAAATAAAAGACATAGGTAGTATTCAGGGACATGATCAGAACTGAACTAAATGCTCAAAATCTTGTATGTTAAAATTTTGAGTCTTGTCTAATGAATATCATATGTGTCCTTAGGATTCAACAATTGGCTCAGGGGCATGTCTTAACCATGGTATAGTCCAATAAGAAAATAATGTAGACAGCAAGTAATTAATGACAAAAAAGTGTTAAATCAGATTCTAAACTCAAATTTTAAGATTCTTAGATATAGATAGAGTCTTTGTATCTAAAATCTTGTATATTCTAAACCTTGCATGCACCAATAACATGAACAGCATATTCTTGTAAAAAGAAACAAGAAAGCATGCTGGTGGAATTAATTAATATTAGGTTAATCATCCAGATCTGATTATTAAGCAATCATGGATTATATCTTGTACTTAAACAAAGAGAGAAAAAAAAAAGTTTGGATTCCTTTTGATACATGCATGTGTTAGATGCCCCACATAATTTACCTAATCACATGCTCCCCATCTAATTAAAAAATGGGTAATTTATTTAATTAATATACAATATCACTATTATAGTTCAAAAGTCATAGATTCTTGACTTTAATCACTTGCAAATTGCAATGGGTTGTTTTGACCATAAACCAGATCAAAATAAATAAATAAATAAAATAAAATAAAATAAAAAATAATTCATGGTACCATAATTGATGACTGTTCGACTACTTAATTTAAAAGATTAAATTACTAGAGAATATAATTAATTTTATATTTGTAGCTTCGAATAAGCATTAGCATGTACCTTTGTCAGTCGAACACAAAGTCTTATTAGTAAGAGAGTGAATATGGTTCGGTTTGGACGATTGTTGGCTTATTTTCAAATCAAATCATTTTTCACGGTTTGGTTTGATTTGAAAAAATCTGTTAAAATGAAACATAGGTTTTAATTCTAGGAATGGAAATATCTGCTAAAAAATAGGGAAATTATTGAAAATACCCCAAATTCAACACTACCCTTTCCAAAATACCCTTTGACTATTCAAAGGTAGTAAACTACCAAACATACCCCTAAATATAAGATTTACAACCAAAGTAATCATAATATAAAGAAAGTAACAATTTAGTCCTAAAAGATTTATTTTAATCTTAAAACAATAATTTCTTTTCAAAAAACTAACCAAAACTATGACTAATAATAAGATGAAAAGGCCTAGATCTAAAAGAGGTCCATATAAAATTAAAACGATTGTAAAAAATAAAAAAGAAATTGAATTTGAAAATGAAATCGATAAAATAGGATATCAAGAACAATTATATGCTGCTCAAGAAATATTAAAATGTTTTAAAGAAAATTTAATAGAAAATTTTGCCAGAGGAATTATTAGATCTATAATTATAAAAGATATACAAGATATAATAGATAAATTAGAGAAAAGGAAAAAGAATATTTCAAAGTATAATATACCTCTTGAATCAAATATAGATATAATAACAGATCTTGATATTATGAATTCTCAAACATTATTAGACTTTGAAGATTTAATTAAAAGCCTATAAATGAGGAAACCTATTACAAATAGATTATCACAAGAATATAAGAAAATAAGGTTTAATTTAACTTTGAGATTTTATATATCTATAACTAATAATAGATTAGAATTTGATAAATTAAAAGAATACATAGAATATACGACTATTTAAAGATTAATTAGATTTTAGATTTTAAGTATTATTTGATTTTTGTTCGCTCTTAGTAGCCCCCCAATAGATGGTATCAGAGCCATAGAGATCATGGACATTACAATTACAAAAACAGATTGGTATTACAAAATAGAAGATAGTAAAAGTAATATATTTTTAGAACATATTCCTAAGAAAATAAAAACAATAACGTTAATACTAATTAAAGATTTACCTCAAGAAATAAAAGAACAAATTATAGATAACCTTATAATAGGAACATTGAAAGATGAATATATATATGAAAAAATTATTATTGAACTAGAAAAAGAAGAAATGATGTTATATTGCAAAGATTATGAGTAATAAAATTATAAAAATAGAAAATTATTACACATTAGAAACAGAAAGAGGAAGTTATATATTTTTAGAACCTATACCCAATAAGTTAAAAATAATAACATTAGGAATAATTAGAGAATTACCTATGGAAATTAAAGCACAAATATTACATAAACTAATTATAGAATCAATAAGAGAAAGATTTATATATGAAAAAATAATAGAAACTTTTGAGGAAGAAGAAATCAATTTATATTATAAAGAAAAATATGAATCAAATGATTTGTAAAAACTGTTAATGGAATTAATGGAAGTAAAAGAAATTCTAGATAAAAAATTAGTAAGAATAAGAGAAATAAATCTACAAATACAAGATGAACTTTTAAAACCTGGAAATATAACAAACTCACAACAAAAACAAATATTAAAATTAAAACAAGAAAGGTATAAAATAAGAGCAAGTTATTACGAAAAAATGAAAGAATTAACAAATAATAATTATGTAAAGCAAAGATGTGATAAAGTAATAAAAGATTGTAAAGATACTGAATGTAGAACATATTACTTATGTCAATCAAAGAAAAGATAAATGTCGATTGGTGAGTATATAGAAGAATTAAAAACACTAATAAAAATATTAATAGATGATGTTCAAAACATAAATAATGAAATAAAAGAAGTAAGAAATGATATTAATATCCTAAAAATTGAAGTAAGAAAAATAAAAGAAAATAATAAAGGAAAAGAAAAGACAATAGACAAAAAACTAATAGAAAAAGAAATGTCTAGAATAGGGAAAAAATATATTGAACAAGAAAATATAAGAATAGAAGCAGGTAGTATGGATGACGAATTTAGGAAGAAGATTTTACCAAAAATAATAGAAGAAGAGGAAAAGATGGAAAAATCTAAAGAAAAAGCAATAGGAAAATTAGAAATTAAAGAAAATCAAGATGATATAGAAGATAAAGATGAATGAAGAATTAGATTTACTTATAGAAAATTTTGATCAATTAAATTTAGAAAATTTAGATGAATATCAAGTCCTAATGAACACTGGAGGAGGACCAAATAAAGCAGAATCCTCTAATAAACAAGAAATATTTGATCCAGATGAAAGTTATGCACCTATATACATTAAACCATATAGACAATACTATGAAACAATAAGAGATAGACAACCACCAAAAGGAAACAAATACAGAAATAGATTTGAACTAAATGATAATTATGATAAACCTGTCAATCATGGAGGAGCAAAATTAGACTTAGATTGTAAAATAGATATTAAAAAAGCCTTAGAAATTTGGGCAAACTCAATGATATTATTCTTTTTATATAACAAAGATGATACATGGGAAAGCACTGAAAGAAGGATAGACTTTTTAGTAGCATCCTTTGAAGGAAATGTCAGAAAATGGTGGGATGGAATAAATAATGATACAAAAACACTAATAAAAAGAAATATACAAACAGAAATAATAAAATCAGATAAAGAAGGTATAGAAAGATTAGTAAACTATATTTCAGATGAATTCTTAGGAGAAGATTGGATAAGAAATTTTGATGGAGAAGCAATAAAAGAAAAAGAAAATGCTAGGATAAAATTAATAAACCTAACAACATGTGATATGTGTAAAATCAAAGAATACACATGTGAATTTAAAGAATATTATTATACCCAATTTTATAGTAATGAAAATCAAGATGTATATAAAGATATGTACTATAATAAGTTACCAGGAACATGGGGAATATATTTTAAGATAGAATTTGAAAAATACATTAAAGAAAATCCTGAAGCACCTAGATCTTTAGGATCAAGAATAAAATTCTTATTTGAAAGACTTGCATATATATGTCAACAAAGACAATTAATGAAAAAATCAGGAAGATTAACTAAGATATGTTGTGAAGATATGGAAAAACCTACACAATGGGGATGTAATCCTGAAAGAAAAAATATTAAGAGAAAATTCAAAAATAAAAAATTTAGAAATTTTAGAAATTTTAAGAAAAAATATATAAAGCCTAGAAGAAGATATTATAAAAGGAAATATAATCCGAATAGACAACAGAAAAACAGACCTTATAGAAAAGATAAAAGCCAATGCAAATGTTGGAATTGTGGAGAAATAGGACATATAAGCCCTGATTGTAAAAAGAAAAAGGTTAAAATATTACAAAAAGAATATTTAGAAATAGAAAGTGAATTAAGTGAAATATCAGATATTGAACAATATTATGATCAAGAAGTATATATAAGCGAATCAGATTCAGAAAAAGATAATGAGTCAGAATCTGAATAACGAGATTGAGAAATAGAAAAAGATAATATAGATAAACAAGATAATATAGATAAACAAGAATATGAAGGAATAGAAGGTTATGGATTAAAAGTAACATTTGATAATAACAAATTCAAGAAAATGAGAAAATTATCTTTAGATTTAAAAATAGGAAAATGGGAAACCTTAGATAAAATATGGAAAAAAGAAAGAATAGCAATAAATGAGTATCATAAAATTGAAAAAGCTATAAATGTTAGAACAACTCAAGGAACACATAAATTAAATCTTTTAACAAGAAATACAGTAGAAGAATTATTAACAAAGATTAGTAAAAAACAAGGAGAAAAAATTCAATATGTCTATTTAGCAGGAATACAAATAATATTTAAATCCTTATTTAGAGAAGGAATAGATTCACCTTTAACCGTAAGTTTACATGATGGAAGAATAATAAATTTAAAAGATAGCTATTTAGGAACTATAGAAGGAAACTTGGCATATCAAAAATTAATATTTACTTGTTACCCAAAATATTGTGTCTCAATTACAGATAAGAACTTCAATGAAGTCTTAGGACTACATTTTAAGTTACATAGAAATGATATAATGGAACCAGGAGACAAAATTATGACTATAAAATATAGAGCTTTGTACACATTTACTAACTCCAATTATGGAAATATATACTCTAAAAAACCATACATAGAAGTTCACAAAGAATGTAAGGATATTAGTAAAATAATAGAACCAAGTAAACAAATAAGTTTAATTCCTAAAGAATATGAATTTAGTATACTTAAAGATAAACCTGAAATAGCAGAAGATAAAGAAGATGATTATTCTAATAACATAATGTTTAGAGATGGAAGATTAATTAAAAGATCAACAAGCCTTAAATTACCTAGAAAACATTTAGAAGGAACTAGTAATATAAAAGAAATCAAACTTCATAGAAATGCTGGAAATATGAAGATAGAAGGAGAATATTATAATGGAAGAGAATATATTGAAGGACCAAATATACTAATTGATACAGGAGCAAGTGAATGTCATATAGCTTCAATTAGAAATAAAGGATTAATGACTCATAAAATTGAACCATATAGATATGTAAATTTTGATGGACAAATACATACTACAGAATTAGAAGTCAAAGTACCAATAAAAATAGGAGGAATTAAAATGGTAGTACCATGTTACATGGATAATAGTATGAATACAGATCCTCATATATTATTAGGAATAAGTTTTCTAAATGGATTAAAAGACTATAGTATAAAAAGAGAAGGATTATACATAACACATAATGATCAAACTATATTATGCGAAAAGAGATAAATGAATAACCAAATAAGTTTTCCATTAGCCGTATATATACAAGTTACTATAGTAGAAACAAACATAACAACATGTGCCTTAATAGATACAGGAAGTGATATAACAATATTTAAAAACTTCTTAATAAAATCATGGAATGAAAATAGTAAAATAAAAATAACAGGAGTAACAGGAGAAAGTACACAAATAATTAATAGTGCTGATAAAGTCAGTATTATACTTGGAAGTAAACAAGTAATAATAAATAAGATATATAGTTATAATAAATTAGATTGTGATATATTATTAGGAAATGACTTTATTCAACAATTTCAATATTATAAACAAAATAATTATATGATAATGTTACAAACTCCATGTGCACACTTATTAAAAATTTCAAGGGAATTTAGACCCTATAGAGTTCAGCCAGCCCAGCGTGGTGATAAATGGGAGAAAAAACCAATAATAAATAAAGACATAAACACAAAAATTCTATACAAAAAAGTGTTAAAAGCAGAAATAGAGATAAGTATAGAAAAAATTATAGAACAATTAGAAAAAACATGTGGAGAAAATCCATTATTATTTTGGAAACCATACCATCCTAAAGCTAAAATAGAATTAACAGAAAATGTTATAATTAGAGTCAGGCCAATGATGTATACTATACAAGATACACAAGAATTTAAAACCCAAATAAAAGAATTACTAGAACAAAAACTTATTAGACCAAGTAATGGACCTCATAGCAGTCCAGCTTTTATGGTCATGAAACATTCTGAGCAAGTTAGAGGAAAGGCTAGAATGGTAATCAATTATAAAGAATTAAACAAATATACTAAATTTGATGGATACTTTTTACCAAATAAAGAAGTCCTAATAAACCTTGCAAAAGGAAAACAATATTATTCTAAGTTTGATTGTAAATCAGGCTTTTGGCAAGTTAAAATGGAAGATGATAGTATACAATATACTGCATTTAGTACACCTCAAGGTAAATATGAATGGTTAGTAATGCCTTTTGGTTTAAAAAATGCACCACAAATATATCAAAGAAAAATGGATAATATATTTAGAAAATTTGATGAATTTTTAATAGTATATGTTGATGATATATTAATATGTTCTAATACTAAAGAAGAACATAGAAATCATTTGATAAAATTTATAAATGAATGTAAAAAAGAAGGGATTGTTCTTTCAAAAAAGAAAGCTATAATAGAAAAACAAGAAATTGATTTTCTTGGATTATCAATAGATAAAAAAGGAATAAAATTACAAACTCATATATCTAAGAAGATAGAAAGTTTTCCAAATAAATTAGAATCAAAAGAACAAATACAAAAGTTCTTAGGATGTCTAAATTATGCAGAAGGATTTATTGAAAATCTTTCAAAAAAGAGACATAAAATACAAGTTTTACTTAGAAAAACAAATACTAAAGGATGGAGTGAAGAACATACAGAAGCTGTTAAATTATTAAAAGAAGAATGCAAAAATTTACCAAAATTAAGATTGCCAGATGAAAAGGATAATTTGGTTGTTAATACAGATGCTTCTGATAAATATTGGGCAGCCATATTAAAAACAGATTTAAATGAAATCTGCAGGTATTCAAGTGGAACTTTTAACCAAGCAGAAATAAATTATACCACTCATGAAAAAGAATTGTTAGCAATTATTAGAGGAATAAAAAAGTTTTCATTATTCCTATTATCTAAGAAGTTTATTGTTGAAACTGACAATTCTAATGTTACAGGATTAATTAAAAATAAGTTGCCAATGGAGCCTCAATATAGGAGATTGCACAGATGGCAAGCATATTTGTCATTCTATAATTTTGATATTATTCATATTAAAGGTATAAACAATTATCTTGCTGATTTTTTAAGCAGGAATATCGAGTTTGGAGATGGATAATATCAAGCAGGAGATATCAGAAATAAAATCTGCGGCAGCATTTGCCAAAGATGAAGCTGATGATATAAAAGTTGGAATGGAGGCATTAGCTGAAACCTTAAGTTATAATGTCAAATTATTACTTGAGATCAGTACGTCCCATACCAAAGTTACCAATGAATTAAAAGACCGAATTGATGCTCTTGAAGCACAATTAGAGTCTACAAATACCAAAAATACAGGGATTGATGCTTTAGCACAATCTCAAAATACCAAACAGGGAATACAAACAGGTACACCAAGTGGAAGCAACGGTGGACCCAGTCAAATAAAAAGAGATACAATCATGGAAAGTCCCCGAAAGGTGACAATAAAAAATGATGATAAACATACAAGGGTGATCAAAATCAGAGCAGATGAAGATGATGAAACCCCTTTAACACCAAGAGAAGAAGAATATAAAGCTTTTGCAAAACTTGTCTATGAACTACAAGATAATGAATCATATTTCATCTCCCCAGGAGAACATGTTTACCCAAGAATGATCATTACAAACGATGGAGACCCTAACATGGTTAAAATGGCGGCAGACTATGGATTCTTGGATTTAATTTATCCAGGAAAAGATTTAAAAGAAATTGAGAAATTTGATGATATCTTCCGAGGAGAAGTTTCAAAATTCGCCAAAGGAAGACCAATATATCTTAAATTTTACTCAATCAGTCCAGAAATTGATGGAAGGATATATTATCCTGCAGAACATATTATTACAATCGGATATGTAGGCCGAAATTTCCAAATTGAAGTAGATAGAAAGTCATTGCCAAACATTAACAGATCATGGATGAGATCCCGAAGAGTCTTAGGGATGAAAGTTCTCTACAACATGACAAAAAATTTATACGATAAAAAATTTCAATGCCTATGCCAATATGAAGGATGGACACTTATGACAAATAATGGAAATGATAAATCTACAATTTTAAAAGAATATATCCAAAAGTTTGATATCCATCAAATCCATGGAAGTCCATCAACCATACAAGAGTCATGCCAATTGAGGGAGTGTCCCACATGCTATCCAAATGAAAAAAGGCCCCGCCACTATGGAGAATCTTGACAAACTCCATATGAAGACAATAGAGGAAAAGAAGATGTGAAAGAAAGGTGGACAGCTGGAAGATATAATAGAGCTACAATTATGTAGTGAAGAAATTATTGTAATAATAGAACTCCATTAATGGAGTATGATGTAAGAGGCCAATAATCGAGCCTCATGTAGTAGTATAAATAGAAGCATTTGGGCTAAGATAGAGGCAGAATGAGTTGAGAAAAAACACTTGAGCCCTCATATTGCGAGAAAAACACTTCTGTCTTTTGATATAATCTTTGTACCAATTTCAGAATATCAATAGAAAATCCATTTCTTACATAAAAAAATGAGTTTCTAAATCTTCATTCCCATAGATTCTTGATAGATCTAATAAGAAATCTCTTTCTTATTTTAACAACAAAAACAGTTTTTCTTTAATCCAAGTCTAGGGATTTGTCCTTAGAACCGATACAGTGAAGGCAAGAAGCTGAATAGCAAGGATTCCGTTAAGGCAGAAGGCCGTTGAAGGAAACAATTTGCACATTCAGAGCCTGAAGGTCACTCGATTCTAAGAATAAAGAGCCAGATTAAAACTAAGGTAGAACTACTATTTCTTGTTAAATTTTGAAAGAATTTCTTAAGATCTTAGAGAATCGCAGGGATTATAAATGTTTATGATTATTTATGATGTTGGATTACTGTCTGCTATGATGTTTATATTTTTATGATAATGTTTATATAATATTCAGTCATGCCAGGATATACAATTAAAGGATTAAACGATTTGTTAAAAAGAATACTTGGAAAAGTAGAAAATCTTATATCCCAACTAGAAAATACAGATGAAATATCTGAAGAATATATTAGACTTATAAAAGAATGTGAACAAAAAATAGCAGATTATGATAATATATTAGAGTTATACTTTAATCAGAACATAAGAAATATAGAAGAACAGATTAGAAACCTACCCTAAAATAGAAGGACATGTCTTGCAATAAAGAAACCTATTTCATTAAGGATAAAATTGACTTTTTAACAGAAATCTTTAAAAGCCACTGTTCACAGGCTATTTTGAAAATTCTCCCATTTATTAGTGCGTACTGTCCCTAATGAAGATTTTCGTCTACAAATTATGCGAAGAGAAAGGAAAAGACCTTTTTGCCATTGAATTTTTAAATAAAGCAAAAAAAGAAACAAGTACAAAATTAAGAGTATATTGTTCCCTATTTTTAAGCAGACTAACATAATTTTTTGAAGGAGAACGGTCATCAGGTCAAGATGGCTAATTAACATAAGGTTAATCATAAAAATGTTATAGAAAATTCGGAACATATATGTGATAATGAATAAAAATTAATAATCTTTAATACGATTAAAATTCATGCATTAAAAAAATGTGACGTGAATATAACCACTCAATAACCATTGACGTAGTACTATTGTAAATGTCTATTGCTTGTTTTGCCTTGTTTGCATTTGTAAAGCTCAAAAGAATTAGCCGTTGTAATTATTTGAAGCACTTAATTATTTTTTCGTTGCGCGATCTGAATGAGAATATAAAGTTAAATAAAGGGGGGTGTATTCAATTCAGAATTTTAAAGACTTTTGAAGAACTAAAAAGTTTAGATGTATTCAACTAAGACTTTTAAAGATTCTCTAAAGGTTTATGTGTATTCAATAGTCTTTTAGAAACTTTTAAAAAGTCTCTAAAAATTACAGGGTATTCAATCGAAACTTTTTAAAAGTCTCTATAAGTTATGAAATATTCAATTGATAATGACTTTTAGGGACTTTATAATTTGCTAGAATTTTGGAGACTTTGTAGTAAAAATTATGAATAGAAAGTCTCAAAACAAATCTCTCATTCTACCGTGAGATTTGTCAAGAGTCTGGCCTTCCCCTCCCCCCCCTCGCTCTCTCTCTCTCTCTCTCTCTCTGGAGTATTTTACTTCTTTTGACCTAAACAAGATTCTTCTTCAAGCCAAGAAATTTAAAATTAATTTTATTGATTTGTTCTCTCTCTCTCTCTCTCTCTCTCTCTCTCGTGTGTGTGTGTGTGTATTTCTCTTTTTTTTTTTACCCAAACAAAGTACATTTATGGAGAAAAAAGGATTTGTCAAATGCTTGCAATTAAATACAATTAAATTTTTTTGGTATTTTGATTATTTGTTAATCCATTTTATGTGACTTGAAGAAAAAAAATTATTTTTTTTATTTTACATGAGAAATCAGATTTATTGCTTTGCATTTTCAATTATACGAGTTATAAATAATTTGGACATATAAGAAATTGTTTAAAATATTACATTATATATGCTTAATATTTTATTTTAAAATATAAATCTTTAAAATCGCTAAAAGTCTCTAATGAAAGTCTACAAAAGTTCATGGAAGATTTTTATTAATTCTTACCAAATCCATAGAAATCACTTAAAAGTCTACAAAATTCACAAAAGTCTCTCATTTTAAAAAATCTATAAAAGTCTTTAAAAGTTCCAATTGAATACACCCCCCAAAATTTTTGTCCTTTTCGTATTTTATTTATTTTATAATTAGGGCATTTCATGTATTATTTTTTTATGCAATGGACAAATTATATTCATAAGATTTAACAGATTTATAACATTAATTGGTCTCAAAAGTGATCAATTTTAAAAATTGAAACATGGTTTATTGTAATTTTTTTAAATGCAACTAGCTGTCTCAACAATGCCACATAATTGAGGAGGTATATGTTTCAACTTTAATATCAGTGTAACTCATATTACATGATTAATATGCACAGTTGTGTTTTAAATCTAAATGTAACTCTTGTTTGTAATAATTTAATTATCATCCAATTAAATTTATATGTTTAACTCTTCTAATGATATCAACATTATTATAAATCTATTTCTTAAATAAAGTATGTTTTTTTTTTTTACTAAATCTACTTCTTTGTAAATGTTAATCTTTTGTTACTTACTCATCTCCATTTTTTTAAAAAAAATACATTTTACCGTCACTTCTTTTTAACGACATATTTTTCAATAAAATAATTTTATATACAATTAAAAAACTTTTCTTTCATTTTTAACCATATATTTTATATCAATCTACATTTCAAAAATGCATTCTACCTAAGAAATCGGGTTCAAACTGGCCCTTAACCAATTGGCTCTGTTTTTTATTTTTTAAAATTCATTTTACAATAATGTTACTTGTAAATCCAAAAAAAAACTTATTTATTAACTACACATTCTCCAAAAAAACAAAAAAAAAACCACTATTCAAAACACGTTTCCTCCAAAAATCTCATTTTAGCCCATGTTTGGCCATATTAAAATTATAATTCATTTTCCTTCATCTTCTTGTCAATTACACATTCTTCAATAATATAATATTAAACGTTAACCTAAATTTTTTTATTCTTTTTTAATCATACATTCTCCAAAAAATTATTATTTCAAAATACATTTTTTTTTTCCAAATTCTCATTATAATGGGGGTCAAACAAGGGCTTAATGAAGTCCAAATAGGGGTTTTAAGAGAGACGCTATTTATATCCATGATTTTTATATTTTCATTTCACTCAAAAAGCATGTTTGAGCCCATTTTTTCCCACAAAAATACATTCTGAAATAGTAATTTGATGAAGAATATGTGGTTAAGAAAAAATTTGGACTTGCTATAATGTTATTTTATTGAAAAACATATGGTTAAAAAAAGAAGAAAGAGAAAAAAAAAATTTGTATTTTATAAATAATTAAACCTAGACAAGGGCTATATCTATCCTTATTAAAATTTTAATAAATTATTATTTTCATACAAGTCACATTCCAATATTGTTCTTATTAAATTCATTCACTTAAACATTATAGATCCACACCAATTTTATATATTCATCACACTCTAAATACATCCTAATACAATTTAAAAAATTTAAAAAATAATTATATTCATTCCATCACAATTCAATAATTTGAAGGAAAAATTGTAGCCACTATATCAAACTTTTCACTTTTTACAGAGTTTGCCTAAATTTTCGTTTTATGGCACCCACGGTACCAAATGTTTCAAAAATATACACCAGAGGTCCGAATAGACGGTTTCCGTCTAGTTGACCGTAAGTTGACCAAAAAAGTCAAAATTGACCAAATTCATTAATGACAAAATAGTAACTTTGTATTTTATATTTAAAATAATTATAAAGAAAAGAAAAGAAATAAAAAGGTTAGCCACCCTACCCCATCCCACCCACCCACCCAATCCAACCCAACCCAACCCAATCCAACCTAACCTCGATTTCTTTTCTCCGGCCAACAACAGTGCCAGCACCTCTACCAAATCTATGTCGGCCCCACCACCACAATCAACCACCAACATCAAGCCAAAGTTCACACACCCGTGAACCCACACCCCACAGCATCTACCATGTCTTCCTTGAATTCCTCTCAAACTCGTGAACCCAAACCCGAATCGCAAGCTCTAATTCGAAAATTCTCTGTAAATTCTTCTACTCATTATCGCCGGAAGCATGGTATTAGTGTTCTTGGTGGATTTACAATAGAAAGAAATGTGTTAATTGCTAGATACAAATCCAGATTCCATGAATAACCCACTTCTAAAATTCACCAAACAAACACGAAATAATTATTTTCACGGAGTATGCAGCATTTGCGTAGGAAAAAGGTTCAACAGTTCAACTATAATTAAAATAAACAATATCAATTTGGAAGAATTATTTCCCCACTTACCAGTGATTGATGTCATAAGTGATGTAGCAATTGATTAAACAACCGTTGTGCTGTTGTCGGAAATTTTCTGCCTTTTGCAGTACCACCAGTAGACCGGGAAATTTTGGTGCTTCAGGAGAAGTTTGCGAACTGGCTTTAGAGTAGGAATGACAAAAAAGCTGGGTAACTTGGGCTCGACCCATAAAAAGCTCGAGTTGGGCCAAGCTCGAGCCGAGCCTCATTTTGGAGAGAAGGCTTGAGATCGGGCCGGCCCTTGGCCCGAGCAAGCCTGTTTATATGATTAAAAAAATTATTATTTTTGAACATGCAGCTAGAAAAGCTGCTTTTCTAGCTGCTGCCTTTGCAAAGGGGAAAAAATGAAAAAACAAACAAACAATAAAAAAAACCCGGGTTGGCTCGGCTCGGCCCGCTACCGAGCCAAAAGCTCGGGCCGAGCCTCATTTTTTTAGCCGGGCTTTGCTCAGCTCGGGCAAAAAAAAGCCCGGCCAAAAAAAGCTCGAGCCGAGCCCTGACTTTTTTTTTGGACTCGAGCTCGGCTCGGCTCGGTTCGTTGATATAGCTACTTTAGAGCGTGCTTCGTGTTTGATATTAAACTCATGTTTGTCATCCATTTTCTCAAACAATGTTTGCTACAATAAAAATCTTCATCACATATTCATTTAATAAAATATTCTACTCACAAATCAGTAAAATCAATTTACTTTTCAACCACACATTCTCTAAAATATACTATTTAAAATTCTATTTTTCTCCCAAAATGGGAGACAAAAAAGCCCCGAGCTCCTTACTAAAAAATACTTCTATTTTTCATCATTGTTCAAAAGTTAAATGAAAAAGTTAAATGAAAAAAGGGGTGGTTTGTTGGTGTCGACAGTTTTGGGTTGGGTTGGGTGGGGTGGGTAATAGGGTTTTTTAGTTTTTGATTTAATTATTTAATTTTAGTTGGTGGTTTTTTATATAAAAAAGGGAAAGTTATCATTTTGCCCTTTAAAATTTAGTTAATAATTGGTCAGATTTTTTATTTTTGGTCAACTAATAGTCTCTGTCAATTTGGACTCCCGATGCGAATTGTTTAAGGATTTGATACCGTGGTTGGCACAAAACAAAGGTTTGAGCAAAGTCTGCAAAAATGTGAAATGATTGGTACCGTGACTACAATTTTCCCTTATTCAAAAGATAGTTCGGACCCCTCCTCAAACTATGCCCCTGTTTGAGCCACATTATAATTTTTATTTTCATTATTTTACTTATTCTCAACCACTCATTCTTCAATAAAATAATATTTTTTCAACATATCAATAATTTTTCCTTCTTTTTTCAACCACATATTCACCATCACATCACCCAAAAAATATATTCTTTCCACTTTAACGTGCATCAAATATGGGCTAAATATCTTGTTTGGCTTGTATCAGAATGGGAGAAGATACTTAATCGTCTTCCCACTTTTACCTATGAGTCTATGACAATGTCCACTCCAATCTGAATTACTTTTTTTTTTTTTTTTTTAATGTGTAAAAGAACTTCTCATTTTGGTAAGTTACAAGGGATAGGATGCCACAAAATTAGTAAAGGTGATTTTAACTGCATGACATCAAAAGTTTGTCCCTCTCATTTCTTGAAATGGAGATGAAAGAAATAAAGCTCCAAAAAAGAAAATCCATACCGCCAAACCCTTTCTAACAGTAATATTAATGATGTAAACTATGAAGATAGCGAGAATGAAAGAAAATCGAAGAGGAGAACCATGTTAAAAGATTAACATGAAGGGGAACCTAGAAAAATCAGCTGTACGACATACATGCTTCTGGAAACTTTTTTTTTTTCATCATACACATTCGAAACAAATATAAAAAAAAAAGGATTATTGTTGTTTTTTTAAAATTTTATATGTATGTCCTTTTAAGTAAATTTATATAAAATTAAAAATACAATATAATTGTCTTTTTAAAAGTGGCATCTTTTATTCCTTTTTACTTTCCTTACGTGTATTATATTTTTTTTCCTTTCGTAAGATTTTCATCGACCTTTGGAGTTAAAAATAAGCTCCAAAACTTTTTAATTTAATTTTTAAAATAATTTAAAGAGTCAAACCTATAATTTGTTCTTACTTTATAGTGATTACATTTAGAGCTCGTTTGGTACCGATTAAAATTGAAAATATAGCCGTTATTGGTCCCCACACGTCTAATAAAAGTCAACAATAACGGCTAATATTTCAATTTTAATCCAATTTTAATTTTTACCAAACAAATTAGACTCTATTTGATCCCCAAGCTTTAAAAATTATTTTATTACTGAAACTCGTTTTCAGTCATTCATTCTTCTAATAAATTAATTTTATACATAAATTCAAAATTCTTCTCTAATTTTTTAATCACATAATTTCAAGAAAAAAAATATTATTACAAAATTTATTATCTCAAACAATAGAAATCAAACAAACTCTTAATAAATTACACATTTTAATATTCTACATCTTAAATTATTTAATAACAATTAAATATATTAATCGTTGATATTTATAGAAAAAATATTAAGCCCTTGTTTTATTGTTTTTAAATTAAAACTTTTTATTTCTCATACTCATTTTCCAATCACACATTCACGTGATAAAATATTTTAAATGTAAATTCAAAATTTTCTTTAATTTTTAACCACATATTTTCTAAAAAATCATTTTTCATAACATTATTTTTTCCCTATTTTTTTTTTATATAATGTCCATCAACCATGGCTAAATAAAAAGGTGAAATCAATAAATATTATTTAAAAAATATAGTAAAGAGGGAATGTAATTTTTTTAATGTTTTTTATTCTATTACCTTTTCGTGTTCCCCACATAAGAAACGGTTAAGATTTTCAGAATCCTATAAAAACTGACAGAACCGCAACTCGCGCCATCTCTACTCTTAGAATTCCAAAAGAACTCAAAATCTCTCTCAGGAACCCTAGTTTTGAGTTTCTAAATGAGTCAAAATATCAAAGAAGAAAACATGGAAATTTCATCCAAAGAGGAGGCGAAAACCAAGAAATTACCATTACAGTCTAGCGTAATTTCTTTAAGCAGTAGTAGTAGCAGCAATTGTGATAGTTTTGATTCTGATGACTCCGATTTGGACGGTTGGGATATTGAAGGGAACCTGAGGAAGAAGCAGAGGATTGAAACGGCCGTACTTCCTATCGGTTTTCTTGACCCTCTTACACCCGAAGAACGCTTGGCCATTCAGAAGGAAATATCTACATCATCGACCATTGAAAATAACAATAATTCTCTTGCGGGATTGTCCAACGTACCGATTGTAGTGAAACAGGAAAGTATTAAGAATTTGTGTAATGATTTTAAGAATAAAGCAGTTAATCCTCCTGCGGTTCGCAGTTGTAAGCAATTCTGGAAAGCAGGGGATTACGAGCGCAAGAATGACGACGATTCAAGTTCAAGACCTGGTAATTAATGGTTCCCTTCTTCCTTCTTTTTTTTTTTTTTTTGATTTCTTCTAGAGTTAATTTGTATATTGTTATATAGCCTGAATTGGTTTATTTCTTGTTTTTAGTGTATGGAATTCGGGATTTGATTGTATGAACTAAACTGTTGATATTTATGTCAATTGATATATAGCTTGGTATTGTATTAGTATGTGCCTTTATATTCATGATTTTTTTTTAATGGAAGATATCTTCATATCAGAGGACGAGAAACTCCCATGATACTGGGGATTTGTCAAACTCAACTGTAGTTAGGACTCAGAAGTGAGACAGGCTATAAAGAGGATGAGATGAGAAAAAATTGGGTTGGATTACAAATTTTTCAACGAGATCTTAAAGAGTAAAAAGATGTTAAATAAATGGAAGAAGCATCTATTGGTTGATCAAACTATTCAATGAGAGCTTTAGAGTTATGTTGTCCTAGTGAAATATGTTAAAGAGGGAGAGTATAGACCAAAATTAACATGATATATTGTGATTGTGAAGGATCTAATTGAGAATAAGGCTTGGTTTTTATGCATTAACTAATTGTAAGCTATAAGACTGCATTTTAGTTTTCCTTGTAACTGAAAATAAGAAATCTTAATGTTCTCAGATATAACAGTTTGATGAGGGATTACTCCTATGTTTTTGAAGTCCTCAAGTTGTTGAGATGTGTAATGAGAATTTGATAAATCAGATTTCAGTTAGATTATCTCAAGCTTTTAAGAGAAACCATAAGAATGACTTTTATTATTTATATTCTTGATTCATCCTGCAGGTGGCATGGATCATGTCAGGATTCATCCGAAATTCTTACATTCAAATGCAACTAGCCATAAGTGGGCTTTGGGAGGTAAATCTTCATACAAGCGTGTGAGATTTTAGCTTTATTTGAACTTATCTTTTCTGACCTTGGTTTCTGCGTTCCAGCTTTTGCTGAGCTTCTAGATAATGCCTTAGATGAGGTACTTGACTTTGATATTGAACGAGGAGCTAAATGCATTTTTCTCTTTAATGTTTTGGTTTGCTGACCATCTAACCACGAATTGATTGTCAGGCTAACAATGGAGCAACCTATGTCCATGTAGATGTGCTCAACAATAGGAAGGACAATACTAAGATGTTGTTGATAGAAGGTATTAGCTCTTTCTCTGACTTCGGTTTCTCTCTTTAGTTACTCTTTTTCTGACTTCGTTTTTTTTTCTTTCTATTCAATTCTTTTTTCCTTTTTAATTTTTTAGGGGTTGGGAGGTTTTAAGTCTTTCCCCTCACAAAAATGCCAACAAGAATTTGGTATTTTTGTACACCTCAGAATTCCTTTCTACCATTTACCCTAAGTCTCATAAAGGGGGATGGTGAAAATTTTCAAGTACTTGAATTAGTATTATATTTTCAATGTTCAAATTCTAAGTTTATTAAACTTATATCAGTAATGTCTTTAAACCAATTAAAAAACATGGAAGATTTTTGAAAATTTCAAAATGTTATTTATGATCTTCTAGATAATAGAAATTTAAGTTGCTGCTGGTGACTGTGCATATTCATTTAATATTTACAATTTCTGATTACAGATAATGGCGGTGGCATGAATCCTGATAAAATGCGGAAGTGCATGTCTCTAGGGTATTCTGAGAAAAGCAAAATTCCCAACACTATTGGGCAATGTGAGCTATTACATTATGTAGAAATCATATGTATCAAATTCTGGTTATTTTGGTCTTTATTATTTTTAAAATTTTCACCAGATGGTAATGGTTTCAAGACTAGTACTATGAGGCTTGGGGCAGATGTCATTGTGTTCTCACGTTGTCGGGGGACAGATGGAAGAAGGTAGTTGCTTTATCATTAAATCAGTTTTTGTCTCATTGTGTTTTCGGAACTGAATTCTTCCAAGTTTCACCGTATGGGACTGATTAGTTTATTTCATTTTATTTACCTGTAGTGCAAAACAGAGTATTGGATTGCTATCCTACACATTCTTGATGGAAACCGGAAAGGAAGATACTGTGGTCCCCATGGTATGATTTATGATTCATGTGTAAAAGCTAACATTTTAATGAAAATATTCATATTATCATTACTGGATGGAGTACATTGGTGAATGTTGCGTAGAATGGATGTTGCATTCTAATTTTACTAACGTTATACTTGAAGCTTGTCTCTGTGTGCATATACATGCAAATATTTCGGACACTTAATTTTTTCACTATAATAAATAGATTGATTATGAGAAAAGAGGCGAGGCCTGGAACAAGATGGTACGCTTTACCTCAGTTGATTGGGAAAGAAATCTTAGAACCATTGTGCAGTGGTCTCCATATGGAAGTGAAGAAGATCTCCTTCAACAGGTAGTGTATAGACGTTAACTCTAATAGCGTAAAAACAAGTATTTTAATTATTCTGATGATGCATTAGCATATCTTGTAATTGTCCACGATTCTTGCTATTATTTTCTTGTAGTTTAATTCCTTAAAAGATCAAGGGACACGTATAGTTATATACAATCTGTGGGAAGATGACCAAGGAGCACTAGAACTTGATTTTGACACGGATCAACATGTAGGCTTTGGATGCCCTCACACTATATTTTTATCTGTATACTCACTCCTGTATACTGATTCTGGTGTTCTTACAAGTAATGACTATAAGGAGACTCTTATTATTTTCATCTTTTTTTTTTTTTCTCAGGATATTCAAATTAGAGGTGTCAGCCGAGATGAGAAAAAGATAGAGATGGCAAAAACGTACCCGAACTCTAGGCATTTTCTAACTTATCGGCATTCTTTAAGGGTATTTTTTTTACTTTCCACTTTATTCTGTTTGGCGTTTTTGCCATTATTTTTTGGATTGTTGTTGTTATGTTCTTACTTCTCCCTACTTTAAATGGTTCATTAAGTATGCGTTGGTAGAACATGAAGTTTAATTCAGTCCCTATATTTTTCTAATACTTTGATATCTGCTGAGTAGCTTTCTTCTCTAATTATTTCTTTTCTTTTCGTGTTTCTGCAGAACTATGCCTCAATTTTGTATCTAAGGATTCCAACCGGTTTCCAAATGATTCTACGGGGAAAAGAAGTGGAGCATCATAACATAGTTAATGATATGATGCAATCTAAGGAGATTACATATAGGCCTACACCTACAGACTCAGCATCGAAAAATCCAAAAGATGTAAGACGTTTATATTGTGACTTCATCGTTGCCTTTCTTGACAACATAATTACTCGGTTCTTCTTTTTTCATTGTAACAGATGGTAGCAGTTGGGACTATTGGCTTTGTTAAAGATGCTAAGTGTCATATTGATGTTCAAGGGTTCAATATTTACCATAAAAATAGGCTTATCAAGGTTGGTTTTAATATATTTTTCCAAGTATTACCCCATTTAAAAATTAGAATTTTTTTGTCAGCATGCTTGCTATTATATTGGAGTCAGATTTTGTTGTTGTGTTAATCTAAATTTGTTTCATTGTCAGCCTTTTTGGAGGGTCTGGAATGCTGCCGGAAGTGATGGCCGAGGAGTCATAGGTATTATTTTCTGCAAGCAACTTGAATCCCGGTGGTTTTTTATTTTTATTTTTTGGCTGATTTTACTTTTTGTTAACCTTACCCGTTATGCCTCAGGTGTATTGGAAGCTAATTTTATCGAACCAGCACATGATAAACAGGGGTTTGAGCGCACAGTTGTGCTATCAAGACTCGAGGCCAGGCTCAATTTTATGCAGAAAAACTATTGGTTCGTTCTTTTGTTCACAAGTTGTGCGTTATACTGAAAATTTTATAAAACTACTAATCGAAATTCTTAGTTTTCCATTTAAGTTAGGTCTTCAAACTGCCATTTAATTGGCTATGCTCCACGTCGGCACCCAAAGAACTCAGTTTCCCCCGTGAAAGAAGCTCCTGCTACAGGCAAATCCTCTTCCAAGTCCAAACGAAAGGATCGTGTCTTTTATGATGGTGCATCTGTGCTGCAATCAACTAATAATAGCGATCATAGATCACCTATTGATGCCACTGAAAATGTGGGAGCAACTCAGTCTGAGGCACAAGCTAAAAATCATAGTAATACATCTTCAATTAGTAGGAGCCCTCAAGTAGAACCTGTATCAAATCAAATTGCTCAAAACTTGAGTGTGAAGGTAAATTACATTATGTTCGGCATTTTTGCAGCTTGATCTGGCAGAACAATTTATAACCTTCTCGCCTTTAGTTTTTTCGTGCCATTCATCCAAAAACCTTTTTCTTTGCTCTGTCATGCATGTTTTAAGCTGCATTCAAACTATTTTAATTTTTATAAAGTACTGACTCGTGGAGATTCATTGTTCTGAAGTAGCGCTTTTAGAGTTCATGACGGACATGGTTTATAAATTGAAGTGTTAACACCTTTTTCCTGGTTTGATTGCGAGTTGTTTTCCCATCATAAACAGGCTGAAATGGTTAGCAGAGATGCATATGCAGCTTATCCTTCCACAACAGAGATGGTCCTTAGTTTGACAGAAGAAAATAATTCTTTGCGTAATAGGTGGTTAATTTGATTCTTATTTATAACATGGAACTTATTTACGACTTCATGTAATAAATTTGAACATATGCTTTTGTTGCTGAATCCTGACTTTTGCCGTTTCTTTTTTCAACTATCTGCATGCAGTTTAGAGGAAGTCTTGCAGAATTTGGTGTTTGAACGGGACAGAAATTTATTACTTCAAAATCAAGTAAGCACTACTTATCTCAGATGTGATTGTGTTGGGATTTTGGATCAGTTGAAATGGTTGGAGAACAAAAAATCAACCTTACTATAATTTCTAATTTCATGAAGTGGAGTCAATGCAACTTATGCGTCTAATCAAACAGACTCAATAAGTTCCTTCGGGAAACTGATTCATTCATGTTTAATAATGCCATGCCATGCCATTTCTTGCAACAGCTTGAAGATACGCAGCAGAAATTGGAAAAATTCGAAGTTTTTGTTAGTACGTTCACAGAAGAAAGAAGCACGAGAGATCAAGAGGAATTGTGTTTGAGGAAAAGAATAAAGGTTGGGATGGTTTTACTTCTTTCTTCGTTTTGTTTATCAGTACTTTGTTCTTCAGGTCGTCAATTTTGATTATCTTTTCGAAAGTAATGGAATCATTTCTTGTTGTTGCAGGACGCTTCTGAAACCATTGAAGGGTTGCTCCGTAAAATCAAGATGCTAGAGAATAGAGGAATAGTTTAGTTTGAAATTCAACAACAATTCTTTTCTTAATTACTTATACGAAGGCTTTGATTCTTTCTCCCGCATATATTATTACATCATTGGTTACATTAATTTCGTGTAGTCGGAGAAAACTAAACTAACACAAGCTTCACTTTACTCATTACTGTACTTCTATGTAACGAATTCTCGAAAGAGATCCTCGACGTATACCTGTTCAAGAGTATAATGGTGAATAGTAGTTTACTTCCCATCTTCATGTATATTTTTCTTTTTGATTTCCAAAACAGACCAGCAAAAACTGGAAAATGAATACCGATCATATGATGGGGCCAATGGACATGACTTTACTCAAAGTGATGTTAATTTTGGTTCTTGCTGTGTTAAGGGACCTTTTACTTAGGACTTGTCTAGAGCCGTTTCTTAGCAAATTTTGAGGACTTTTGTGACCGTTACAAAGCCGTACTTGTTGAAATTTTGCAAGATTACATGTATACCCTTTTGACATTAATGCACTAATTTTGAAAGGAGAACATTTATGTTAATTTAACTACTTTTGGATCACAATATTACAGCTGCCCTACTTCTCAACGGTCCACATTTTCCTTAAAATTTGGTGAGAATCGACACCAGACACACACGCTTATATTTTGTAGGGATTAAAATTAAATTTTTAATAGATTGTGATAAAAAAAAAAATTGAAATGTATGGTTAAAAAGTTATGAGACCCATAAAAGATGTGGTTAATATTAATTGTTTGAATTTGAACCTGATTTTAATATGTACCAAACATAAGATTGATGAGAAGAAAACATAAATGTCAAACTTTTTACTTCATTCTCTATACAAAGGATTGCTCAGAGTTAAATTAGTACTAAATTAGAAATCGAGTAACAACTCCAGAACTCCCAAGAAAGAGTTGGACAAAAAGAAGAGATTTTCTAAAATAGAGGGCTTGATATCAAGAAACTAAAACAGTACCAAACCCCTTTTGTTTTTTTCCCTAAGAATCTAAAAAATGGCCATTAAAGCCAGAGGGCTCCAGCTTCTTTGAGCAGTGGAACCAAAGTGCCATTAATATGTGACGCCATTACTCTATCCATAGCACCAACGAGTTTTCCGCCGATGAACACCACCGGCACGGAGTAGCCACCACCAA
This sequence comes from Fraxinus excelsior, assembly GCA_019097785.1. Taxonomy (NCBI): domain Eukaryota; kingdom Viridiplantae; phylum Streptophyta; class Magnoliopsida; order Lamiales; family Oleaceae; genus Fraxinus; species Fraxinus excelsior. The sequence goes on from CM032640.1 coordinate 10,175,115, forward strand.
GCAGCCTCATTAGAGCCCTCTCAATTTCCTTCCCTCTAGGATCCAGGTCTAGCTCATAAACAGTTGGGTTCACTCCCATGCCACAAAAGAGCCTCTTCACTGCATGGCACATGCAACATGTGCTAAGGCTGAATATCACTACCGCGCTGCCGGATGCTAGCCGCACCACCCTCTCTAAAGGGTCCACCGCCGCGCTCTGCCTCACTGTGGAAGCATAGTAATCCCCATATAACTCCGCCTGATAATGCATTTCTTTCAAAAAGTTACAAGAATCTTAAAGCGACAGAAAACTGAAAGAAAGTATGTGTATGAGGACTTGATATTCAGATGATGATGAAATCGAAGACGAATACGTGTATATATATATATAAATGTGTGTGTGTATAGTGGGGTGGGGTGGGGTAGGGTAGGGTGTTGTCTGATGTTGTCGCAAGGCGTGCTAAGAGGATCTACGTAGTTTTTGCTTTAAAAGGATTGAAAAATAATGTAGACACAGCACAAAGACATGCTCTGAAAGTGTAAGGCGGCTATATGAATTATGTCTTGCTATATTAGATACATAGTACTAGGTGTTTTATTCAAAGATTGATAAATGAGCGTTTTAGGAGGCTAAAGCCTGGTGCCCCGGCTCAATGACCGGGGCACAGACAGGCGCTGTGGCACAAAGCACGGCTCGTTTTAGGAGCAGAAAATGAATGATTTTCTTATACCCAAAATCTCTGTATTAACGTTTGTATGTTTAGACGGCTAAGACCGTCCTTATTGTCGGGGCATTAACCAAAGAAGTTAATGCACAGGTTGTCCCCTCTTCAATACATGATTCAATTCCCATAATACACCAACGTTATATCTCCCATTAGTTAAAGATAGAACTCTTGGATAGTTAAGGCTGATGATATTCATTAATGCTCGAAGTCAATCCTTGCCTCGTACCTTTTGAGGTGACTTAGAGGCCTATCCAATTTTTTTTAGAGGATTAAATTAAAATTTATATATACCGTAAGCCAACATGGCAATCGCAATTCAATAATTTCATTTTAATACAAACTATTATCAATAGTATTTATCAAATAAATAAATAAAATTAGTAACATGATGTCAAACGATTGTTAAAATATTATTCGCTATTTTTTTTACTTTTTAATATTATTTTCCTATTAATTTGATTGCATAATCATACAAATACGATATTATTCTTTGTAATTTCAACTCAATACTTAAAATTTAAACAAAATAATTAATGATTCACATCTATACAATAAAATACTAAAAGGATAAAAACAAGTAAAAAACAGAGGAAAAAATGTATAGAAATGAATATAGGTTGGGGCTGAATCGGCCCCCTCCCAATACCTGTCCATGAAATGGCTATGACCATTTTCCATATAAACCGTCAAGTTCACGTTAGGGTTTTGAGCAGTATTAATGTGTAAACATGATATGACGATAAAGTCAAAATGACAGCTTAAATTTGTCGACTTTCTTAACAAATGGCTTGATTGTGCACAAGATAGATAGAAGAGCAGTGGAGGCAGCAAATTGAATGTGTGTTTCATTATTTATGTAATTTGGTATAAAAAATAGTAAGAGTTTTAATTTTGTGCTTCTATCATTAAGGTAAAAGGGAGGAAGAGTGAAATGTCTTTATTGGAATTGTTTGACATAAAGTGCACTTGAATTTTAATTTGGACATCATCGAAGCTTTCGAAAATGATGCATGCTCGTGTCTTTGTATGATGTCATCTCCTTTGATATTGTAATTAAATTAGGGCACCCCAAAAGCTCTCATAATGAAAAAGCAAATATTTATGGTTTTCCACAGCCCTTCTGTACACAGCTGTACTTGACATTATGAATAATTTCAATTCATATAAATGGCATTAGAAATAATTGCATTGTTGGCCTTAATATATCAAACCATCATTCCACCCATTTTGCTACGTGTACACCCTCATCATTTATCACTTCGTTTATAGAATTTACACTTGTCAATATCTCACACCATCTTGCACAAATATACAACTAATCCAGCCGCTAAAAATCCTGTCACATATTCATCAGTAACCCAAGGCGTACGAACATTTTTCTCGATCATCCCACAAATTTATTTCTTACAATTATTGTTGGTCTATAACTTTTCATTATGGTTACACGATCATTCTTCAAATATAATACCAATTGACACGATCAAATCAAATCACCTTAGTGAACTCGAAATATGACGTTCACTGATGATGAATGTCAGTCAGGATTTAGACTTTGACCTCTCTTTGACTATAACTATTGTAACAAAAATTTGATAAAGTTTTTCTTGTAAAATAGACTAAACTTTAACATGAAAAGCAATAAAAGAAAAATCTCAAAAACAACTTGCAACCTGGGAAACGTTTTTTCATAAGATTTAACATAAATATTGGAAACTTTTTGAACACAAAATGGGAATATTTTAACTTGGAAATTGATTGCACTATTAAGAGTGAACATTTTTTTTTTAATAAAAGCCACACAAATCGAATCAAAGCAATCTGTTGAGTTCAGTTCGAATTAAAGTTAAATTGGCCTTACGTCCTAGAATCGAGGACTAGATAATTCTTAATCGGGTTCTTCAATTTAGTGAGCTCTCGATAAAAATGAACCAAGTTGTTAATTGGACAATGGATTGAGGGCCAATAAGCAAGAAGATTTGATAATGGTCAAATGGTATTAGTGTCCACCTGAAGTGACAACAGGTGTGGCAGTTTCCCATGAGAAAAAAGGTTGCGCGTGCACTGAAGCGGTGGCAGAGAGGGTGGAGTCGGGCGGCGGGTAAAGTACGGATGAAACGAAAGCCTGCGAGAACCCAACAATTTCCGACCACAAACTAACGCTCCATGTCGTTGTTGTCTCCCTCACTTTTCTGCTTTTTATTTACTTTTACTCATAATCATGGTCAGCATAAGCATAAGCAAGAGCATGAGCATGCACGTATTCTTAACTTTGAGGGGTTGACCGGATTGAAGGAAAAGACGGGTTCTTTATTCTATGTTCTGCTCAAAATCTTGTACTTTGATCTCTCTCTCTCTCTCTCTCTCTCTCTCTCTCTCTCTATATATATATATATATATATATATATTTATTATTGCGACCAATAAAGCCTGTTATAAAGAAGCCTGAACATAGTAGCACTTGCAATGTCTCCTCCTCCTTTTTTCCTTTTTATTTAAATAAGTTTTTGACCATGACTTATGGAAATTAATTTTGAAATTAATTTTAGTAGTGTAAATAATCAAGTTGTTTGAAGATGACTAGTCAAATTTAATCTCATTATAAAATTTTAAGGAAGTATCCTCAATTGAGATTGTGATGGATTTTAAAAATTCATTAAATTTACTTGTTCTTAAATCTTAATTGAGATTTTAATGGATTTTAGTGAGATTCATAAAAATTTAGTCTCTAATTACAACAGACTGAAAAAAAATGAGTAGTCTCTAATTTTTTTTTTACAAATGGTAGATATTTTACCGAAAAAAGAAAGAAAATTGGAGGTAATGAAGTTGGAAATCAAGAAGATGAAAGTAGAGAATGAGCATATGGGTTTTGAGTTGAGACAAAAGGAAACTGGTTTTGACAATAGTAAATTGATTGTTAAACATTGTTCGATCATCACGAACTTTCGAGAGCAATTCATATTTCCCTTTTTTCTGTAGTGGGATTGAGTTGAGGCAAAAGGAAACTGGCTTTCAAGAAGCCTCAATCAACATTGATGAATAGTAAATTGTGCGAAGCATTTGAATTGATTATTGCTTGTTTTCTCGTAAACACATGTTTTTTTTTTTGGAAATTCCTTCATTCGGAGACGACAATCCAAATGATATGAGCTTACAGGAAGGAACTCATATTATTGTGCCCAATGTTAGAATGAAGTTTCAAGATGAGAATGATGGGTTCGAATTTTACAAGAACTATGCAAACCAAATTGGTTTTTTGGTGAGGAAAAGAAATTCAGAAAAGGGTGATGACGGGGTTGTACGTTATGTAAGGTTTACATGTAGTCGCCGGGGGGGGGGGGGGGGGTTCGTTGAATCAATGGTACAAATGCAGTTCTGAAACCTCAACCAACAATGCAAACATACTATAAAGCGAGATTGACTGCGTGTTCAGAACTTAGTGGCACGTGACGTATTAACACTGTCCATCTGGACCTGAAATGCATGAAAAAGCAAGGGAGCTCCTAAAAATCTTTGTCGAAGGTGGTTCTAAAAAATCAAGGTTTTGTCGTAAGGTGTGATTTCGAGCCTTTTTTTTTTTAACATATTTAAATTGATTGATTTTTTCCTTGCCTTACAGGTGGCAACGAACTCAAGTACATCGAAAAGGCAAGACGCCAAAGTTTCACCCTCACTACAGGAATGAAAAATTCTCGTGTTCTTCCCTGCCAGGAACAATCCTAATTCAATCTAAAAAATTTCCATTTGTTCATAATTGACAGCATGAATAATGAAAAGGTTAGTGTGAAACTCAAGCAGTATAAGCATCTACATGATAAGGATTTCACACAAAATATTTCTATTACATGAGAGATTTGGGAGAATTGATCTACATACATTCTGCTTAGTTGAAAATTATAAATTTCGAGCCATTTTTTTTTGAAAAACATATTTAAATTGATTGATTTTTTCCATGCCTTACAGGTGGCAACGAACTCAAGTACATCGAAAAGGCAAGACGCCAAAGTTTCACCCTCACTACAGGAATGAAAAATTCTCATGTTCTTCCCTGCCAGGAACAATCCTAATTCAATCTAAAAAAATTCCATTTGTTCATAATTGACAGCATGAATAATGAAAAGGTTAGTGTGAAACTCAAGCAGTATAAGCATCTACACATGATAAGGATTTCACACAAAATATTTCTATTACATGAGAGATTTGGGAGAATTGATCTACATACATTCTGCTTAGTTGAAAATTATAAATTTCTATGTCAATAATCCAGTGGATAGACTTGGCAAACAAAATATAATATACACAGGTGATATGCAAATAACATATAACTTGGCAAATGATGTCCAAAAACAATGTTCAAACATTCCAAGTAATCACCTAAGGCACGATGAGTATACAAACGGAGTTCAACATACCGTGCTTTTTCAATGGGCTGTTACTATAAAGAAACTATACAAGTCCGATTTCTAAAATTTACACCTCCAAGCTAACATTAAATCTTGAGTTAATCCCTTCTACACGGGCCAATGGTTCTTCTAGATTTGATTGTTTTTCATATGTTGAAACATACATTGTAATAAATAAAATAAATATTAAAATACAAAATAAAAGGGGTACTAGATTTTGAAGGAGATTAAGTGGATTTGTGTCGCCTCCGTCTTCCCCGTTTAGCGAGAAGGTGCTTGAACTGCCATCCTTTCGGATCTGAGGGAGATCTTTATCGGCGATCTGGATGAAGGGTTAGAGAGAGAGAGAGAGAACTACTTTTGTTAGAGTGGTGTAATTTTTTTTAAGAGTGCCTATGAACAATTCATAAGAAATTTTGACCCGTGCACGCTGTTTTTTGAATTGAAATTATAGCTACGACATCCTATCTAAAACTTTCGGCACTTGCTTATATACACATAGATTAATCATTTTGCTTTTAGTTAATGCATGTGGAATTTAGTAAGAAAGCTAACTTTCAATTGCCAATTTTTTCATTCAATTATATAAAATCATAACCATCGATGAATATATATATATATATATACTAGACCCGAATAGCGTGATTACTTCTTGTTCTGGTCGGTTCACAATAGGACGCCATCATCAATTATATAAATCATAATCATAAGATTGTGCTTGCTTCACTAAGCTTACAAGTGTCCATAAGAAAAGGAAAGGAGGGAAAAAAAATAGAAGTTACTAACTTGAAATGCAATTCTAAAAGATCAAAATCAATAAAATAATAATAAATCTGCTACATTCGTATAGAGTCGAATTGGGTTCAAATATTTTGTATTGATTCGGGAACTTTTTAATTTACTCGTAATTTCTATATACACTCCAATATATCTATCGCACCAAAAAATGTGTGATTAAAAAATAAGTAAAAAATGTGAGTCGCACAGGATGTATTAATAAAAGTCGAGTTTGATCAACTTATAAACAATTATACGGCTCTAAAAAATTTCTTGAAATATAGAATTTCATGCAATTAGAAGTAAATAAATTTGGTTCATGCATATATATATAATTGTCAAAAGAATGTGAAATCAAATTACAAGGTGAAGCATTATTAATTAAATAGAAAAACGTACATATGAAACAAATTGCATCGTATAAAACTTCCAATTCTGATTTCTCTTATTTGAATTTCTTGATGAATGATGCATCTCCATTAATTCAACATGAGAAATTAAGATGACTACGTTCTCCGCCTACCCATTGATGTTAGATTACCAACAAAAAGGCCTTCGATCAATGTCTCGATATCCTCAGGTTGGTATTTTATGTACTTGTCAACTTTTCCACCATCCAAATATTGCCTAAATCTCCCTAAAAATGATCGGTACGCTGGGATTACGATCGCCGTAATCGAAACCTGAAGCTCTGATTGAAGTTGTTCATCGCTCACAATCCATGTACTCTGTGTCCTATGTATTTCATCAAAAGTGGTAGTGAAAATCTTGAACCTTTCTTTAAGTACTGATTTGTTGATTTTACTGTTGACTTGCAATCCATCGTGGCTTAAACATGATAAAATTCGACTCCATGTCTCCCTCTGGTAATTTTTGTGAAAATGTCTCACCACTGTTGATCTCCTCCGGCACCAAGTGTCGCCCATCACTTGGCCGACTTCGGTTGAACCCTTGACTTTTTGAAGAATATATCTACCATTATTCATCAAGAAAATGTAACGCAACGAAGGGTCCCTATAGAGCTTCGATTTTGCCTCTAGGTTTGCATCCAATAGGTCCACTACTGTCACGACTTGTATTGAAAAAGGTGTCGTATTCGCTACAGTCTCGAAATTATGTGGGCTCTCGCTTTCTTTTTCTATATCATTAGATGATAAATTGTTAGACATTGGGACAGATTTTTCCAACTTGGCATGTTTCTCAAAAATCTTCTCAAGTGTGTCTTTATACTCGCATGCATATTTCAGATAATTCATAACGTAACGTGTTAGAGGGTGCACTGCGCCACCAGGGACAGGACTTTTAGCAACATCGCTCTTGATTGAAGTTTCCAGGTCACAGAATATGCTCACCGCCGATTCACCAATCCGATCGCCGGATGCAGCTATCTCCGACGTCAATTCGTGCCCGTATTCATGAGAACACGAATCACTAATCGCCGGAATAAGATTCTGGAGGGTTTCGTACACGTCCAAGAATTTGAATAGCTTTTCAGCTGATCTTTTAGCCATTGACACTGCCTCTGCAAAATCAAGAAGCTGTATCACCACGGCCCGTGCAAGGTTGGTGAAAAGACTCCGGCGGATTAAAGGGTGGTCGGTGAAAATGGATTCGCCGAGCTTTTTTTCGCCGGGGAAGAGAGAACCGGAGCAAGTTTGAACTACTCTGATCCACCTGGAAATTTCTCCTTCAAGGGTTTCCCATTGCAGTTTGAGAACATCATCCATATTGATCTTTTCGAATTCGAGTTTTTTCATTTGTTCATTGAATGCAATTCTTCTTGAAACGGAATAGACTTGGCAGCATTCCGTTTCATATCCTGCAGAAATCATTGCAGAAGCAATCTTGTTCATTTTAGTCACCACCTCCGATGAATACCCCGGAAAATCACCACTTTCTGTCTCACCTTGGTTGGATTGATCTTTATTCTTGTAATTAAATGACGAATTTTTATCGGAATTCGATTGAGAGTTGTTTTTACCATCTTCTAAAAGTGAACGAAATTCCTCCTCTAGAAATGCCATGGCACGTTGCAACACCATGCTGATCTGGTTGAAGGCCGGGGAAGTACTCGCACTCGGTTGAAACTTGCTGAAAGCATCGGCTAATTTCGATATACACGTAACAGCTTCTATGAAAAACTGGTCCTCTTCCATCATTTTGCCAAATCTCCTGTTGATTTCGCTCTGATTATATTTATCGATTTTTGATTCAACAATTCTTGAAAATGCCTCGACATAATCAGGAATATCAGGTGGATTTGACTTATCGTCAAAGGTAGAAAGTGTGGTAATGAATTGATTGACATCGTGAGAAATTTGAATGTCATTCCAATCATCATCCATAGTTTCTCGTGATCGTGAACGTCGGTCGAATGTATCATTAATTGTGTCTAAAGGAGGGCTTCTTGGACTGGACAAATATTGGCCATTTTTGACAAAGCTAGGATTTTTTTCCATTGATAACAAAATTGTGTTTCTCTTTGGCGAAAAGAGAAGACAAAAAGAAGTTGAAATTGAGGAACAAGAGGCTAAAAACAGAGAAGAAGGGGAGTGATGAGGCAATAATTTTTGAGGACAATTGTTTAAAAATAAGTGGTTTATTTTTTCGGAATTTGGTAGGTTATAGTTGACCGTTGACCCGGTTGAGGAGGGAGTTTGTGCTCCACACGACTTGATTAGTTGTTTGATGGAGTATAATTAAGCTTTAGCCCATCGTGCCTTTTTGTGCTATTTTTCTCCCTTTTTTATTTTTAGGGGGGTTGAATTTTGTAGTCACTCAAACTTACTTTTAAGTTATTTATATTGTTAAACTTAATTTCGAAAAGTTTGTTTTACTTGAAAAACTTAGTTTTTTTAAGAGCATGCTTGGTAGAGATCAAAATCGGATTAAAATTGAAAATCTAGCTGTTATTGTTGACTTTTATTGGACGGGTGGAACCCAATAATGACTATATTTTCAATTTTAATTGGATTTTAATTGTTACCAAACAGACTCTAAACATAATCGTATATGCTCTAATATCTAAAGCCCTTGTTTGGTTTTTATTTTTTTCAAAATATATTTTTCTATCTTTTATTTTCAATCGCGCATTGGTCAATAAAATAATATTACACATAAATTCAAATTTTTTCCTTATTTTTTAATCACACATTATCTATCAAAATATTATTCCAATGTGTATTATTTCTAAAAAAAAGTAGGACTCACTCAATCTCAAAATGTGTATACGTAAACATGTATATAGTGTTGAATGTCACCATTGTATTTATCATTCTATACCTTTGTTTGGTAGAACTTAAAAATCGAATTTTAATTTAAGTCAAAATCAACAATTAATTTTAACCATACATTTTATGGATTCCATAACTTTTCGACCACGCATTTCATCATTTTTTATCAAAATATACTAAAAGTCGATTTTAATTTCCACTAGACAGGAGCTATATATGTTACCTTCGTAAACCCTCTATGCAACAACTTATTCTCGATTTCAATGAGAGTCGAGAGATGAGGATCTCTCTTGATGAGTCTATTTTCTTGGTTCGTTAAAAAGATTTGAGTAGAAAATAATTACGACTTGGCGTCTTATGCTTTGATAATGGGCAAGATTGAATGCATCAAGTGGCAGTGTTCTTCCCGGTGAAGAACAATAACGTGAAGGCTGATTTCTCGAGGTTTTGGTTGGCATTGTTGTACGAACTCATTGTGAAACCTCGATTCATTAATAATAATGCAAAGGCGGCATTAATTTATTTAATTATTTTATATGTACTTCCAAGGTTAATATCCAGGATGACACTCTCTACACAGGGAGGTCGCAAATATTATTTTAGGCGCCAGCCCCCAATCTCGGATGTACACAAAATATTATTTTAATTTATTTTGATGGATCTCCAACTGATACAAACAGGCAATTTGTAAAATCTCATAAAACGGATTGGTATTCTTTCATTTACAAAGCCCTTGTTTAATGAAAATTAGAATCAGATTTTTAGTAGATTTTGATAAAAGTTGTTGAAATGTGTGATTAAAAAATTGTGAATCTCATAAAATGTGATTAAAATGAGTTGTTAATTTTGATTTAAATTAATGTTTGAATTTTAGTTTCTACCAAATAGGGGCAAAATTTAGGGAAAAATTCATATCTAAAGTGTATTCTTTACCTCAATTCAAAAATAAGGTAAAATAGTTTGAAAACTCAAAAATCAGGTATGTATTTAATTAATTAAAAATATTTATTGAATAAAGTCACATTTTATGATTAATGATCACAGATTTATAATTATAAGTTACAGATTTATTATCGGTCACATATCATCAAATTTTGGTCACAGATTCATAATTATAAGTTACAGATTTATTTACTGGTCACATATCGTCAAATTTTTTTATTACAGATTATTTCGAGGTCACATATTTTTAAATTAGTTGATCACGGATTATTTTTGAGTCACATATGTTGGTCACAGATTATTTTTCAGTCACATATTGTCAAAAACTTTAGGTTACATATTAAATATTTGGTCACAGATAACCAAATATTTGGTCACACACCACTAACAATAACCACCAACGTTGCCGCCCCCGCCACAAAATTGCCACCGCTTCACAACCACCACCTAAACCACCAACAATAACCACCAATGCACAGCACACCACTCAATAACAAAAAAAAAAAAGACAGCGAACCAACCACCAACAGATCCGTCGTGCCACCTCCACCGCACACCCACTGCACCACCACCACTCCACTTGAGAACAAAAAAAAAATAAAAAGACTGATGCTGCTGTCGGCAACAAGTAGCAACCGCTCCTACCGGCAGCAAACAGTTGCCGCTGCCGGCAGCTGCTGCCGCTACAGCCGACAGCGGCTGAAGCTGCTGTGGCAGCAACAAGCTGTTGCATCAGCTTCAGCCACTGCTGACTGTCGGACCGGGAGAGGGGAGGGCTGAGAGAGAGAGGAGGCTGCAGCGGCTGCTGCCGGACTGGGGGAGGGGGAAGTGAGTGAAAAATTAGGGTTAGACTTCTTATATATCACCCGAGTTTTGAAAAATGAAGTTTGGTCCCTGATTTTTGAATTCTAAACTTTAAACCCCTGATTTTTTGTAATTTCCCCCAAAATCTAATACAAATTAGAGCAAAGTGGGCTTAGTCAACTATGTGAAATGGGCTTATTATTATTGGGGTTAATTAGGCCAAATATCCTCCAAAATTAACAAATTAGAATAATACCCTAAAAATAACTAAATTTTTTAACCCCGTAATTAATACGCTCCAACCCCCCAAAACCTTATGAAGCCCCAAATCATTTTCCCCACCCTGAAATCATCTGCCCCAACCATGGAGGTACAGGAGGTGGCAGTGGACTTGGTGGAGGTGCAGGAGGTGGTGGGGGGCTTGGTGGATGTTTAGGTGGTGGTGCAGGTGGAGGTGCTGGTGGAGGATTGAGAGGAGGTGCACGAAATCCGCCACCCTGAAATCATCTACCCCAACCATGGAGGAGCAGGAGGTGGCGGTGGACTTGGTGGTGGTGGGCTTGGTGGAGGCAGCGGTGAATGTTTAGGTGGTGGTGTAGGTGGAGGTGCTGGTGGTGGATATGGTGCTAGTGGAGGATTGGGAGGAGGTGGAGGTAGAGGCGGTAGAGCAGGTGGAGGTGGAGGCTTTGGTGCTGGTGGTGGCCTCTAATCGTCACATGACACAATGGGAGAGTGCAAGGCTTGAAGCTAAAGCTCGCCTTTCAAAGGAATTACTACTCTAGATCCCTATGTGTTACAACCCATTTCTTTTTAGTCAAAGTCAATGGTTGAATTGTCTAAGTCAATGTCAATTAGGACTTAATTGGAATAAGTTATTTTCTTGTGACTTATTTTTTTAAAGTAGTGAAGGAATAGGATTTTAATTGGATTATATCGGAAGTTGTGGACTTACTTAATTAACATTGGAGAGTTAAAATGACTTATATCTAGACTTTTCCCAAGCCATTTTCTCATTTTTCACATACACTTACACTTACAGAGGAGATAGAGACCGAGACACGGAAGAAATAGACCGAAAAAAGGGGAAAAAAAGAGAAGGAAGAAGAGAAGGAAAGGGATAAAAGAAAAAAAAAAGGGTAAGTGTTAATTCCTCATTCTTGAGACCAATTATTTATTTCTTTATGAGATGAATGAATTATTTAGTTGAGTTCTAGGGTTTTAATTAGTTTAACAAATATTCAGATTTTGAGATAGGAGAAGATTGGAGCTCGAAATTATTAATTCTCTAGTTCCCTTTGTATTAAGGTAAGGAATTGTATTCTATGAGCAAACCCTATGATTTTTATTAGATTCTTGAAGTAAGAATATTGTTGAATATGATTGTGTTGATGAAATAATTATTTAAAGTTATGGAACTATGGAATAAGATGAAAAATTTTATGGGTTGGATTGGAGTTATTAGTTGTTACTAGTGAAGTGAATGTGCATAATTATGCGTGGAATGAAGGTGATGTTGATGAGTTGGTTACTTGTAAAGGGATTAGAAAGTATATATAGTTCTATTTGAATAGAAGAATTATTTGGGAGGTTTAGTCAAGTATCGAGAAATATTTAATTTATTTATTATGACATTAGATATTGAAGGTTTCTTGGTTCACTCGTGGTTAAATTGGTTATTCATATGATATTTCAGGTGGTGACGAGGAAATTGGAAAAGCCTACCGACCTTCTTAGACGGTAGGTTGTTCTAAGTGAGTGGAAGTTTATTTTCCAGAAATAAATATTTATTGAATTTATATCATATGAGAAAGTTAATTTATTAGTTTAATAGCATGATTTTAGAATCAAACGGATTTTATAGTCAATTCTTTTAAGGTTAAATTCAGTTCATTGAAATCAATTTTCTAGCATGCTTTATTCATATTACATACTTCAGTATATTTAAAGACATTTTAAAACCACCAGAAAGTACTTAGGTGATTTTACCCCAGTCTGCACTAGTGTGAATGTGTTTCCACAGTGAATGACTTTATATGGTTATTTTACTTAATCTGCACTGGTGTGAATGTGTTTCCACAGTGTATGATCAGTTATGGTGATTTTACCCGCTCTGCACTATTGTGAATGTGTTTCCATAGTGTATGACCAGATTATAGCTCTGCGCGCGTATGACCAGAATTACAGAATTTCAGAATTTCATAATTACAGAATAGAATAGCTTTGCTATGTATATCGGTATCCATCGATACATGAGTAAGGATATTCAGGGTACCTTTTTGGTGTGATATTTTAGTATTTCTACAACTTATTGGATTGATGATCATAGAATCCAGAATATTCAGTTTTCAGTATAACGTTTTCAGCTTATAGCATTAAACAACAAAAAATATTTAAGATATTTTCGTATATATGAGATTAACTTTATTCATTATACTTTACAGTTATTTATTTAGAAGTAAGAATGAAAGCTTTTATGATGCTATCATGTTTCAATTTTTAAGATTATTATCAGATTTTCGACTTTCTCAAAGTTTCAAAAGAGTAAGAATTTTCAGAAAATGTGCATAAATGAAAGAAAAATTATTCTTATTTATATACTATCCACTCACTGAGTTAAAATCTTATATATTTTGTCAACTCTTTTCTTATCAGATAGTAGCTAAGTTGAGCAACATCAGAGCCTAGTGATCTACTGCGTAGAGCCACATTTTGTCTATTTACGTATGACTCTTTTTGTCATATTTACTCGGCGCATACTTCTTTTGGGGATACATGCATTTGTTGTCATAAAGTTAAAGTTGTAATTCATGTGTCAATGTCATGGGCTCATTACATACTGAGAATTTTTAGTACATTTGAGACTTTTGTTTGTAAAGTATTTGAAAATATCGACCTTCAAGTATTGTATTGAAATAGTTTGAGATGTGAGGGGCTGGTGTGCCCTGTTTTGAATTATGTGTATTGGTTTGAGTATATTGATTGTGGTTTCAGGTGGTTTAGTCCATATTACAGGGGAAACTTTGTCAAAATTTTTATAAAAATGGGTCATAGTTGCCTTGGTAGTGGGTCCGACATTTAGTTGGTATCTACCATCGGCACACGACACGTGTCAGGTCCATTAGGGTGACTTGTGATGGATCGTGTCACTATGTCTATGGGGAAATCTGATTCTGATTTTTTCTTGCGCCTGTGGAATTCCAAGGTGGGTGATGCATTTCGAAAGTTTGACAAGAGGGAAGAGAAAACTACTTGTCAAAGTGCAGTCTCGTCTTCGTCAACGAAGCGTAAATCAATTTCAGGTTCTAAAAGAAATGGCACTCGCTGCAACAGGCTCTTCTGTAGCAATCAAGATGATGATACAGACTGCAAATCCTACATCGAAGATGTTGTCCCACCATCAGATTCATCTTGCTCTAATGAATTGGAAGATTCATTTGAATCTGCATTGCAACTACTTTTAGACCTCCGTAACAACAATGACATGAGCTTCTTGGGATATACTAATAACTCTAGCTCTATATCGTTTAGCTTTTACTAGAAGTCGTTACAAATTCCTTTCTGAAGCATACAAAAATCTGCCCCATCTGAAGAATGACTTATAAAATTTTGGATGCTGGTTTTTATGCATCTCCAGATATGGAGAAATGTAGGGGTAAGTCAGCTCTACCAATGTATTTGGTCATCAATTATGGGGCAAGTTTCTTATTGAATTTTTCTGTAGTTTATAATGTTTATTACACGATTTTTTTTTTTTTTAACAAGTCCCAAGCACTCTAACTACACACGAGCAATTGAAAATACATCAATTGCTTTCATAAAGGTGGAGGCTTAGTGATTCTTTAATGAATAGAATAGCAATCAAAATGGGTTGAGCTTCGTTATTTGTTGAAAATGTATACATGAGAATGGGTTAGCCTTAAATGTTGCTATCCATTTTGCATGAGTATTACCTCTTATTTCTTCCTTGCATTATTATTAATAAAAAGTTTTGCTTCAACCTTGCATTGTTAGTCTTAAATGGATTATCCCCAACCAGCAAATTTGTGTATGATAATATAAGAATGAGATCACAATTATGCACCAATGTCACCTTATGATGTTTTGATTATGTCATTTTTTTTGTCATTTTATTGAATTGATTCCAATGAATCACAATCATGTAACAAATGCCACTTGATCATGCTTTGATTATATTACTTTTTTCTATTATTTTATTGAACTCATTCTAATATTTTAATTGGTGTTGTCAGTTTTTTTTTTTGAATTTTATCACTTTTATTAGTGTTTGTCACTTTTTTTGAATTTCTATCACTTTTTTTTAGTATTTGCAACTTTTTTATTTTTGTCAATATTTGTCACATTTTTTTAATATTTGTCACTTTTTTAATGTTTGTCACTTTTTTTGAATTTTTCTCAATTTTTTTAATGTATGTCACTTTTTTCCTGTCACTTGGTTAAAATTTATATCACTTTTTTGAATGACAAACATCATTTTTAATAAAAGTTGTATATCACATTTTAATAAAAAGTGATGTCACTTTTTCTTTTTTAAAAAAAGTGACACAATATCACTTTTTTTTTAGTGACGAACACAATGTCAATTTTTTTTTGGGGGGGTTCACTTTTTTGGGGGGTTTATCACTTTTTCAATCACTTTCTTGATTTCTATCACTTTTTAGTGACAAACATCATTTTTTAATAAAAGTGATATTTTATGTCTTTTTTAATGAAAAAGTGACACTAAACTTTAAAAGTACATCACTTTTTCATTGTCACTTTTTTTTTTTTACATAATCAGCATGTGGATTGACTTGAACGTAATGATTATTTTAAGAACATGATTAATGGTGTTGCACAAATGAATGATGTTATTTTGGTATTTGTCAAACTTTTTTGCCTTCTATTTTCCTAAAGCTAAATGTGGTAAAATTATGGTATTTGTCACTTTTTGAGTTTGTATCACTTTTTAGTACATGTGTGTTACTTTTTTTGAGTTGTCACTTTTTTTTTTAGTTTGTGTCAATTTTTTTAAGAAGGCAAAAAAGTGACAATTTTTATAAAAAAAAGTGACATTGTGTTACTTTTTTATTTTACACAGTATTTTTTACTTCCTAAAAACTTTTCATATGATTTTTCAAAATATTCCTAATTTTAAGGGTATTTTTGTAATTACCCTTAAAAGTTAAATAAAAGAATTAATAGACCTACATATTTCTGAGATACCGGGTCTTACGCAAATTAACCGTTGTGATTTTGCATAAAGATTAGGCCCAACTAAAATTAAATCATGGGAAGATTTCATAACACCAATTTCAAATTTAAGATATTATATTTAAAACTTCAAATCTCAGAGTTTTTTAAATTTTATTTATAAATTAATTTAATTTTATTAATTAAATATATTAAGGTCACAGTTTCATATAATTTGATCACAAATTTCATATAATTAGTCACAAATCACAATTTTTATATGTCACAAATTATTTTACACTCACAATTCAAAAAATTTATTAGTTACAATTTGTTCATCGGTCACAAATCAAAAATTTATATGTCGTAATTTATTCATTGGTCACAAATCTATTAAATTAATTAGTCACATATTATTCATTGATCACAAATTACAAATTTTATATTTCACAAATTATTTTACGGTCACAAATCAAAAAATTTATAAGTCACAATTTGTTCATCGATCACAAATCAAAAATTTATACGCATAATTTATTCATCGATCACAAATATATCAAATTAATAAGTCACGTATTATTCATTAGTCACAAATAACAAATTTTATATGTCACAAATTATTTTACGGCCACAATTCAAAAATTTCATAGGTGACAATTTGTTCATCGATCACAAATAAAAATTGAAACGTCACAATTTATTTATCAATAACAAATCACGAATATCATAAATCACAACTTATCAGACACTCACAAATTTTTAAATTATCGGTCACAAATTAATAATTTTTTTAGGTCATACATTATTTCGTGGTCACAATTTATCTTTTTCATTTTTCACATATTGTTTATTGGTCACAATCAACCAAATAATTTGTAACTACAATCAACACATGTGACCACCACCTCACCACTCCCTCTGCAGCACAACCGCCACCGCCACCGTCGCCGCCATAACCACCACTACTTGACAACAACATCATCTCAAACAAATCAACATATCGTAGAAAAAACACCACCATCTCGTCACGCCAAATCTGCCACTACCTGGACTGACCTATCGCCACCAACATCTCACAATCACCTCCGACCACCACCACCAACTCGCCGCACTACAACCAACGTTATTAGTCACCACCACCACCACCAACCCCCAAAAAATCAGATATAAAATTATCAGTCACACATCACCACATCCAACCATCGCACCACCACTGCAGCACCATACCCAACCACTAGTGACCACCATCGTACCCAACCATTGGTCACCACCATCGCCCACCACCACCACCACCACCATCATCATCACTACCACGACCTCCACTTGCACCACCAACAAAAACCTCAACAACTCATCGCCACCCTCACCGTCGCCAGATCCACCACGCTAACACCACCACAATCACTGTCGCCACAAACAGTTGCAACATTGCCACAAATCCCATCTACCACCAACTGAAAGCATACCCAAAAATTCTGGCCATGGCGCGTAGACCACAACCACCACCACCGTATCCAACATAACCTCCACCACCGTTGGATCTAACAATGCCATTCCGCCCAAACACCACCACCACGAGCACAACCACCACCACCGTCACAACTCACAGCAACCAGGTAGCGCCTGAAAGCGTCGGCAGTAAGTAGAGGGAGAAAGAAGATAATGAGATAGGTATGGAGAGAACTGCACGCAATGGCCCTAACACTACCTCCATTTTCTGATTCTGATTTCTCCGGAAAGGACCACCGTAAACCGTACGAAATGGTCACCGTGCTCATTGCCACTCCAAATCAGCTACATTGTGACTCACGTAGCGTAGTCATTGCGCTTGGCTCAACTCTGATGTACGGCGCGCTTGCCAGTGTCTTGAGTTGGGCTACACATCTTCGACGAGAAGATAGAGGGGGTGAGAAAAGAGAAAATAGAGAGTTCAGAGGTTTGGAGCGAGAAACAAGGGAGAAATTTAGGGGCTATTCTCTTTGTGTTTCAGTTTTGAATTTATTTTGTGTTTTGAGTGTCTATTTTGAAATTGCTGAAAATGCGTTCGTTTTGTTATTCTAAAAAACTGTTTCTCAAAACATAAAAATGGAAAACACGTTTACTTTGAAATTTTGAGAATATTTTTTAGAATATTTTATTCGATAAATTTGATTATTCAATAAATTTTAATAGTTTAATGTTAATATAGTATTTGTTGATATCCGACCTGCGACCTCACCAAGGCGAGCACCGACCTGGGGGGGTAACTGGTGATATCCGACTGACGACCTCATTAAATACAGTTTGTTATATGCATTAAGCTCATGCTAATTTAAGGTCGGTATTTGATGTCAGCTCGTACTAATGATCGTCGTTATTGAGGAGACATAACAATTGAAGATTCTTTACACACTGTCAAACGTCTAATCAATCAAATACATTTGGATATGCTCATGACAACACCTTCTAATTCCACCAATCATATGTCTTAGCTTCCTTCTTTAAGTAATTCATTAATTGATGAGGACCACATGTAAGGTTAACTTATGATGACCTGACAAGTCGAGCTCATTAAACCAATCTAAACATGCCAACGATGTACTTTCTCAACTCGGTACTGTAGCTGATAAGATAGGAAAATGAAGTATGCATGTAGATCATTCCCTATAAAAGGGTAATATGAGCCTTGATGGAAGAGATATGATTCTAAACACTTGATATTTCAAGTATTTCATTTGGCCAAAAAAAGAGGAAAACACTTGTAGTTTACTCTTGTAATTTACAAGTCATTACTAGTAAAAATCTTCATTTATATTCTAAGTTGGCTTGAATTTTTTCCATATAATTTTCGACGTCAACAGTGGCGCTAGAAGGAGGGTCCTACATTTTAAAAGCAACCCTAACTCTCCATAAAACCCACAAAAATATCATCATGGATGAGCTTTCGACATCCAAAAATCAATCTCACACTCGTCCTAGACAAACCAACAATTCACAAAATATTGGAAGAGGATTAGGTCAAAACGAAGCTGCTGACCCTCAAATGACCATGGTGAGGGAAGCCGTTGAAAAGTTGACAAATGTAGTAATTGGAACGAAACCAAACTCATGTTCTTCCGCTCGAAACCGAGGCAGAGTCCCCACATAAGGAGAAAATCGGATGACCTCCCACCAGAAGAGCTCTCCATTTTTAGGAAATGAATCCTCCAGAAGCCGAACTGAAGAGATCAAGAGTTTTCCGTAAATGACAGAACCGACAGAAACTGAAATGAGGGCCTTAAAAATCGTGTTATCGATCTGGAAGCAAAAAACAAAAGAAGCACGGAGGAATATCTCACTACATCATTCTACTTTCACTGAAGACATTCTTGCTAAACATTTGCTCAGAGAAATTTCCGATCAAGGAAATCATTCACGTCTTGCTCATCAGCAAGCTGACCTAATGTTACATGTACTGCAACACTTATATAAATCTCCTATCAAGGAAATCATTCAAGTCTTGCTCATCAGCAAACCGACATTGCTCATAAACAAGCCGACCGTGCTCATCAGCTAGCTGAGCTAAGGTTACATATGTTTCAACACTTAGATAAATTTCCTAGTAGAGAAATCATTCAAGCATTGCTCATCAACAAGTCGAGCTAAAGTTGCATGTACTGCAACACTTAGATAAATTCCATATCCAGGAAATCATTAAGGCCGTGCTCATCAGCAAGCCGAGCTGAGGTTGCATGTACCGCAACACTCAGACAAATTTTCTATTACGGAAATCATTCAGGCCTTGCTCATCAGTAAGTCGAACTAAGGTTGTATGTGCTGCAACATTCAGACAAATTTCCTACAAGGAAATACCTAAGCTTTGCTCATGAGCAGATCGAGCTAAGGTTGCATGTGCTGCAACTCTTAGTGAAAATACCTAAGACCTGCTCATGAAAAGGCCGAGCTAAGGTTGCATGTGCTTCAACTCTTAGTGGAAATTCCTAAGCCCTGATCATAAGCATGCCGAGCTAAGGTTGCATGTGCTGCAACTTTTAGTAGAATTCCTACAAGGAAATACCTAAGCCCTGCTCATGAGCAGATCGAGCTAAGGTTCCATATGCTACAACTCTTAGTGGAAATTCCTAAGTCGTGCTCATGAACAGGCCAGCTAAGGTTGCTTGTACTGCAACTCATAGTAGAAATCCTACCGAGCTAAGATTGTATATGCTGCAACTCTTAGTGAAAATTCCTCTTAGCATAAAATACTAAGATTGCATGTGCTGTAACTCTTAGTGGAAATCCTAAGCCCTGCTCATGAGCAGGTCTAGCTAAGGTTGTATGTGCTGCAACTCTTAGTGAAAATTTTTATAAGGAAATACCCAAGCCCTGCTCATGGGCAGGCCGAGCTAAGGTTACATGTGCTGCAACTCTTAGCGAAAATACCTAAGCCCTCCTCATGAGCAGGCTGAGCTAAGGTTGCATGTGCTGCAACTCTTAGTGAAAATTTCTACAAGAAAATACCTAAGCCCTGCTTATGAGCAGACCAAACTAAGGTTGCATGTGCTGCAACTCTGAGTGGAAACCCTAAGCTCTGCTCATGAGCAGGCCTAGCTAAGGTTGCATGTACTGCAACTCTTAGTGAAAATTCATACAAGGAAATACCCAAGCCCTGCTTATGGGTAGGCCGAGCTAAGGTTGCATGTGCTACAACTCTTAGCAGAAATACCTAAGCCCTCCTCATGGGCAGGCCGAGCTAAGTTTGCATGTGCTGCAACTCTTAGTGAAAATTTCTACAAGGAAATACCCAAGCCCTGCTCATGGGCAGGCCGACCTAAGGTTGCATGTGTTGCAACTCTTAGCGGAAATACCTAAGCCCTCCTTATGGACAGGCCGAGCTAAGGTTGCATGTGCTGCAACTCTTAGTAAAAATTTCTACAAAGAAATACCTAAGTCCTGCTCATGAGCAGACCGAACTAAGGTTGCATGTGCTGTAACTCTTACTGAAAATCCTAAGCCCTGCTCATGAGCAGGCCTAGCTAAGATTGCATGTGCTGCAATTGTTAGTGAAAATTCCTACAAGGAAATACCCAAGTCATGCTCATGGGCAGGCCGAGCTAAGGTTGTATGTGCTGCATCTCTTAGCGGAAATACCTAAGCCCTTCTCATGAGCAAGCCGAGCTACGGTTGCATGTGCTGCAACTCTTATTGAAAATTTCTACAAGGAAATACATAAGCCCTGCTCATGAGCAGGCCGAACTAAGGTTGCATGTGCTGCAACTCTTAGTGGAAATCCTAAGCCCTGCTCATGAGCAGGCCTAGCTAAGGCTGCATGTGCTGCAACTCTTAGTGAAAATTCCTACGAGGAAATACCGAAGCCATGCTCATGGGCAGGCTGAGTTAATGATGCATGTGCTGCAACTCTCAGTGAAAATTCCTATAAGAAAACATTTAAGTCATGCTCATCAGAAGACCGAACTAAGGTTGCATGTACTTCAACACTTGGTGAAATTTCTTGAAAATTTTGACTTATCAAACGGGACCTTAGAAAAAAATAAATTACCAACAATAGTAAGTTTATTCCTTCATATCACACAATATTAACTTTTCTGGAATCTTAAAATAATATTATTCAGGAATATTGATATAAATAAATTATTGCTTCTTTATAAACAATCTAATTAAAATTGCAATTCTACCGGATCAATACAATATTTAAATTGTGATTTTTCAAAAATAATCTCATAATATTTTTCAAGAATATTAATAAATATAAAATTGTATGTCTTTCAGAGTAACACAACATTCTTCAAGAATATTAATTGTATTAATTGATTCAAACAATTCCGCAATATTCTTATGAAATATTAAAATGTTTGAGTCGTGCTTCGTTCCAGAATAACAATAATATCGTGTTATCTAGAAGTAATAACATATTATCATTTAGAGTAATAAACTATATAAGGATTTACTCTTTAGGATTAAAACCATAATTTATGTTAGATTTTATATTATTACGCTTTTCGAGAACAAATAAAATCTAACTTGAATATTAATGAGAAATATAATGTGCTACTTTGAGAGCATGTTATATTTTACTATAACTTTTTCAATAGTAATATGTCAATATTCTTTTGAAATGTTGAAAATTATAATTCATGCTCTTCATGAGCAAGTTATATTTTTTTGAAATATTAACTATAATATTGTGCAACTTTAGAAACAACAACGAACTATTATTTCGAAACATTGGACCTTCAAATGTCATATATTTGCTTCTTCGAGAGCAATATATCATCATTCTTCTAAAATATTGAAAATTATAATCCGTGCTCTTATTCAAAAATAAATCAATATTCTTTTGAAATATTAAGTTATAATATCACGCTCTTCTGAAAAAATTAAGCCCCTGTTTGACACCCATTAATTTCTCATTCTCATTCTCATTCTCATTCTCATTCTTCATTTCAACCACACATTCTCCAAATAAAATAATATTACACACAAATCAAAAAAATTTCATCACTTTTCCACCACACATTCTCACATCAATCACTATTCCAAAATTTCTATTTCTCCCAAAATGGGTTTCAAACGGGGGCTAATACTCTTTTTAAAATATTAACATTATTGTGTTATTTCAGGAATATCAACAAATTATTATTTAAAAACATTAACTATTCTGGAGTATGTTTTATAGTATAATTTTAATTATTTTGTAGAGTTGTATTTATTCAAAAGCAACAACATGATCGATTTAAAGTTTAAGAAACGAACATATAAGATATTTAATCACATTGTAATAAAACAATAACAAATTACATATATCAATACGATGAGATAAGATAATATTTAATCAATTTATATAATCACATATTATTTTTTTCCATGATAATCTACATCATTAATTGCATCACACAACCACAAGACAATATTTACTTTTATTTAATATGCAACTAAAAATACTTTAAATCATTATTTTTAACAAGGGTAAATAGCACAGAACATTCATATATTTCATTATTTGATATTTTCACCCTACTTTCCACCTTTTATTGCGCAAAGAGGTCCTTTTTATCCATTTCTTCAATAAAAGACCATTTTACCGTCCTATTCAAATTAAATAAATAAAAAAAAAGATGAATAACCAACTGCAATTATAATCCTTAAGTTTTTAAAAAAGTACAAATAAATCATAAATTTTCCACCACCACCACCACTTTCAGAACTTACCAAACTGCTACTTATAGATCCACATAACACCACATTTCGACCACCACGTCCACTAGACTCCATCGGACTCCACCACCACCAACCTCGCTTCACTCCGCCACCGTCCTCCCCCATACGAATTTAAAGATTGGAGCACTAGGACCCCAATTTTTGTCAAACAGCTCTCTTCGTGCATCGCGATCGTGGAGAGTTTTGGACCAGAAATTAAACGGTCGGGGAATAATTGGTTCAATTAGACTTATACCCATTGTTGTTTAGGTTTGTTGATGATTCGATTGATGCCAATTTGGGGATTTAGTGTTGTGAGATGCATGAATTGAAGGAGAAGAGTTTGGTAAAATGGACGTCGCCACTGTTGAATGTCTAGATTACAGTATAATGATTTGAGGCAGATTTTAATTGATGTGAAGCCATGTATATGTTCGTCGAGGTGAGGGGTAACCATCGGTGGTGGTGCGTGATCGTGGGTGGAGCGCGAAAGTGGGGTTGTCTGAAGGATTATATACGACAGTTTGGTATTTTAGGGTGCAAATGTGACTATTTTCGACATATTTTGTGACTAATAATGTGAGAGAGGATGTTGGGGAGAGTCAAGCGAGGCTACTAGTGGTGGAGTCCGACGGCATGGTGGCCAGACGGTGGTGCTATGTGGATTTATAGATGGCAGCTTGGTGATGTTGTGAAAGTGGTGGTTGAGAATTTAGGACTTATCTGTAATATTTTAAAAAATTAGGACTATGATTGCAATTAGTTTTTTATTTTATTTCATTTTTGTTTCATTCGAATAGAAGGGTATAATCGTCATTTTATTGAAAAAATAGTGAAAATGACCTTTTACGCAACAAAAGTTGGAAGGTATGAGTGAAAATGTAAAAATATGAAAGATATGGACGTTTTGCACAATGACATTGAAAAATAGGGACGTTTTGTGCTATTTACCATTTTAATAATTGATGTGCCTAATGAGGTGGAAAGAAATTCAATGGAATATGCATTCCATTATTTTTTCTACATTATCCTATGCAACCAAATTTTAATTGATGAAATAAATTATCATGTTACAAGATATGTAAACCAATTTCGTCATAATATTAGGGTGTGTTTGATGAATATTATCGACGAAAAAATGTATTTTAAATAGGGATATGATGAGAAATATGTGATTAAAAAGTAAGGAAAAATTATTGATTTGATGAAAAATATTATTTTATTAAAAATGTGTGGTTAAAAATGAATTTTGAAAAAATCTGTGTCAAACAGGGACTTGAGTAAAAACAGACATATGAGATTTTCAAAATTGAGTGCAAGACATGTAATATTCTAATTGAGTGCAAAATCGAAAAGTTGGGTGTAGAGACGTGTAATATGAAAAAATCACACCGTGAAATTGGATAAAAATTTTGGTGCAAAGAGTTTCGATCGTTATTTTTTCTAAGAATGATAGTAATCAGATAAAAACATTTGTGATGATAACGTATTATAAAATAGAGTGAAAAAAGGAACAAATAAATGAGTCATAACTAACATGTATTTTATTGAAATCAAACTCTGTATTTATAGGTTCAAAATAGAGTTAGTGTGTTTGGAATCTCATTTTAATGAGAATAAAAATTTTGAAATAGTGATTGATGGGAGAATGTGTGGTGAAAAAGTAATTGAAGAATTTTAGATTTGTGTGTAATATTATTTTATTTGAAAAATGTGCGATTGAAAGAAGAAAAAAGAAAAAAATGAGAATGAGAAATAAATGTGTCAAAACACTAAGAGTTGAAATCAAATAGACATCTAGACCATGTTTGGTACATATTAAAATTTTCATTTTCATTCTTCTACTTATTTTCAACCACACATTCTTCAATAAAATAATATTTTACATCATATCAATAATTTTTCCTTCCTTTTCAACCACATATTCTCCATCAATTTACTATTTCAAAATACATTTTTTCAAAATGAGGCGACTCAAACACACCACTAATTTATCTAAGCTTGAAGATAAGTAAATCATCAATATTTATCTTGTACCTTTACAACGATATTTTAACTTTTACGGCGCATTGGGAAAAAATTGCTGGCGAAACCTCCTTCAACAATCCTCTTTCCTCCTCTAAGTTTACGATCAGTTTTGATTTATTTTTTTCACTTGATATATATACATATAGATCTCTCTATTGAAATCGAGCTGAGGCTAGAAAATGGCCGGAAGATTATCGACGATGATCGTGACGAACACTCCGGCGAAAGATCTCGTCAACACCAATTTCGCCTACGTCTCACCCGCCGATTTCCGCAATTTCCTTGTTCCTGGATCCAAGCTCGCCTTCGCTCTTATCTCCAACTCATTCGTTCTTTCCGTCGCATATCCTTTTGCTGCTGCTTCGCATTTTACGCGCACCTCGCGATCACATTTTTTTTTAAAGTTATAGCGTAGCGTTATAATGTTTAGAATGGACCTAAGTTTTAAAACTGAGTAGAAAATTTTGTGGTATGGTGAATGATGTGAAATTGTTGAAAATATAAGCTGATTTTTAATTTTGTTTGAGATGGAGAAATCGGTTGTTTGAAGATGACTGATTTGGATAAAGTATTGATTGAAAAAATTGGCTTTGGCCATGATAATTCACGTTGGAATGTTTGAGATTTGACCGAATCCACACTTACTTTTTGTTTGAACTTACTTCCTATTTAATTAGAGTTCGTTAATTAATGATATCCGATCAAGAAATCACCTAACGCTCATATTACTGTAAGATTGAATCACGAGATGTGCGGAATTTCTTTTATCTATAGGCTCTTAATGCTTTATTTTTGTTTTAAGGAGAACATATGAATTGGTTTCTCTCAGGGCATACTTTTGCTTCTAGCTAAGTTGTAATCTGAATATTTGTCGATGGACTATTAAGATCGTGTGTAATGTTTTGTGATGCCTTAACCACGTTGTACTGGCCATGAAGCTATTCCTAGCGGCCGTATTGCACTTAATGCTGTTCATCGTCGCCAGGCTAAAGTGTCTACTGATGACCCAGTATCTGTCAACAGGTTTGATGGTTCAATTTCTTATGTGCTAGTTGTTAATTGTTAATATTATTTCATCACCTCATCTATGCCTCTGTGGTAATTTATTTCTGATTGTAGATTCTCACCACCTGAAAATCACAATCTTGCTTTGCTTACTCTCGAGTTGGAGTTTGTGAAAAAAGGGAAAGACGAACAGGTAAAAGATTTAACTCCTGGGTCTTGTATATCTTTCATACATTTCTGATTGAGTGCATATCATTTATGATGAGAGCGTTGTCTAAAAAATTTGGTCTCACGTACCAGTGTGGCTTATGATTTTCAATTATGATGAAGAGTTCATTCACCCTTGTGCTTTTTGTCCAATCAACTTGACACAAAGTATGTTACCTTGTAGGTGGATGCCGTTCTTTTGTCTCAGCAAATTCGGAAGAGATATATTAACCAGGTGAGTGCTTCATCTTTATCTCTCTCCATCGCCT
The DNA here is from genome assembly GCA_019097785.1 of Fraxinus excelsior. Taxonomy (NCBI): domain Eukaryota; kingdom Viridiplantae; phylum Streptophyta; class Magnoliopsida; order Lamiales; family Oleaceae; genus Fraxinus; species Fraxinus excelsior. The sequence goes on from CM032640.1 coordinate 10,201,856, forward strand.
TATAGAAGTTTGTGTGCCATTGCCAATGGCATAGATGTTTTTACAAGGTAGTTCTCTAGCATTCCAACACTTTTGCTGCTCTGCAAAGCTTTCTGCTTATGGTAGGGATATAACAAAAATCTAATGCCTATTATTACACGAATGAAGTGTTAAGTATATATAGTATTCAACAATATTAAGATTTGACCAAAATAGAGAAATTAATCCAATTTGTAGCTGTTGACGTTTATACTGGTCGCCAAATAACATCAAAAGTATTGGTTTCAGTAGATGGAATGTCTAATGTTTTTTCACTAGGAGAATTAATCGGATTATTGCGAGCAGAACGAATGGGGCGTGCTTAACTGATTGTTCTTTCATCTATAGGCATTGTACTGAACAATATAATGGAGAAGTAAAGATTGTAAATACTGTACTGCTAGCCTCCTAGCATTCCAACACTTGATCCATAAAGCTTTCAGCTTATGGTAGGGATTGGATGAAAATCTAATGCCTATATTTGGTTGCATGGATCTAACGTTTATCAAGTGCTACGTATATAACTCCCAACAAGATTAAGATTTTACAAAAATGTCTCTTTCATTTTTATTCACAATGTATTCCCATTTGCAACTACTGATACACCACTGCTCCCTTACTTTCTCTCAAAGTCTCTATATTGATCTAGATCTCCTGTTTCAGTTTATTCTGAAACTTGAGAAGTTTCGGAGGACCATTGCTCTCGGAATATTATGACGTTTCATGTGACTTTCCATCCTCCCTTAATCCAAAAAAACGAAAGGAACTTTTCCTACTTGGTATTATTGCCATTTTTGAGAAATTGAGGTATCATTGATGAATTTTTATAAATCTTCTGTTATCAAATTTGCCTTCTAACTTTTGGGATATAAAACATAAAGGTATGTTTCTAACAATATTAAGGGCACGGAACTCCGATCCCAACTTTTCACTCGTTTGATCCATCCATTAGTCACAGATGTTTTTATGACTAAACCATATATGGAAGTGTCAAAAGCATTTATTTTGGTGCAACTCCTTTTGAAGATCATTTTAACAGTCAAGCATCATTCGTTTTCTTACTCTCTTACTCAAACACAAAGAAAGGTCACATGTGCTCTCACAGACATGTCTAGAGATTTTGTTAAAGAACTGGGATATTATATTTTTTATATTTTTTATATTTTTAGGGAATGACAATTTTCACTCTTGAAACTGTGTTTGACTGCTCTGTTTTCCTAGTTGTAACTGGAATAAATTTTGGTTGACATAGCAAACCGGCTCTTATATATGCAGATTTTGACGACTGGTCAAAAGGTAACATTTGAGTATCATGGCAATGGATACATCTTCACTGTCAATCAGGCAAATATGGAGGAACAAGAAAAATCAAACAGTATTGAAAGAGGGATGATAACAGATGATACATATATTGTTTTTGAAGCATCAAACTCAAGCGGAATAAAGGTTAAGTTTTATTCCTTTTTCAGTTTTGGGCTATATATGGCTATAAGTTGCCCACATTTGCTGTGCAAATATGTCATATGGTGCTAAGCAGAGCAACTTATCAACATGTGTTTTTTACTGAGTTGATGCAGATTGTGAATCAGCGTGAAGCTGCTAGCAGTAACATCTTTAGGCACAAAGAATTCAACCTTGAGTCCTTGGGTATAGGCGGCTTGAGTGCGGAGTTTGCTGATATTTTTCGAAGGGCTTTTGCCTCTAGAGTTTTCCCTCCACACGTAACCTCTAAGTATGTCTACATTTTCTGAAGTTGAGTACGATCTCTACTGTTGTAAACAAAATTTGTCAATTTACAATTTGTTCCCTTGCTTCCTTGGCTAACTTAAATAGACTAATTGTTTTAGGTTGGGAATCAAACATGTTAAGGGAATGCTGCTCTATGGACCTCCCGGTACTGGGAAGACTTTAATGGCTCGCCAGATTGGAAAAATGTTAAATGGGAAGGATCCGAAGGTACATAGATGAATATTTGCTTCAAAGATGCTGCTATATGTTATTTTGAGATATTAATTGCTTATTTGCTGATGTAAGGTTGTTTTCCACCCCATCTTACCAAATTCATGAAAGTGTTTTGAGATTTATGAACATTTTGTATTTAGCTGAGTCTCACATACAGATAGAGAGTGATCTGTTGAGAGGTTTGGAAATCGACGGTGCGACTAATTAAGTGCACCTTAATCAGTTCCATCCGCAGTCCAAATTAAGTAAATAAAGTAAGTATAAGCAATAGAGGATGAAGGACCAAAAAAATGCTTAGAAGTTATTGAACAGAGAATCAGACGTCTCAGTTTTAATCACGAGTTCTACTTTTTGATGCATTTATGGAGTCCAATTAGTTCGCCATTTGATTTTATCTAGAATTGTAAATGTTGTACAGCCTTGCTTAGTTTTGTTTATACTGCAAATTCTTTCTTTGTATTACAGCTTATTTTTAACATACCATGTTTGTTCTAATGATGAAGACATTTTTCTGGGGGTACTCTGATTCAATTAATATGGTAAACTTATCATAGGTCATTGTGTGTTATGTGTAGAATATTTTACATCCTTGGTACTTTATAATTATGATATTTAGAGGTTCCCAGCCTTGCCTGGTTTGTTTACATTTGGATGTGAATGCTGCGCTCTTTCCTCTATTAACTTCCTACTTACTGTTTTTTTCTCTTTTTAAATTTGCATAATGACCCTGGAATTTTAGATTGTCAATGGACCTGAAGTGTTGAGCAAATTTGTTGGTGAAACTGAGAAAAATGTGCGTGATTTATTTGCTGATGCTGAACAAGATCAAAGAACCAAAGGTCATTATCTTACAAAGAAAAATTTTCTTTCGATGTTGTGTTCTTGGCATAATTTTGTTCATTTTCATCTTTTCAGGTGACCAAAGCGACTTGCATGTTATCATATTTGATGAAATTGATGCAATCTGTAAGGTAGGACATCATAAAGTATATTTATACCTTTTATTGCACGATTGCATTTTGTTCTGTTCTTGAGAATGGTCATCTACTTCACTTCACTGTAGACCATTGTCACTATTGCGTAACTCAAGTTGACTGTGGTATGATTTAATTTGTATATTTGATAGCCAGATAAGTATGGTGTGCATCAAAACATTACCTTTTGAAATGTATGTTATTGACATTGTAGTGATAGGTTGACAACCTTATTGTTTTCTTCCTTTTGTTCTTAAGTTAATGACTGCCCAACATTCAATTGCTTAATGATGAATTGAGATCCTAGCATTTGCAAGTTTTCTTCAATTTATGTCCGAATATGTATCAGCATCAATTTACTATGTTGAGTTCACTGGGTTTCTTTTCAGAAGAATTTTATATAAAAGCCTCTTCTCTTATGCTAGTAATACAAGGCTTTCTGGGTATTATTGTTATAATTATTATGAGCAAAACTCTTCTTTGGAATTGTGATTTTGCAAGCCAAATATAGCCCGTGTAGTGATATTGATACAATTGTCTGCTTCCAATCAACAAGTTTTATATTGTTTAAAAAACTATGCAACTAATGCTTCCATTTGACTTTGCAGTCTAGAGGTTCTACTAGAGATGGGACTGGAGTACATGATAGTATTGTTAACCAACTCCTTACAAAGGTATATTAATGATTTCTGTTGCAGCCAGCAGGAAGATTTAGCTTGATCTGAATGCTATTTGTAGCTGGTACACACCATTGACTAATTGATGATTACTCGTTTTTTAGATAGATGGCGTGGAGGCCTTGAATAATGTCTTACTCATTGGAATGACAAACAGGAAAGATCTGCTCGATGAAGCACTTTTGAGGTAACTATAATTTTTGTATTTATTTCATAATTTCATTTTTTTCTACTAAAGGTGTTTGTTGTTAGCGGATTGAAGTTGCTCACATTTTTAAAGCGATTAATTTACAATGTGATAAATATGTTTTTTATAAAATGACTGCTCTAAAAAGCAATAATATATCCTTTTCACACTGTAGGCCTGGACGCCTGGAAGTCCAAGTGGAGATAAGCCTTCCTGATGAGAATGGTCGTTTACAAATTCTCCATATTCATACAAACAAGATGAAAGAAAATTCTTTTCTTGCTCCAGATGTAAACTTGCAAGAACTTGGTATGTGATTTCCATGTTACATCATCTGCTGATGTGGTCATTTGTTACTACCTAGTTCCTAATATTTTTAAATTGCTAAATCAAATATCTATGTTCTGACAAGAGTGATGGATCCTGGGTGCGAAAAAAGATATTTTCATTTCTGGTTTCCTATTTAAACTGGAAAATGTAGGGTTTTCCATTCACTTTGAAGTTTACAGGGTAAAGAATGCGCCATTACTTTTTCAAATTTCTATTTACTGGGTTCAGAAATGGTGCAAAAGCGGAAGTTGAATATTGTAAAAACAAGAAAAGCTAAAAAACTTGAGAATATTATCCAGAATAACTTGAATAATAATGGATATGAGTAGTGATTACAAATAAGTCTAACATCTTCTTATATAGGCATTGGAAGAAAGGTAATCTCCTCATTCTAGTAGACTCTGAAAAGAATAAGAAAAAATAATAACTTTCTCCCAATAAACCATGTCAACTAAATATCAAAACTAATGCAATTCTATAAATACTAGGAATCTTAATCACTAATAATTATTAAATCCTAAAATTAGTAGTGATAATTTATTTCCAGTAGAATTGTCTTACATGAATTTCCTCCACTTGAAAAAAGACTCTTCCTCAAGTCTTGTTGAAGAAGAGAAAATTAATCAATATGGAGGAAAATGCTCCAAAATTTATGCCATCACCTTGTGAGGATTTCGTTGTTGCAGTGTTTTGGGTTGTTGAAGCGATCCAAAACGATAGCTTGCAAATTCTTATCAGTAGCATTTTCGAGTCTTTTCATCGTTTATTTCACATTCTAGACTGATATTGATAATTTTGCAATCCTTTAAACATCATTGCGAGGATGAATGTCATGACCACCATAGGTGGTCATCACCCAAGGGCAACACCTTGCTCTGATACCAATTGTGATGCCTTAGCATAAGTTGAATCTTGCAGAAACAAGAAAAAGCTAAAAACTAAAATTTTTCTATAGTAACTTGAATAATAATGAATGAATTGTGATTACAAACAAGTCTAGTCCTCTTCTTATATAGGCATTGAAATAAGAGGTAATCTCCTAATTCAAGTGGACTAAGTAAAGAAATTAATTTTTGAGAAGAATAAGAAAACTAATAACTTACCTTCAACAAAATAACCAATTTTATACAATCCAATAAATACTAAGAATTCTAATTATGAATAATAATTAAATCCTAAAACTAGTAGTAATAATTGATTTCTAGTAGAATTGTCCTACATCATGAAGTCAAGTAGCGAACACTTCTCCTGTTTAGATTGCTTTCTTCTTTATTGAAAGTTACCACTATAAATTTTATATGCTTTTAGAAAATTATGTCCTTGCTCTCACATAACAAATTCACAGAAGGCATTACTAGCCTTGCCCAGATGATATGATGATTTACTCACTTTTCACTATTTTAAAGAACTTGTAACCATTAAGACACGAGAGTCGTATAGAACATTTTTCATATTTGGAGCAAGGAAAAGAAGCAATGTATTATAAATAAAGTAAAAGATTTGCGATTGTTTTATCCAAATACTGCCATCAAAATATATGATTCTATATGTTACGTTTCCTGTGAGGGTGTCATTGCCCATGTTTGTCCAATGATAACTACTTAGTTGGGAGGAATTCATGTATTCTTAAAGATGTTATGTTTTTCATTTTTGTCTTCATTTTAATGGTAAATAAATTTCCATGGAAAATAAACCATTCAAAATGCCATATAATTATGTTTAAGGTAATTATAAATATGTTCACATGAATATTAAATTTATGGTCAGTGCAATATATTGGACACTGACTATTTATGCCCTTTCCCAGTTGTGAGGTCCTGGACATGTATACTTTTTGAATAGTATAATACACGTGTTATTCTTTTTGGTTAAGTTTGCTGAAAACTGAAAAGCGACCATTGAGTGCGGTAATAGTTTAAACCCTGGAGGCTGTAATGCATTGGTACTTGTCCTTTAGTTGTGATCATGTTGACTTTTAACTATTCATTAGTAATATTGTCGTAACAAGCATAGGTGTAAATAACTACTATGAAAGGAAGCCTTTTTATAAAATGACCTCTAATATATGTAGACTTCTCATTTTGTTTGTTCAGGCATAAATTTAGGAATTCAACGTGTTTTGAGAGGAATATACAATATAGCTCTCCTAATTTTTTAATGAAATTCTTTGATTATCATTCTTTTCCCTTTTGTATGCAGCTGCTCGGACAAAAAATTATAGTGGAGCAGAACTTGAAGGTGTCGTAAAAAGTGCAGTGTCATATGCTTTAAACAGGCAACTAAGTCTGGATGATCTTACCAAAACAGTAGATGAGGAGAGCATAAAAGTGACCATGGATGATTTTTTGAATGCCCTTCGAGAAGTAATTCCAGCATTTGGAGCTTCTACTGATGACCTCGAGCGTTGCAGGTTTATTTACTCAACCAAAGGAGTTCTTTTATCATGGGCTCTTCTTTTAATTAGGAGAATTTTTAACTTAATGGTACAATAGACTTCATATTATTTTCACTATTAGTCTGTTACTGTAAGAGAAATTTTACATTAACACTTAATACTGAGGCACGCCAATCAAATTCTCATGCCTACATATTACTTTTCATGGAACATTAACTGATGACCATGAGCTCAATTCAAAGGCCATTTTTGATTGACCATTTCTGAGAATAGTCCAATGCCCACTAAAAAATTATGTTTCTCTAGATCACTTTTGGAGTAGTCAACTGCTCCACTAACTAAAATAATATCTCCTTTTATTTGTTTGCACTCTTTAAATCTTTATATATGGATTTTGAGGATTGTATGACGTGTTATGAGCTTATTTTGCATTTTGATAATTTTTTTGACATTTTTTGGTTTATGCCTCAAAGGTTCACACCTCGCTTCATAAGTAAAAACACCTTGGTTCCCAATTACGCCTTTTTAAATCAATGGGTAGATTATGTAATATTTCTCACAATCCACCACGTGTTGTTAATTGGGTGCTTCTGCTTTCCTGTGTTTATATCCGCCTACCATTAAATTTCATAATGGGCTCTCATAGCTGAAAAATGAGATAATCAACTTATCATGTCTTTCAGACTTAATGGTGTAGTGGAATGTGTTGAGCGGCATAACCACATATATAGAAGAACTATGCTCTTAGCTGAACAAGTTAAAGTTAGTCAAGGAAGCCCCATTGTTACTTGTCTTCTTGAAGGCCCAAGTGGCAGGTACATATTGTCTTATTTTGGCTTCCATGTGTTAATTGCCAATAATTTTCTAAATTTTATTTGTCTGCGACAGTGGTAAGACTGCGATGGCAGCAACTGTTGGTATTGATAGCGATTTTCCATATGTCAAGATTGTAAGTGATTTCACATGCTCATGCTGAGCATTTACATATTTGTGTTCATTTTTAACTCTCAAATTCTTATTTTGTATAAGTTACTGATTTAAATTTTTTTATTGGTTAGATATCTGCTGAATCGATGATTGGGCTTAGTGAAGGAAGCAAATGTGCTCAGATAGTCAAGGTTCTGTGTTTTGTCGTAACTATGAGCTGCTTAACTATGTTCATTAGAATTCCAGTTACATGAGTAATGTACATAATTTTTCCTCCATTTTTAATCTACCAGTTCCCCCCTCTTTGGAAAGGATATCTTTCTTGTTTTTAACTTTATATCTTAAAATTTTTATATGATTCCAAAAATATCTATAGATACGATGAGCTAAACCTTATCTTCTATGAACTTGGCGTTAGGTATATGAATCATTTGCAAGAGATGCCTAAGCAAGATTTAAATCATATTTTTTTCCCCTCGAGTTCTGCCCCTACCTAGATCTTCATTTTTTTCTCTCATTCTATTTGGCTATACATCTCTTTAATGTTCTCAGGTTTACCTTGTTCATCTCATGGACAATTTGTCCTTTAACGACCTAACTTTGAGTGCCATGAAGAATAAAGGGTTGTTTATATCCACTCTAGAATCTTTTTACTTGATAGATATATTTTGTCACATTAAGGCACATGTAGCTTGTATGATGTATGCATAGAGTTGAGGTATATCATGTGATACGTTTTTTGATAGGTATTCGAGGATGCTTATAAGTCACCATTAAGCATAATTATCCTTGATGATATTGAAAGGTAACTACTTTTGATTCTATATGAATATTTTTTTGATTCTTTTACATTCTTGTCTAATCTTTGTTTGCTAATGCAGATTATTGGAATATGTTGCCATTGGACCCCGATTTTCAAATCTGATTTCTCAGACATTGTTGGTGCTCATGAAACGACTTCCTCCGAAGGTAACTTCTGAATACCTATGATGCACTAACACGGAAACGTGTCCGACATGATACGGGTCGAATACGTCGACACGATTTTTAAAAAAAGCACTGACACGACATGCCGTTGACAGTTGATTAAATTTTTTAAAATTCTTCATTTATATAATATAAATTTAGTTTTATATTTATTAATTTTTTTTTGTTGAAATTTTATAAATATGGGTACTTATTTGTTATTTACTAATAACTTTGAGTAAAAAAAAAAATATAATATTTCTAGTGAAAAAAGAAAAATGATTATGGTAGAATTTCGAGGAGTGTCAGACACGAATACGTTACTCTAGTTGAAGTGTTCTTGTTACAGAGCTGAATATTGAGGCTTCAGTAGAGGCTATAGTTAATCTGGATCCTTATTGATAAGGATGCCTTAAAACTACTTTTTTTTTTTTTTTTGTGGTAATACCGAGGTAAGTTTTACATATTCGTCGAGTTTGAGAGTTTGGGTTATCTCTGAGGGTTAATTATGCTGATAGACCTTAGACTGCTGCGTTTTTCCGATCTCGCTGTTAATGCCGAAGAGGTACCAACCCAGCACGGACAAAAAGGGGGACTTCATAAAGAATTCAATTTCAACTCATTAATCTGTCAAGTTGCAATTTGGTCAAATTATTGTCCAATTCCTAGTCGATCAACCAATGGAAAAGGTCTCAGGTGCATAGTGTGTTTTTGTGTTTAAGGTACTGGCTTAAAAAGCTCATCTATTCTCTTTCAGATTGCTTATAGTATTCTACCTGGAAAATGAGCGAATATTCTACTCTTCATGTTTAGCTAATTAGCATTCTCTGAGTGGTCTTAAAAATAGTTTTTCCTTGATCAATTTTACATCCTTTATTACATACCTTATCGGGAATCCAGAAATAAGGACCGCCTCCACTAGATTGTTCACATTATGCCCATCAACCAATGCACCCACTCCATTACCCTTTATGTGCAAAATATAACTCCTGATCTCCCCACCATATTGATTACATTTATTCTTTTCATCATGTTCAGTGTATTTTCAATTAGTTTTCATTCAAGGCCTTTTGGTTTTGATTGTTGAATAAATTTAAAAGAAAAGGATGGGTTGGGTTGTTGTTTTGAGAGCTTTTATTCACAAATTGTTTGTGCTTGTTTGCGTTATGGGATTGATACAATCAGACAGATTGCAGACTGCAGACTGCTGAATTTGTTTTCTTTGGATGACGAAGACGACTGTTCTGTTACAATGACTCATTTTCACGACCAAATTACTGGAGTGTCTTCAGTTGCAAACCTCTGAATGGTTTTTTTTTTGAGAATGTTTTCCACAAAGGCAACAAGCGAAAAATTGAATGTAAGATCTGAGGAGGCAGGTGCAGTGCTTGGTGGCGTTTGGAGACTAATGGAAGATAGAAATGTACTGAGTGCTGTGCTACAAGATCAATTTTGATGCCAAGGTGGTGTGTTTGAGAAGGGAATTGGGGTTAGTGATTGACATGGCCATGATGATTTCCTTTTTTCTTTGTTTTGCCCCCTCTTCTCTTTCTATGAAATCGAGGATTGACTGAGGATAGAGAAGTCTATATGGTGCTAGTTTTGATATATAAGAGAAAAACGCCCTCATGTTATTGCCAAGGAATTTACACTGGGCAGAGATATCTTGTGAAATTTTTTTTTGTAATGGGGTTGACAAGGTCATGTCAATCTTTTGTGGCTGGAAATTCAACAGTGGTGATAGAGATGATGGGATTGCCGTGACAAGGGAAAAACAATTGGATTTGGTTGATAACCATCCAAATTTATGTTTGTACCCTAAGAATACAAGGATAAAATATTCGCTTAATTCATTTTCCAACTGTTGATCAACAGCTGGTTGCATATTGGATTACACTGTGACCAAGCTTGGGGCAATTATGTGTTGAAAACTTGAAATTGAAACTCAGGGACTAAATTGAGACTCTGGAAAGTATAGAGACTACAAGTATCATTGGCTCTTAATTTGATTATTATTTTTGCTCTGGTTCTGATGCTGGTGTCAAGGAGCTTGAATAAGATTATGGAGATCGTCGAAGATTACGATTATATTATTATAATTGTATTAGATATAGGTAGATTGTTTTTACCATTAATTAATATTGTAATTGATTGCTTTCATATTTAGTTGTTATTTTAGTTTTATTTAATAAGAGAACCTCTCACAAAGAGGGACATCGAGTCTTTTATTGAGTATAGTTGACATGGTATCAGAGCCACTTGCTTAAGACTTTCTCTCGTTCTCTAGTTGGGTTTTCTCTTCTGTTGAACTTGGTTAATTCCCTCAAGGCGGGAGGAGCTTGCTCCTCCAAGCTCCTCCAGTCCAGTCTTCTTCCTCTCTTTCTCCTATAGTCTTTTCTTCCATTTTCTCCTCAAAAGAGGTTGCAAAGTCAGTTTGGAGGTGCATCCACGATGTAGGCTCAAAATTTGAAGAAATATTCACCAAGTTATTGACATGAGGTACATATACAGGAGGTATAGTAGCATGAGTAGGATTTCATAGGTATTAGAACTTTAACATCTGAAGAAATGCCTTCACCGGAATTGGGAATTGACATGGGCTCAATTGCTGTGAGTTGGGGGATCTAATTGGGGATCAATTGATCATCGTTTTTCTCAATTGGCAAGTTAGCCATTGTTTTATGACCTTCAATTGGCATGATGTTGGTCGAATTTACTAGAAAGACTTCAACAGAATCGAGAAATGGAGCACAAACCCGTTCCTCGCGTGGATGAACCATGGCAGATTTAATTCCAGAGTTTGGGTTGATAATTGATGCAATTGGTTGATGACCCATAGTTTTCCCAGCTTGAATTGAAGTTCTAACAGTCGAATTGAACATCTTGAGCAACACAGATTCATCAAAATCATTTGAACCAGATTTTTCATAGACGGGTTTAATTTTCGCCCATGAATTCGATGAATTCTGGGCAAAATTGATTCTGACCCAATGTTGGGAGAGAAGCACCAGGAGCCAAAAAAAAAACCTAAATTTCGGGCCTGAAATTTTGGACTTGCCTCAGTATAATTGAGTTTGGGCTCTTGATTTCTTAAGTTGGACAGTTTGTTTTGGTTGCATATTTGGGTTTTATTCTGCTTGGGCTGCTTTGGGCTGTATTATTTGAAGTGATTTATTAGCAATTATAATATGACATTACTGCTAAAAAAAAAAAAAAAATTGTTCACCGAACTGTTCACACCCGAAAATTCATCTTCAGATTTTTCGTCAGTTCTGAAAAAAAGGAGGGATAATTTTTTGGTTGAGGAGGAGAGAGATACATGGAAGTGCATATCATCGCATTTTGATTGCTCAGGTGATGAGCTCAAGTTTTGGATTCTCATAGGAGGATCATCTTTGGTGTATGCTATTTTGTGAGATTTCTTCCACTTGTAATATCTGGAGTTTTGACCGATGTTTTGGTGTTAGAGCTTTTGACGGAACCCGAATTATATGTTCGACTAAGTTCTCCCGACAGATAGAACTCATTGTGTGTGTCGGCATACTTCGTGAATTTCTTTTGGAAATTCTTGGGGAGAGTGAGTTCTCGTAGTTTTTCGTCGTTTCTCGTAGTATTTTTGGAGTGTTCTCGTAGTATCTCGTAATATCTTTGGAGTGTTCTTGGAGTGATTTTGGAGTAGTTCTTTGTTGTTTTTACATTATTTGTTGTTCTTGGTCTCTCGTCGTCACTAATTTTCGTAGTTGGTTGCTCTGATTTAGATTTCTTCTAGTGGGCACAAATATTGTCACTGTCGTCAATTCATGATTGCAAATTGATGCTTTTATCAACATCAATTTGAGGGGGATGTCAAAGAGCTTGAATAAGATTCCGAAGATCTTCAAAGATTACGATTATATTATTATAATTGTATTAAATATAGATAGATTATTTTTACCATTAATTAATATTGTAATTGATTGCTTTCATATTTAGTTGTTATTTTAGTCTTATTTAATGAGAGAACCTCTCACAAAGAGGGGCATCAAGTCTTTTATTGAGTATATTTGACAGCTGGAAGCAAGATGTTCTCTTTAGTAAGTGAATTTTTGTCAGAAGTGCGAAAGAGATTGTTATTTGCTTTGTGTGATACCAACAAAATTGGTAAGAAAGTTGATATATATATATATATCTTATAAGAGGGAGTTGCACAGTATGAATGAAAAAAGAGAAACAAAAAAGGTACTCAAGAATACATTTGGGCAATAATAGAGATGTAAAATGGGCAGGCAGACCGGCATGGGCCTGAAAGATTATTGAGCCAGACCGACTGGGCTATTGGTTCGGTTTGGAACAAGACCAGTTATTCTTTCTAAGCCTGTCCAAAAGGGGGCAAGTCCAGACCCAACCTGTTTGCTCTTAATCTTTGATTTCTTTAAAATCCAATTCTCTAAAATTTATATTGCTCAACGGCTTGGTTTAATTAAGACAGTAATTGATTTGCCTTTGATTAAATCAAGATAGTGTTAAGTAATGTCCTAATTAAATCAAGATTGACTCAGAATTAATTAATTTTCCCTCATTTAATAGAGGCAATAATCAATGGGCAGAATTAATTAGTTTTGCTTCCCTTGTATTATGGCTGAAATTTGCCTAATCAAGGCAGGTTAATCTAATTTTTGCCTTGATTATGCATTTGAATTGGGAAGTTTATTTTTTTCCTTCGTTTGTACATGGGCCGCAGTTAAATGCCGGGTCAGACCACAAAATCTGGACAGGCCTGCCTAGGAGGGTGCAATAGCGAGGACAGGCCCAATCCAGTTACGGTCCAGTTTACTGGCTAGTCTTTAAGCGAACGGGCCTATCTGGGCCTGGCAAACTGCCCGGTTTGAAATGTCCAGGCAATAACAAAGATAATATTACAGTTAAAGAAATGTGTTTTGATCTAAACTGCACTCACGATACCTTATAATGACTGCTTAGAAGGCAAGTGATGACAATTCGTTTTTATGAAGTTCTATGAAGTTAACTCTTAATCTGTTCTTTTGAGCAGACTATTGTAGTTAGCATTAATTTTTAGCTTGCTCTATTAGTTAATTCCGTGCTCTTGGTAATTTAGGCTTATGTGCTTTTCTCCTGCTTCGAGTAGGTTTAGTTACATTGTAGACTGAATCATGATATAATTCTCCCTTGCTTCTCAGCTCCTCTAATATTATTTTACTTCTTATGAAATCTTTATAGGGGAAAAAAATCCTTGTGATTGGAACTACAAGTGAGGTCAATTTCTTAGATTCAATTGGCATTCGAGATGCATTCTCCATCACATTCCATGTTCCAACATTAAAAACAGAAGATGCCAAAAAGGTACATTGGAGTCCTTGTTTCCATTCATTTCTGCTGCTACCAATATATGCTTTTTTACCAGTCAAGTGCAGTTGACCTTCTTATGTGCTAAATGTAGAGGAGAAATTAAAATTGCCAAGAGTTTGGTAACATGCTTTGTGATTGGACAATTTTGAATTAAAACTGTGAGGATTGCAATTTGTTTTTTCTTACTTTCAGTACTTGATACACAAGTTAAACTATCTTAATCAAGTCTCCTTTCTTTCAAGTGCTACCATTTTTGTCCTAAAGATATTGCTTAGAGGTATCATTCTTTCTTGCTTTCCTTAAAAGAAAGTCATAAGTTTGGAATTTAAAAGGTCTCATTCCCTTAAAACTTAAGCAATGCCTAAGCATGTAAACGCCATTTTGAGAATGGACAAGTGCCTTTTTGATGTAGAAATTATGTTCATGTTCAGTGTTCTGGTCATTTGTTTCTCTCACTGGCTCCGAAGTTGCTTTTGTTTTATCTGGAGAGTTTTCTTTTATATATTAATGCAATGCAATTCTTTGGGTTTGTGTGGGTGGGGGGGGGGTGGTAGGGTGGTAGGGTAGTTTCTTTTATATGTTAATATAATTTTTGGGGTATGGTAGGGTAGGTTGTTTTCTATTTTCCAAATCCTTCTCTCTGCGCCAGCTCCATAATGATTGATTATGCGCAATTCAATTATTCTGCTTGTTGATATCTCCTACTTGCACAGCCCGAACCATACCTCTTTCTATCTATTGATTGAACTTTCATTGCAGGTGTTACAGCAACTTAATGTTTTCTCGAGTAATGATGTGGATTCCGCTGCTGAGGCATTAAATGATGTAAGTGTAAAATTCTACCTCTCTATATCTACTCTTCCAAGCAACGAGGAGGTAATTAGACCAAAAATTAATAAACTGATAAATAACTGGCAAATAGTTGGAGTCTGGCCACAAAGCTTGTTTTTAGAAAAAATGAATCTCTGATGGACAAGGTAAATTGGGCTAATCTATTTTTGGTGGATTTGTTGAATATCTAGATACCTATCAAGAAGCTTTACATGGTTGTTGAAATGGCTGCTCAAGGGGAAGATGGTGGAGCAGCAGAAGCCATATATTCTGGCAAAGAAAAGATCCAAATGTCACATTTCTATGATTGCCTCCAGTACGTGGTGCAATATTAGTTTTGCCTTCCCATTACATGTAATTGCAGTTTCGCATTGTTCCTTGACACATTTTTCATCTCATCCACTATGTTGACCTTAGATCAGGCCTAGTCACGGCTTTTAGCAATGTGTTGGTGTCATTAAATACACAAGTTTTGTTAAATCTTATATTCCGTTTTCTTTTCAAATTTTTGTCTGAAGTTCGTGTTTAGTCATTTGGTTGAATAGTTATACAATCTTTAGTTTGATTTGATTCTTGAAACCTTGAATTCTACCTGCAATGCATCGATCAATGTCGTATATGTAAAACAAATTGTACGTTGTCATTTTTCCCCAAAAAGAACAAATTGTAAGGTAAAATGCCTTGATATTTCAAAACAACAATTAAACAAACTGTTCTCGTTTTATTTATTTCTCATCCTTAAATAAGAATTATTTCTCGCCTGGAACTTCATCACACTGTGTTTAGCATTCTAGAGTCGACCACTACATCGATTAGTAAGAATCCCAAATTGTATTTTGTCTAATTTTCTCAATTTCAAACGTTGAAACCTTCTGCACGGAGGCATCTTTTGTGAGCCTCGATCCATTTTCCACAAGCTGATTCACCGTGCTCCACGATGCACTCGTCTCTCAGCTTCTTAGTGTCGGGGCAAGCACAACAGATTTTCTTCTTCGGCCTTGAATCAGAGGCAGGTGCTACAGTGCCTGAGCGTTGATCATTTTGCAATTCCAAAGAGACAACAGAAGAAGAGTTCTGTATTGGCAATCCACCCATTGTCGAGGTCCCTGGATGATATAGAATATCAGACAAAAGAATTAGAGAATGATGTATAAAATTTAACTAAAGGTAGTACCGAATGGAACGACAAATAGTCGACAAGAATCTAGAATCAACATGCAGAAGACCATAAAATACAGAATCTGCAGGGAGAAAATTACTTTAAAGAAAATGAGAGCACAGTGATGGAGTTGTCAACAATACGCAATAGATCCTGAATTATATTCCTGTTATAATTATTAATTTTATATTTATCTTAGATGAGGATGGATGCACCAAAAGTAACCTGGCATGTTGTGATGACTAAAGATGTAAGTGCTTTGGATCTTCCTCTCCCCCTAGTTATGAAGCACACACACACACACTCCCATTGAGGTGGCATTGCTGCAGACGAGCTTAGACCTCACCCCGACTTGAACTGTTATTATCTTTGGGGATATCTTTCCATGGTTATGGTGAAGTTGTTCTTTATTTGTGCCAAGGGACCACTGGTAAATATGAGTACAGTCATGACAATATCTCTAGTGACAAGTTTGATGTTGGGAGGAAAGCAGTTAGTACTTCTCCAGATAAATCTCCGGAGATTAAGTGGCAAATGTTACGCAAGACAAGTCCAGGAGATAAAGGTCCTACTGTGAGTGAGTCAATTATGACAGCATCATCAATTAGACTGGGAAATGGGAGTGAAAATGCTACTATTAATGCGGATTGTTTTAACACCTAATCCACGTCCAAGACCGAGCCTGATGATTTGGGTGCTCAAAAATCAGTGATGCTGGAATCTAAACTTGAGCGTGATGCTAAGATGAAGGAAACCTAGGTCTTCAAATAATTTAACCAAATTCCCCATCTCATTCACCGAAAAGTTTGCTAGTTTATACTATACTTGGATAATAGACGATTTTGTCACATTGATGACCAATATTGAAAGTTTACAAGCAAAATGATAGGCTTCCAATCCACTTCACCTATTCTAGAAGAGCCAAGAAGGATCGAGAAGCATCTAGAAGAATATATATGTAACAGCTTTTTGTTACAAGACAAATGGGAGGGAAAATCTGTTAGGAAGAGAGGCTATAAATAAGAGGAGAAAGAGGCTTAGGAGAGGCAAATATTGGGTAGATTGGCTGAGCCAAGTAGGAGAGATCTAAGCCTCTCGAAAGCTTAGAATTGTTCTTACATTTTCGGTGTAATTCCATCTTTAATTCAATACCAATTGTCATTTATCATTTTCATCAATTGGAGTCCTATCAAATTGGTATCAAAGTGGTTCTTTCCAATGGCACAGAAAAAGACAGACGGCATAGTCGACACCATAGAGAAGGACATCGAGGAGATGAAGGCAGAGATGCACCGTCTCTCGGGGTTGGAGAAATCAGTGGACCAGTTGTCCCAAAACATGGCAAACATGTTACAATCAATGGAGGAGACCAGGAAGACTATTGCAGCCATCTCTAACTTGAAGGGTGTGCTGAACCAAAGTTCGGGAGGAGAAGGAATAGATAGTATGACTGAAGGGCCGATACAACCGGAGGTTATGAGGGGTCGACGCACAGCTGACCCGGGGAAATGGCCGGAAGGGGTTGGAGAAGCCAGTTATGGGGGAACCAAAACCAACACAGTACAGAGCAACGAGGAGGAAAACTGGCGACGGGTGCAAAAGCTGGAAATGCCCATTTTCAGCGGGGAAAACCCGAATGGCTGGCTGTTCCGGGCGGAGAGGTACTTCGATGTTAATGGGTTGACGGAACGGGAGAAATTGGGGGCCATTGCAGTCAGTTTGGACGGCAATGCTTTGTCATGGCTTCAATGGACGGAAGCTAGGACACCCATTCAGATGTGGCAGCAATTCCGGGAGAAGTTACTGTTGCGATTCCGACCGACTCAAGAGGGGAACCTTTGTGAGAAGTTTTTGGCCATAAAACAAAGGAGCACCGTGGCAGAATTCCGGCAACAGTTCGAAATGCTCGCCGCCCCACTGAAAGGGGTATCAGATGAAGTTTTGGAAAGCACCTTTGTTAATGGACTGAGATCAGAAATAAGGGCTGAAGTGAGACTACTGGGCCCAAAGGGATTAGGCCCGATCATGGAGGTAACCCATAAAATAGAAGATAAGAACCTGACTTAAAAAAATATCCAGGGGTCCACGATCCATAAGTCCATTGAACCCTACTCCTCTTCAAATCGGTCAGATGCGAAGATGCTGGAGATGTTTCCAACAAAAACCATCACCGTTGGGGAGAATCTAAACACAATTAAGCGAAATTTTCCTGTTAAGCGACTGACTGATGCGGAATGGCAGCTAAGGCGTGACAAGGGCCTATGCTTTAGGTGCGAGGAGAAGTACACCGCAGGACATCAATGTCGAAATCGCGAACTCCGGGTTCTGTTAGTGGAGGAAGATGGTCGGGGAGAGGAGGAAGAAGTTGAATGGGTGAAAGAGGAGTAGCCCATCGAGGTTAGTGACACGGTTGAGCTGTCCCTTAACTCCGTGGTCGGGTTAACTACGCTGGGTACGATGAAACTCAAGGGTATCGTTTGGGGATGCGAAGTTACTGTGTTGATTGATTGTGGGGCAACACACAATTTTTTCTCATTGGAACTAATCAAAAAGTTGGGTCTGCCAACTACACCTAGTTTGAACTATGGAATTATTTTGGTTTCGGGAGATTCAGTAAAGGAAAGGGAATCTGCAGGGGAGTCATGGTGGAGATGCAGGGGCTCACAATAGTGGAGGACTTCCTACCTTTAAAGTTGGGCTGCACGGATATGGTGTTGGGGATGCAATGGTTGGGTAGTTTGGGCAATATGGAAGTCAACTGGAAACTCCTCACTACGCAATTTCGAATGGGAGAATCAGTAATGAGTCTAAAAGGAGATCCTAGGTTGAACAAAGGAGGGATCTCGTTAAAAACTATGATGAAAGCTTCGCAACCCGAAGGCCAAGGGAAGTGGGTAGGGAACGTACCTGACCAAGTAGGTGTGAAAGGAAAAGGGGTGGCGGTAACTACAATCTCAAGGGAACCAGCCTTGCCTATTCGACGTTCTTCCGATTTTCACCTTGAGGACAAGGTGAGTTTGGAAACCGTGGGTAATGATAGGCTTCCAATCCACTTCACCTATTCTAGAAGAGCCAAGAAGGATCGAGAAGCATCTAGAAGAATATATATGTAACAGCTTTCTGTTACAAGGCAAATGGGAGGGAAAATCTGTTAGGAAGAGAGGCTATAAATAAGAGGAGAAAGAGGCTTAGGAGAGGCAAATATTGGGTAGATTGGCTGAGCCAAGTAGGAGAGATTGTTCTTACATTTTCGGTGTAATTCCATCTTTAATTCAATACCAATTATCATTTATCATTTTCATCAATTGGAGTCCTATCACAAAATCGAGTTCTTTAAAATTGGGGAGAAATGATGGTGATTTCACTAACTCTTGCCAAAAAAACTAACCAATTCAAGTATTCAACTCAATGAGCATTAATATTTGGTTAGGAGGCCTATACTGAAAGTTTGGGAGCAGTAGAACACGAGATGGATTGTATACACACTTATTTTAGGTGTAAAAATAAGAAATAGTTTTATTCTTATTTACTTTCTTGGCATAGTTATTAGCTTTGTTGTTAGGCAACTTTCCGTTTTTGTTAAAAATTTGAATTATATATACGACCAGGGTAACAATACGATTATATATCATATTCACAGATATTCATTTACTCTAAATTCTAAATTCTCAATTTTCCCCTCTGATAAAATAAGAGGGTCTGCACCACACAACTCTTTAAGATACAGTAATTGCACTTCCAGAGTCAGTTTCAGCATCAACTCCATCCATAGCAAGAAAAAAATAAAGAGGAACCTAAGAATAAGCATTATTACAATGAAAGCTTAAGCATTATTACAATGAAAGCTCCCTTCATGTAAATTTTGCCTGTTCATAAAGAGAGAAACAGACCAAATCCATCTAAAGTTTCTACTGACTATTAAGAGTACTATCATCTTGACTTCTTCAAAGCAAAATAACAACTTCCAGTAAAAACCAGTTCTACAGTCTGATCTGATAGGAAAATAGGTAGGACAAAAGAAAACCAAGACAAGAAAAAGTAAGGGAGAAAACACATGGAAATGAATTTACTGTTCTGAAAAGTAACGCATCACAACCAGAATTTCACAACCTGGAGATAAATTATTCAGGAAAAACGTAGAGAGCTTTTACTCTGACTAACCCTATGTGTTTTAAAAGTGATAAAGTAAATTCTTGGAAGGGTCATAAGGCTTCAGCCAATGTCTCAATATATGAGGCATTAGCACCATAACACTCAAAACTTTCCACATATGGTCCATGGCAGTTGATGTTAACTTGAACGGATCCAGGAAACACATTTTAAAACATAGCTTAATATTGTTCATAGATGCAATATGCTATGTGAACTTAACGTGAAAAACTCCTAGTATAAAATTATTCATAGAGAACATTTTCTGTACTAGTGGCATACAAACCACAAGCTCCAAAATTTTTACTGAAAGAACCTATGGTGCTCATTGCAACGACACATCAATCACATAAAAAGAAACAAAAGGAACAGAGAATATTTTGTGTGCTGCAAACATGCCAGGATGGGATCCAAACTTATGCAATAGTTTCCACTGAGAATGATGGAACAATACTATGGGTAAGGAACGTATGAAATAATGTTTATGGTTGGTGAAATTGAACGGCAGCCTTCTTCAACCTTCTTTATACAACTTCAAATTAATCACCCTAATAAGTTTCCAATTAATCACCCTAATCACTAACTCTTCAAATTCCCCTATTTTGGACATAAAAAGACTTTTAGTTACTGCTTAAATACAAATGCTTCTCTCACTTATTCACTACATTCTTCATCCCACTGCAACACGGTCCAGCCAATGTTTATATCAATTTTGACCTCTTTAAAAATAAATCAAATTGGGAAAACGTTTATTTTTGTAAGTTTACGTTTTTATTCATGACAATATCGATTCTTTTTACAGGAAAAAAAAATAAAAAATAAAGAAGAAACCATAAATTCATCACGATAAAGTGCATAATTACATAATTTTCATTGGTTGTCAAGTGATTCACGTATACTCTTCACAGATTACGAAAACCCCACCAATCCATAATAAAATAAACACCGAATGAACCCCACAAATGCTTATGAATTTGCATATCATCTATGAACAAACACACAAGAAAAGAGAGATACCTTATTTTCTCAAGAATTTGAAGGAAAAGAACGGGTTGCAAAAGTGTTCCAAATTGGCAAATTGCAGAGGAGAAGTTGAACAGTATGAAGTAAGAGACTTTTAAACTGGGTCCAAGAGGAGTTGGGCCTTTCGGCCAGAAGGCCTTATTCTTGTGGAAAAAATTCATAGATCAGGTATTATCTTTCGCGAAATCAAAAATCAGGCCCCAATGTTTAAATCTACAAAACTCAAACTTTTTTATAAATTAATTAATTATATTTTATAATTAATTTATTAAATTAAATATTTAACTGTAACATAATATAATTGACCCACCTCACCTCACTCCACCTCCACCACCCCCACGGTTCCGACGACTACTCCGACGACTATTCTCCGACCGCGCTTAATTCTGACGACTACTTCGGTGACCGTTTCTCCGCTGCTTAATTCCAGCGACTGCTCCGATTCCGAGATCACGAATATCTTATTAAGTAGTTAAAATTTTAATTTTCAGTTACAACTTATTAAATTAATTGGTCACAGATTATTTCGAGATCACAGATCAAAAAATTGAGCTATTCACAATTGAATTCATTGGTCACTGATAAAAAAATTATGGAGGTCACAGATTTTTAATTGGTCACAATTTAAAAAATTATTCCACATTTGTTGGTCACATGTTATATTTTCAGTAACATGTTAACGAATTTTAAGGTCACCGTCTCAATCTCAATACACCAACAATACTTGGTCACATGTCACAGATCGACCAAACATAGGGTCAAAGACACTACGTCACATCCGCCACACCCGTCCCCAATCCCAATACACCAACAATACCTGGTCACAAGTTACAAATTGACCAACTAGTTGGTCACAGACATTCTTCGTCGCATCCTTGCCGCCGCTGCCACCTCCACCGCCACGACCATCCACCAATAATAACACCAACCACATATCAGCCCAAACCACCACAGATCAACTCAAACCACCACCAACAGATCCTCCACCAACAACAGATCCGCCACCGACAACAGCCACACACAGAGATCCGCCCCCATACCACAAATCCACCGCTGAGTCACACACCCACACACCCCACCCAACCGCTTCAATGTAATTTCCCCATCCACCTGCAACAGCTTGATCGCAACGTTGGCAACGTCGCAACGCTGCTGTGATTCACTACATACACACGACGATATTTCTCAGCCACTTCACCAGTCACTGCCGCCTCTACCTCTCCAATCGACATCCAATACACAACGACCATCACCTTCCCAGCCACACCTCCTGCCGACAGCTTACCAGACGTAGCCACCCATCTAAATTTCCCTGGATTTACAGCCATCGCCTCACGCAAAAAAAAGCCCCAAATTCACAGTCGCACAACACCGTAGTCGAAAGCAACAAGCGGCCTCGACCCACTACCAATCGACGCGTAACTCACCTCCACCACCAATCACCCCTCACAGCCGCCAACCGCACAACCAGTTACCACAGCCCCAAAATCAGATTTCTTCAACACCCATCAGCACAACGACTTCATCATCCCAGGTTCTAACAAAAATAACAAAAAAAGAAAGAAAGAAGAAGGAGCAACAGAACGGCAGCATCGATGCGTGGCTGTTTTCGACTTCCAAATTCAGATTCTCGCGAGCTTTGTTTCAGAGTTTTTCAATCTGAGTTTTTTTCAGATTTAGAAACGCGACGGTGACCGGCTTCTTCCGCTGCTCCATGTTATCTTCTTCGCCAATCAGCGACGGTGATGGGCGGATCACCAATGGGTCGAACTCTGCAGCTAGTGGTTTATCTGTATATCTGAGGGGGAGGGGAAGAGGCGGTGGCGGTGGAGGCGGAGGCGGCGGGTGAAAGGGGAGAGAAATGAAATGAAATGAAATGGATTAGGGTTTGGATAGAGTTCTATATTTAAAATAAATTTGATGGGGTGTGTAGTATGATGGGTATATAGATTAATTTAATTTAAAATATTATTATTTATATTAATTGTAAAATTAAAACTTGATTTTTGATTAAATAAAGTCAAAACCTGATTTTTAAAAAGGTCAAACTTAATACCTAATTTTATGTAATTACCACGTTATTATCCTAAAATAGTATGCGGTCCACCTTATTCTAATTAATAATTATAATTAGAGATAGGGAAAATCCCTACTTTCAATTTCAAAAATCAAATCTTAATAATTGTACTTCAATAATTAGGTGATAATTTATCTTTTAAATATTAATAACAATATTATGGACATATTCGGTAGAGATTAAAATTCAATTGAAATTGAAAATATAGTTAGGGTTGGACATTGGTTGGTTCGGTTCTCTTCAAAACCAAACTGATCCAAAATTTTCGGGTATTTAATAAATGGAACTATTGGGTCTAAATATAATTATGGAACCATTTAGGTTGGGTTTGATTCGGTTCAGTTCGGTTCCGTATCATAATTAAATTTTTAATATTTACAGCAACACTAAATAAATACAACTAATGACATGTTCATTCGTAACTTTTACAAATTAATGTAGCACAATTTAAAAACATATAAATGACCAGCAGTCCAATAAGATTAATTCAATGTATACAAATACCAAAAAGTAGATACTAATATTAAAACATCGATAATCTATATCAATAATTCATTTGTTTCAAGCAGTCTACATAAAGAAAATGAAATATAAATTAAAAGCTATAAAAATAAAATATTTTTAAGTATTGGTAATACTTATTAACTATTTGATTTAATCATCAATTGTTGGCTTGTCATAGTTAGAAACTCTACAAGTATACTTGGTTGGTTTGTTTAATTAATTTGCTAATTTGTTTAGAAAAAATTAAGATAATTTAATTAATTCAATATAAAAAATTAAAAAAATTATTTAGATTCAATTCTAATTCGATTCTTCGGTTCTTGGTCTAAAATTGAGAACCGACCCAAACTCATTGGTTTTCGATTCAGATACCCATTTGGGTATTTAACTTATGAAGAACCGCTCGATTCGATTCGGTCTGGTTCGATTCCAGAGTTTTGTCCAGCCCTTATATAGCCGTTATTGAGTCCCACTTGTCTAATAAAAGTCAACAATAACAGATATTTTTCAATTTTAATCTCTACCAAACACACTCTATATACCACAGGATAGCGTTGGTATAGCGCGCAGCAGCGAGAGGCTATGGGGTGGTGCTGGGCTGTGTAGGTGAGTGTCACGTAGTAGCTATACACGGGTGAAGCAGACGACATCTCTCTCATCTTTAGCGCCTGGTGTGTTGTCGTAGGTACCCAAAAATAATCCTTAAACCTCTAAAACTAATGTAGCAATAGAAGTAAGGGTCGATCCTACGAAGAACGTGCAATTCAACAATTTATGCTTTGTATAATGATTGGGGGGTTTTGTTTATAACGAAATCAATTTTATAACAAATAACAATGTAAATTAACGAGTTGTATTAAATCAATAAAACGAGTCTTGATCAAAGTCAACTTCCACCATTGGAGATTTATAACCATTCATCAATTCACAAAGAATAATCAATTCACATTCACAATATTCATCGTTGGAATAAATTCATATTTCTCCTTAATTTTAGTTAATCAGAAACCAACATTCTAATTAACCATAATTATAAAATAATCTCAGACCACCGCTAAAGATTCAATTTAATAATAGCTTTAATACAAGCAACAGCGGTTGCATTCAATTTATTTAAACATTCTTCTTAAGATTCAATAACCTCTATCACAGAAAATTATCAAATCCTAGTGCTTCACAACTTAAATGATTCAAACAATTACGGATTTGATATTTAACTTAACTATAGATTGCAATATATGAAAAACTAATAGATCTCTTAGCAATCAAACATGACAATCATAAAATTATGCATAGAAGAATATTCAATACTGAAAATATAAATTAAACAATGAAAATAGGTGGATCTCATAGTTATAATGTTTTCCAAGGCTTCGGTATCCTTCAATTAAGCACCAAGAGTTAGTTACACATGATAGATCTAAGAGAAAAATAGAGAAAAAATATGTTGGAGAGACTCTAATGTGTTTTGACCTCCTTTTCTAGGCTTCTCATGGCCCATACATACCAAAAAAAACCTAATTTGTGCTGCGCGGCACCTAGGCGCTGAAAATCCATTTTTTTCTGGGCAACATGGCGCCTGGGCGCGGTGTTGTAGGGCTTGGGTGCTGTGTTACTGTTACAAATTCTGCGTCATTTTTAGTGTTTTCATCATAACTTCCTCTTCCGATATCCGATTGATATGATTCAAGATGCTTTAGAAAGAAAACTGAAAGGGCTACAACTTTTCTTCAGAAACTATATTCGAATTCGATCACATAACATGTCAAAAACCAGTCTCAAGATGGGGTTGAAAATCGGTGCAAAACTTTTCAACTTGAAAGTTGATATATGATAATATTTTGGCTATGTTTCATCCCTTTGACTCCTTCCTTCATCCAATTGACCTCTAACGCTCTCAAATATTCATCATGAGGTTCGATACAACTTTTGAATATTTGCACTTTGGTTCCCGAACTTTCTTTTTCTTTCATTTTGGTCATTTTTCCTTATTTCTTCCAAATTACGCCATATCCATCGAATTGTCACATAAACTAAAATATGAGAATACTAAGTACATTTAGGCATAAAATAGTCATATGAGTGCATTATATAAAGATGTAAAATGTATATTTCACATTTCTATCAGCGCCACTATGCGGCGAGGCTTGAGAGTGGTGCAATAGCAGCGACTTGCTGCTGCTGCTGAGGTGCGTAGTAGTCGCCACCTTTGGTTGTGGTTTTTTATCTGATCTGGGTAATTTACGCTGTTGGTGAATTGTTGGTGGGTGAATTTTTTATTAGATTTGTTGTCTAACCGGAGTTATGGGATGATTGTTAGTATTTTGCAAGTGGTGGCGGTAATTTTCTGATCTGTAGGTGATTTTCTCATATTTAATTCGTTGGTGGTGGTGTAGGCGATGATGGTTTTGTTGCGGTGGTTCATGTGATCGTGGTGAGGTAGTGCACGTTTAGTTCTTGACGTTGTTGTGAGTGGTGGTGGTGGTGGCAACGAAAATCGGGTGTGATCAAGTCTATCCGTGATCATTGTGACTATTTGTGATCATTGTGACTATCTGTGATCATATATATTTTAACTGTGATTGTATGTGACTTTGTTACATACAGTCACAAATTAGACTAACATGGCCACAAATAGTTACACTGAAGACAAATTTGGTTACAGATAACACATGTCAGTAAAGATAGTATTTATGGTCGTGAATTTAAATTGAAGGTGATAATGATGGTACATTGGAGGTGATGGTGTTGGTAGATTGTGGTGTAGGGTGGGTGGAGTGTAATATCCAGTTTTCAATTTTCGAAAAAAAATTGGGGGTGGGTAAGGGTGGTTATTAAGGTTTCAAAATATATTTTCAAAATTAACAAATTTGTGGATTTTCTTAAAAAATCAAATGATCATATTTTTTGATCATTGATAAAAATTTGATCACTTTTGGGAGATCTGATAAAAGTTTGTGACATATAATTTAAATAATCAGGGCACGATAATAATCACACACAATTTATGGTCATAGTCACAAATCACACAAAATTACAGTTGTAAAAACAAGATTTGTGAATCGTAATTATAACTTTAGTCAAATCACACATTTTTAGGTTACATTACTTATTGCTCACAAATTACCCATTTTAACAAAGTCAAATTACCGACTGATGAGATGTGTGGTAGGACCCAAATGGTCAAATTAGTGAGAGACATTCAATGTCAGCCAACCTATGAAAAGATAGATTGACACCTAGGATAGGACTTGCCCTGAGGATATAATAACACGTGTCTCCTCATCTGACGATCCTCCTCTTTCCATCCTTGGTATAAATACACCATACTTATGCTTGGAGAAGGTATGTGGAATCCCATTTTCTCCAACAAAAATAGCAAACTCGAGTAACATTTCTCTCCCCCATATATTAGCACTTTTACCATTATACGTTTCTATCAACCATTTTCATGGCGAGTGTTACACCGCTAGTGAACTATTTTTCGGTTGAAACAAAAATTGACTTGACCGTCAGAGTGCTCACGGTCGCTCCCAACCCTTCGGGAAAGGCCACAGGTGATTGACGTTGTGCTACGCGTGTAGGGAAGAACTGACTTTAAGATTTTTTCTGTTGGCCACGTCGAAACCATTTTTCGAGGTCAACAGATTGGCGCTGTCCGTAGGAAGTCATACTTAAACCACGAGTCTTCCTACCAAAGAGCTTGTTCAAATATCCGGTTGATATTCTCCCTTGAAAAAGGGTTCGGTTCTTGGAAAAGGACCAGTTGTATACCGAGCTCAGCTCAAAAGGAAAAATTTGCCACTTCGGACTATGAGTTCCAGTAACGAAGATGTGAACCCCAGAGGACAAGAGAGATCTCTAAAGAAGAGATTTCTCGAAATGTAACGCATCAGCGACCCCATCACCGGTACCGCAGAGGCAACATGACTGTCCAACTACCCGCCGTAGTGGCTACCATGGCTGCAAACATGAGGAACATTGTAGCTCAAAATACTGCCATGTAGGAGCTCCTCATGCAAGTGTATAATATAGGGGGTCTTCAAGCCCTACAAAATCCTCAGCACTCGGCCCATAGACGAACTGAGGCATAATCCAGTAGGAGAACTTGCCTCGGTCCCCATGGCGAAGTCCCCATTGAGAGAGAAGTGGGAATGGACACTTCTAATTATACAACTGCTCTAGCTAATAATGCCCCAGCAGGAGAGAACAACTTCCCTCCGGAGTATGAGGAGCAGCCCTAGAGGTCTACCAGTATTTTTGATAGAATTGGACAAATGCCTAGAAATAGGTACCAACTTGTCCACCAACGGCTCAGCCGCAGGAGTGTGAACAAAGCCAGGAAGTTCAAGCCCCTCCGCCTAGAAATAGGTACGAGAGGCAAAATGCAGTAGATTGGGGAAATAGGGGTAAAGTTACCCAACCTCTATCTCGTCCTGAAACAGATAGGAACGACCTTAGGAACCATGCAGGTCATATGAGCTTGATGATGACAATGACAACCTGCCCTTCTCCCAGGAACTCTGCACCTTTTCGATGCCCCATAACTTTGTCCCTCCAAAAATTTTTAAGTATGAAGGAAAGGGCGACACGGAGAAGTACCTCAACAAATACAAAACCCAGATGAGCCTGAGAGGCACCTCGCCAACCTTGAAATGTAGGGCTTTCCACTTCACTCTCGGCGGTGCTGCTGAGGTGTAGTATAACAGATTGGCACCTCTTAGCATAAGAAGCTGGCCAGACCTGAAGAAGGTGTTTCTGAACTAGTATCTTTCGAAGAAAGAGGGGGAGACGCCAATACAGCACCTACAAGACATGAGGCAAGCAGCAGGGGAAACTCTGAAGAGCTACCTCGCCCGTTTCACTGATGAGATTACTTACTGTGAGCAAGTGATAGATAAGCAGGCCCTTTCAGCTTTGAAAGGGGGCTTGAACATGAATACTTTATTTTGGAGGGATGTTCGAAGCAAAAACCCTTCTATGACGAATTGGTGGAGATGCTGAAAGTTGAAATTGTCAACGAGGAGATGATTGACCATCAAAACAAAGCCGCCCGGGGACTCCCACCTACTCAGAGGCAAATTGGTAGAGGCCCTACCTCTCAGATAGTAAGCTAGCAATGGACTCAGGCCGGACATGCTATAGCTCTCACCTCGGAGCAAGCACTAGCAACTGCCACACTGAATGCAGTGCCTACCTTAGCCTATGGAAACGCTGGCCCTAGCACCAATAATCCAACAAGGAACACTGGACGACCCTCAACCTTTAGAAATAAAGGACGAGGCGAAGCGCCTAGAAAAAGGCCCCAAGAAGATTTTTTCGGCCTTACTGCACTTTTCATTGCTACTACGGCCATGACTCAAGTAATCATCGCAATGCAAGGGATAATCGTTACCAGAATAACACTCTGAGGCACGCCTCTCTACGAAGGGGAGAAACGAGGCAACACTTGCCATGCAATGATAGATATGATGATAGGGAAATGCACTAAAGCGGGCAACGTCCCAGAAGGAATTTAGCTGCTCCCAATGAACAACAGCCCATTCGAGAAATTAACACTATAATTGGAGGACACCACGTAGGAGGTGAATCAAAAAATGCTCAGAGGAACTATACCAGAGAGGCGAGGAGTCCGCACATGGCAAGTTATATAGTAAGCCAATCTTCAGGGGGCAGAACTGTGGAGCCTATTACGTTCACCCAGGAAGATGCGACGGTGTGCACTTCACACACTGCGACACCTTGGTGGTCAGAGCCGTGGTAGCCCGCAATGGGCTGAAATGAATGCTGGTAGATAATGGCAGTTCAGTTAACATCATGTTCGGCTCTAAGTTGACATTAGATCATGCACTAACACCAATGGCTTCGCCCCTCTATGGATTCACCGGGGACAGCATCATCCAAAGAGGTAAAATTACTTTGGCTGTTAAAATGGGAGCTCTACCCCAGTTAGCACACCACTTCATGGAATTTTTAGTCGTTGATCGACGATCTGCTTATCATGAGTTCTAGGAAGGCCATCCCTGAAAGAATTATGGGCAGTCACTTCCATCCATCACCTCTGCATAAAATTCCCAATGGAAAGAGGAATTGCCATTGTCTGGGGTGATCAGATGGGATCTAGGGAATGTTACCTCAATTCTCTAAGGAAATAAAAACCGCGAGTTAACATGGTATTGGATACTGAAATGTCAGAGGCCCCTGAAGAAAGGCCACCTCTAACGGTAAATACTGTCATGGTAGAGGTCAGGCCTAAAATTTCCTTGGAACTAGATCTCAGGATCATTGAATCTGAATCCCAAACCGCCCCGATGAAGGAACTGGAAACATTTCCAGTAGGCTCACGGGATGCGTCGAAGGTTTTGCAGGTCGGAAGAGAATTAAGAGAAGAGGCTAAGGAAGAATTGAAAGACTTCCTACGGAAAAATGCAGATGTCTTCGTGTAGAGGCACGAAGACATGATTGGCATAGACCTTAGAGTCAGTTTCCACCACATGAAAATTGATCCGAACTGCACCCTACATAGGCAAAAGAGAAGAGCTTTGAATGCCGAAAGGTATGAGGCCTTGAAAGAAGAGGTAGAGAAGCTCGTCAACAATGGCTTCATCCGTGAAGCCAACTATCCGAAGTGGATTTCAAATCATGTTCTTGTAAAGAAGTACAATGGCAAATGGAGGGTCGGTATTGACTTCTCCAACCTGAATAAAGCATGTCCAAAGGATAGGTTTCCACTTTTATGAATCGACCACTTAGTGGATTCAACTGCTGGGCACGAACTGCTAAGCTTCATGGATGCCTATTCCGGCTATAATCTGATCCCCATGTTCCCAGACGGCGAGGAGAGCACCTCCTTCATCACTGATAAGGGGCTTTACTGCTACAAGGTGATGCCTTTTGGCTTGAAAAATGCTGGGGCCACCTATCAGAGGTTAGTCAACAAAATGTTCGCTGATCAGCTCGGGAAATCTGTGGAAGTTTATGTTGATGACATGTTGGTTAAAAGCCTCCGAGCTGGAGAACACATCAAGCACCTGGATGAAACCTTCTAGAAGCCGAGAAGGTATCCTTCTAAAAGGTTTCGTATGAGGCTGAACCCTCTTAAATGTGCCTTCGGTGTAGCCTCGGGTAAATTCTTGGGTTACATTGTAAATCAGAGGGGAATTGAGGCCAACCCAGAGAAAATTAAGGCTCTGATCGAAATGAGATCACCACAGAAGCCTAAAGAGGTGCAACGGCTGACTAGCAGGGTAGTCACACTCAATCGCTTCATCTCAAGGGCTACTGAAAAGTGCCTGCCCTTCTTCAAAATCCTCAAAGGAGGGAAAACATTTCAATGGACCTCGAAATGTGAAGAGACGTTTCAAGAGTTGAAAAATTACTTCGAACGCGTACCCCTTCTTAGCAAACTAAGGGAAGGAGAACCATTATTGCTATATTTGGCAGTGGCTGAAGATTCTATCAGTTCAGTTCTCGTGCGAGAAGAAGAAACACATCAGTTGCCAATATATTATGTAAGCCGAGCCCTATCACCTGTCGAAGCGCGTTATCCAGATATGGAGAAATTGGTTCTGGCATTATTCACTGCCTCTCGAAAGTTGAGGCCCTATTTTCAGGCCCACAACATTCACGTTTTAACTAATTTCCTGCTAAGGTAAGTCCTGTAAAAGCCAGACACTTCAGAAAGGCTACTGAAGTGGACCGTGGAGCTCAGTGAATTTGATATAATGTACACGTCCCGGACTACAATCAAGGGTCAAGCCCTGGTTGATTTTGTAGCTGAATTCGCTAAGGCCCCGGACATCGAAGTGAATATGGAGCCAGCAGAGCCCCTTACCTGGAATATCTATGTTGATGGTTCCTCAAGAGAAACAGGCTCGGGAGCTGGCATTATGCTGGAAAGCCCAGAGGGGCATAAGCTGAACTGCGCCGTTAGGCTTGGGTTCAAGGATTCCAATAATGCGGCTGAATATAAAGCCCTTCTGGAGGGACTTCGGTTAGCAAAAGAACTGCAAGTGAAGAAAGTAATCATCAGTTACGATTCATAGCTGATGGTGAATCAAGCAAATGGAAACTTTGTGGCAAGAGACAAACATATAGCAGCCTACCTAAAGCTGGTAATAGACTCCCTGCCTAGCTTTGAAAAGTTTGAACTGATTCAAGTTCCACGCCAGGAGAATTCCCATGTGGATGCACTGTCAAAATTCGCCAGCAACAAAGATTCAGAACTGCTCAAGGTGGTACCAATTGAGCATCTAGCTGAACCCTCTATCAAGAAGGGAGAAGAGCTTGTGTGGATTGAAAGTACACCACCTTCGATGCTGCCCATCTTGGCCTACCTGAAAGAGCAAACTTTGTCGAAAGATGAAACCGAAGCAAGAAGGCTTCGAAGAAGAGCTACTCACTTCATCCTGCAGGATGATATTCTGTATAAGCGGGGTTTCTCCTCTCCCCTCCTCAGATGCACAGGGGAGAAAAGATGAATTACATCCTAAGAGAAGTTCATAATGGTGTTTGTGGAATTCACTCCGGAGGACCAGCCTTGCTACACAAAATACTCCGACAGGGATATTATTGGCCAGCCTTGAAAAGGGATGCCATTGAGTTTGTGAGAAAATGTGACAAGTGCCAATGCTTCTCCAATGTGCAAAGACCACCCTCTCAAGAGCTCACCGTTGTAATCAGCCCGTAGCCATTCGCAAATGGGGCGTGAATTTTATTGCTCCCCTGCCCAAGGGAAGAGCAAACACTCGCTTTGCCATAGTTGCAATTGATTACTTCGCTGGGTAGAAGTGGAGCCTCTGTCCAAAATTACTGAAGCAAACACTTCCAAGTTCCTATGGTTTACTCCCTGGTTTCAGATAATAACAGACAGATCGACAACAGAAAGATCCACGACTTATGCGATGAACTAGGAATTAGAAAACATTTCTCTTCGCCCCATCATCACCAGGCAAATGGCCAAGTCGAGGTAGTCGACAAGACCATAAAACTTACCTTTAAAAGGAAGCTGGCCACCTCTAAAGGAGCCTGGGTGGACGAGCTTTCCCAGGTCCTCTAGGCCATCAGAACTACTTGTAAAATAGCCACTGGGAAATTTCGTTTTCCATGACTTACGGAGCCGAGGCTATGAGCCCTGTAGAGGTTGGTATTCATTCTCCTCGCCGCATACACTTCAACGAGATAACAAATGATGAACTAAGGAAATTGGAGCTGGATTTTCTTGAAGAAAAAATGGATGATTCTCAAGTCAGACTCGCTTTCTACCAACGTAAGATGATGCGTTATTACAATACCAAAGTGAAGAAGAGGATGTTATGCATCGGCGTTCTCGTGCTTCACAAGGTTTTTCCCTCAACCAAAGACCCCGACACAGGGATTTTGGCCCACTTGGGAGGGACCGTCAGGATACTTCGGGAGATCTGACCCGACACCTATACCATGGAAGACCTAGAAGGAAGGGCAATACCTCATCCCTGGAATATTGAACATCTAAGAAAATACTACAAGTAGGGAGCGTGCCACCTTGTAAATATTATAATCAAATGAATGAAATGTTTTCTGCCTCATTTCGTTCTTGCATCAATGAGCTTAAAACAACCTTGCCAAGGTGCAAGCTCTCCCCAAGGAGCCATCTCCAAGGAAATCTATATATCCAAG
Organism: Fraxinus excelsior; assembly: GCA_019097785.1. NCBI lineage: Eukaryota > Viridiplantae > Streptophyta > Magnoliopsida > Lamiales > Oleaceae > Fraxinus > Fraxinus excelsior. The sequence continues at coordinate 10,235,038 of CM032640.1, forward strand.
ATGGTGCGGGTGCCACCTTTGATGAAGCAGAAGCGCACAAACTTAAAGCAGCCTTGCCGAGGTGCAAGCTCCCCCCAATGAGCCACCTCCAAGGAAATCTGTGTAATCCAATGCGGTGCGGGTGCCACCTTTGATGAAGCAGAAGCGCACAAACTTAAAGCAGCCTTGTCGAGGTGCAAGCTCCCTTAAGGAGCCACCTCCAAGGAAATCTGTGTAATCCAAGGCGGTGCAGGTTCCACCTTTGATGAAGCAGAAGCGCACAAACTTAAAGCAGCCTTACCGAGGTGCATGTTCCCCCCAAGGAGCCACCTTCAAGGAAATCTGTGTAATCCAAGGCGGTGCGGATGCCACCTTTGATGAAGCAGAAGCGCACAAACTTAAAGCAACTTTGCCGAAGTGCAAGCTCCCCCAAGGAGCCACCTCCAAGGAAATGCCGATGCGATATTACTTGTCCCATTTTATTAAATGGTTGAACAATGCCGATGCGATATTACTTGTCCCATTTTATTAAATGGTTGAACGACGTCGATACGATATTACTTGTCCAATTTTATTAAATGGTTGAACAATGTCGATGTGACATTACTTGTCCCATTTTATCAAATGGTTGAACAATATCGATGCAATGTTACTCGTTCCATTTTATTAAGAGGTTAAGGTGAGTCAATGTGATTACGATCTACTACTACTACTACTAAACCGAAGTAATGTTAGAAGAAGTGATTGCTTGTGCAACAAAAATAACATAAACTGAAGCGACAACACTTGGAAGAAAATGAACTTCATTAAATTGCAAGAACAGACCGAAGCCATTACAAAAAGAAGAAATGAAGATTACAAAATAACTAATCTACGTGACCCACGACTTCTGCTTCTTCTTGAGGGGCCTCCTCCTCTTCATCTTTTCCTTCTTCGGCTACTAGACGACCCCCAGTAGGTCCACCAAACTCTTCTTCCAAGAAGTTGATGTCCAGATTGGGATACCTCTCGTGCAGACACAACATCATCTCCTTGGCAGCCCAGGAAGCCCAGTAGTTGGCGAAGTCGTCATATTCCTGCGTGGTGTGAAAATTATCTTTATAATCTTGCACGGTCACCTCACCAGCTGTCTTCACCTTTGCCTTGAGGGAGTCAATCTCTTCTTTTTGGGCCTCAGTAAGCTTCTTCAGCTCGCCCTTCTCCCTATTCGCCTTCGCTAATGCCTCCGAAGTTATCTTTTGATGTTCGTTGGCATCATCGACCCTTTTAGTCAGACCAGCCACTTGGGAGACAGACTCATGCAACTCGTTCTTCAGACGGCTGACTTGAATCTCCATTGTGTCCAGCTTCAAAGCGGCCGTTATCTACCACTCATTCGCCTCCTCGACCTCTTTCTTGGCCTTGGCCACTTCAGCATCCCAAGTCCCCGTGACCTTCAGCTTCTTCTCAAGTTCATCAGTTCTTTTGCGGAGGCTTCGGACCAGATCCTCCACTGCGACACCCATATCTAGCGCCCTCACTGCACATACATTGTGGCAACTAACAAGTCCTCAATCTCGCACGAGGTAATGTGATTGGCCAGTCTTCGGTCCAAAATTTGATGTGGATCCGAGCAGCAGAGGTGGTCTCTCGAGGAAGCATCTCCAAAACTGCCTCGGGGAGGTCCTCTTCTTTACTCCCCAAGAAGTTAGCAACCTTGTTTCGGGTCGGAGCATTAGCAGGCCTCTTCTGCCTTTTCCTTGTTGGCTTCCAGATAAAATAAGCAATTATTGGCACGATAGCCTGGGAAACAGACGAAGTGGTCACAGTGACTCCGACATTGGTAGAAGGGAAAATGACCGTGGTAGTTTGGACAGAAGCAAAGGCCCGAACGAACCAACCCATTTTTTCCTTCTCGGTACGAGGAAGGCTCATTCTTCAATCACGTTTTCCTAAGCAGGTTGCTGGCCAGCCTTGCTGAGAGCAAGTAAACGCTCCAACTGCTTCTTGTAAGCAGCCGAGCTGGTTTTTAATGTTTTGGCATCTGCCACACTCCGGCGGATGGTAGCGAGGTCAGGCTTCGGTGGCCGCTTGTTTTCGAAGTCCTCTGTAAAAGAAAGAGAAAAATCATCAAAAGTATTCACAACAAGAAAAAGCGATAAGGAAGAACCAAAGTGCTGGTTACCCTGGTTCGTCATCAATCCGTATAGAACGAAGTGACGATTCTAGTCGATAATCTCCTTGTAGTTCCTCTTTGGCAGAGGCGTTTGGTTTATCTGACTGATGATATCCCACTCTTCCTCGAATATCTTACACTTTGGAAGGGAACCTACAAGGAACAGAAATATTAAAATATGAACAAAATTGGTTAAGTAAAATTAGCTCGTTTTAGCTACTTACTGGAAGTGGAGTAGGTGGTGGGAATAGTCAGAGGCGCCATAGGATCGTCTTCCACGGTATCCCAGCGACCAGAAACCTAGAACCATGAACTTTTCTAGCCATAACTAAAGAAGGCACCATATGCAGAAATGAAGAATGAGACCCCCAAGGAGCCACGTAATACCAGCATCGGCTCTCCTCCCTCCAAGCGATAGCTTTTGGATAGAAAATGGAGTGGAACATGCTAAAAGGCATATCCACTCTGATGCTGGCCCGACGCCACAACATCCATGTCCCAACCATTTGGAACCACGAGTTAGGATTGAATTGGGTCGTGGCCAATCCATAAGACCTAAGTACTAAACGGAAGAAGGGGTGAAAATGTAGTCTCAGTCCGGCCCGGAGCAGATGATCACTCACCGCTACGCATCTCGGCCTAGGGTAGCGGGCCCGTTCATGGGGTTTGGGTAGGATGAATTGGATGTTACGAGGGACCCTGCATACTGTCCTACACCTCTCCATTTGTTTCGGAGTGATTTTGGAAGGGTATTTTGACGCCACCCACTGAATGGAAATATCTACGGGGGAGGCAGGTCGTTTCCAAATTTTTTTCCCAGCCATAATGGCCCTACTCAACTCGTTCAGTTATACAACTAGGGGTTCTCTTAGGGAAGGACTCTCCTCACCTCGCCCCTCCTCGCTCCCCCTCACGACACTTCTTTCGCTCGACATTTCAGACTCTTGAAGGTTTTCAAAGAAAAAGAAGAAGATGAAGATGAAGATGAAGAAAACGATCGTTACCTAGTCCAACGTAGGAAAACTTCGTTTGTCGGAGTTTGCAAAACAACCGCCGAAAATCTGGGTGATCGCCAGAGAAGAAAGCAAAGAGACATATTAGCAAGGATTTCTTCAGTACTATGGAGGTTTTCGCAAAGTAAAAGTTTCAAAATGAAGGAAATGGGCCTTTTATAGGCATTCCAGGGTTCGTCCCAACCATTGGATCAACTCCATTCACATTTGGGCCATCCAAATCTAAGACCTCAAGATCACCGTTAAACCTAAAAGTCACCAAGATGAACGGTCCGATGAAGCAGTGAAATTCATACACGACCCAAACGTGTCGCCCCGAGAAATGTGGAACCGTCTCCATCATTACCATTTATGGCAAATGAGACGTGTCTTGGAAGAAGTAGGCGCCCCCTATATGTGTCTTGGAAAGATGCGAAAGCTTTCAAATCAATTGCTCAAAATCTAAAGCTGTCTCTTCAGAACCATCGCTACGCTCTAGAACTTAGTGTTCCAATAGCTCTCCTAAGAGTTGCCAACACCTATTGCTTCGGCCATAGTAGAATCTCATGTTGCAACAACTTCTCCCAGAGTTACCAACTCCTATCGCTTCGGCAGTAACAGCTTCGCGTTGCAACAGCTCTCCACAAGAGTTGTCAACCTATATCACTTCGGCCAGAACAGAATCTCATGTTGCAACAATTTCCTCAAGAGTTGCCAACTCCTATCGTTTCGGCCGCAATAGCTTCGCATTGCAATAGCTCTCCTAAGAGTTGCCACACCTATCACTTTGGCCACAACAGAATCTCATGTTGCAACAACTCCCCCCAGAGTTGTCAACTCATATCACTTCGATCGCAACAGCTTCGTGTTGAAACAGCTCTCCACAAGAGTTGTTAACCCATATCACTTTGACCAGAGCAGAATCTCAGGTTACAACAACTCCTCCAGAGTTGCAAACTCCTATTGCTTTGACCGCAACAGCTTCGCATTGAAACATCTCTCCACAAGAGTTGTCACCCATATTACTTCGGCCAGAGCAGAATTTGATGTTGTAACAACTCTCCACAGAGTTGCCAACTCCTATCACTTCGACCGCAACGGCTTCGCATTGCAACAGATCTCCTAAGAGTTGCCAACACCTATTGCTTCGGCCACAGCAAAATTTGATGTTGCAACAACTCCCCACAGAGCTTCCAACTTCTATCACTTCGGCCGCAACAGCTCTCCACAAGAGTTGTCAACCCATATCACTTCATCCAGAGCAGAATCTCATATTGCAACAACTCTCCCCAGAGTTGCCAACTCATATCGCTTCGGCCGCAACAGTTTCGCGTTGCAACAACTCTTCACAAGAGTTGTCAACCCATATCACTTTGGTCAGAGTAGAATCTCATGTTGTAACAACTCTCCCCAGAGTTCCCAACTCCTATCGCTTCGGCCGCAACAGCTTCGTGTTGCATCAGCTCTCCACAAGAGTTGTCAACCCATTTCACTTCGGCCACATCAGAATTTGATGTTGAAACAACTCCCCATAGAGTTGCCAACTCCTATCACTTCAGCCGCAACAACTTCTCGTTGCAACAGCTCTCCACAAGAGTTGTCAACCCATATCACTTGGGCCAGAGCAGAATTTTTGATGTTGCAACGACTCTTCCCAGAGTTGCCAACCCTACTGCTTCGGTAATACCGCGACTTCGCTTCATATCACTCTTTTATAAAGTCATCATCACTCCATCCGTCTAGCATCGACCCCTCTTCCCCCATGCGTCCCAACAGCCACTTTAAAAAATTCTTTGTATTATATGAATATCCATACATGGACTTGTGAGACTATTGTTACAGGCCTAAGTTAGGCCCGCCACCTCACATGTCACGTGTCAGTAGGGATGGCCCGCACGCGCCACGTGGTAGTCGAGACAATTACACATGGAACGAGTTGGCTGCATAAGCCGAAACGATTACACTGGGGATGAACTAGACATATACTAACAAAGGAACCCAACTCATCTACAATGCACAGCGGATGTCAAGGCTCGTACTCTGCTTCTACGACTCCACTCCTGTATCGCCTCATCCCAACAAAGATCTTTCCAAAGTCAAATCATCGACTAATGGGATGTATGGTAGGACCCAACGGTCAAATTAGTCATAGACATTCAATGCCAGCCAACCTATGGAAAGACAAATTGACACCTACGATAGGATGAGCCCTGAGGATCTAATAACACGTGTCTCCTCATCCGACGACCCTCCTCTTTCCATTATTGGTATAAATACACCCTACTTAAGCTTGGAGAAGGTATGTGGAATCCCATTCTCTCCAACAAAAACAGCAAACTCGAGTAACATTTCTCTTCCCCATACCTTAGCACTTTTACCATTATACGTTTCTATCAACCATTTTCCCGGCGAGTGTTCCACCGCTGGTGAACTATTTTTCGGTTGAAACAAAAACTGACTTGACTGTCAGAGTGCTCACGGTCGCTCTCAACCCTTCGGGAAAGGCCACGGGTGATTGATGTTGTGCTATGTGTGCAGGGAAGAGCTGACTTTAAGATTTTTTCTGTTGGCCACGTCGAAACCATTTTTCGAGGTCAACAGAAATGTCAATAGTCAAAGAAGATAATGTTTTAAATGAGAATGAGTTGATTTGACTTGAGTTGATCAATGATAATGAATAGAGCGATGAGAAATGATTTGATAAAACTAATCTCATTAGATGTTTAATTTACATTTTTTAAAGAAGAGTGAGTTTTGTAGAATAGATCAACAATAATATGTCATGCTGGATTAATGAAGATGTTTATACACTTATCCAGGCTCTAAAATATTGACATTTCGTAGTTTTTTTAATGGAATTATAATCTAATTTATTATATAATGTGTTATTAGGTGAAACTCAATGAATGGAATTGAAATTGAAAAAAAAAGAAGCAAAAATGGTGAAATGTGTAAGATCTAAAGTTAGGGGGATAAAGTGAAAATCCTCAAAAGTTGTGTCGAAGTTCACGATGAAGATTTGAGAATGTGGGGGTCAAACGGATACAACTAAAGATCAAAAGGAGTGAAAACAAATCAATTTTCAACCGTACAAGGATGTCCAAATTTTTAATTGGAGAATGAGACCCATTTTTGGCCTAGTAAATGTACGAATTGAAAAAGGGCTATTTCTATCAAAGTTATCTTTCCAACGCAGTTTGAATCGCCTTAATCGGATATCGAGAGAAAAAGTTATGATAAAAATACTGAAAAAGATGCAAAATGGCAGCAAGGCAGCACTAGTGCCCAGGCGCTGCCTTTGACCCAATAGCAGGAATATTTACCATAGTGCCCAGGCGCTACCTGGGTAATCTTCGCGGCGCCTAGGCGCTGCGCTGCACATTAGGTTTTTTATTTAATGGGCCGTAAGAAGCCCAGAAAAAGACTCCAATTTGACTAAGGACGTGTATGAAACTATAAATAGAGAAAAGAAGGCACAAATTAGGGGTTTCACACATTGAAAAAGAGAGATACAACGAGAGATCGAAGAGCCAAATGAAGATAAGAAATTCATCACGGGATTCAAGTTTAAAGCAAATATTGGAAGCGGAAGAAGACATTGGTGCAAAAGTTGATTCTTTTCCATATCTATATTCAATTAATCCAGTGATGTATTCAAATATAGTTATTTATTTTTCCTTTAACATTATGTATAATTAAACTTTAAATTAGGGGGAACAATGTAGTCTTTTGTGATCCTTAATTCTTTATTACCAAGATTTCTGTGGTTTATTCTTTTATGTATTGATTTTATTATGAGATTGACGCTTTGAATTAGCTGGCCAATAATTTAATGATTATTTGAGTTTCTTACGAATCGAGAGGTGAGTTTGAGGCTTAGAATGTATAATAAAATTCGGTTAATAGTATAACGCGTAGAGATACATATACTAATTATTGTGGTTGTTATAGAAATTCTTAGAACTATAATTCATTTAACTAAGGGTAATTCATATAGAGATATTGAATTGAATTAGTTAAATATGCTTAATGAAAACTCGAGAGTGGTAAGTTGAATACAATAAAAGAATTCAACCATACACTTCATTAGGTTAGAATCTTGAATTAGGAATTAATGTGATCATTAGATGAACTTGTTATTGTAAGCCCAAAAATAACTAATCAAGAGGGGGTGAATTGGTTTTTTGAAACTTTTTCGATACTTAGTCTCAAAACTATTCAACACACAAGATATAAATGCTAAGTGTAATACAACAGGTAAATACGCAAATATGATAACTTGATTCAAGTATGATATATCACAATGTAAATAACAATTTAAAGTAAAGTGCAATAATATAAACATAGCAAACCAATTTAATGGGGCTCAATCCAATGCAATGATCTACGTCCCCGTTATCAAGCTTTCCGTCACAAGCAAGGCCAAATGCACTAAAGTAAATGGTAACTTATAAACAAGGAATACCGATCCTTTTACAATGTTGAGCTTTCCGGGACCTCAACACGACCCACACTATTGAGCTTTACGGGACCTCAATATGACCCACACGGTGACTTACAACAAAGCGTACCAAACCTTATACAATGTTGATCTTTAAAGGACTACAACATGACCCACTATTCAAATGGATTTTACAATTGAAGTCTTCTCTTCTTTATGAATAATAAATTCAAAGTTGAGAACAAGAAGAGAAAAAGCAAACACTTCAATAGATAGCAAATGGTAAAGCTCAAGTGTTGATATTGCAAACTTTGATAAATGATAGATGATGAAATAATTTGTATATTGTATCAAAGTTTTCAACCAAATGATCTTGCTTAACAAATAATACAAGTTAAGTATAGAGAGAGATTTACACTTCAATATAAGTGTTGACAAAGAAAACTTTTATCAAGAATTTGAAAATAGATGAGATTGAAAAGTTTTTTTGCAAAATATAATTCTTGATGAAATAGATAAAAATTAGTTTGGATCAATCACGAAATTCTTTGTAATGAGATCGAATATAAAATCAAGTAAGCTCAAAGATTCTCAATAAATATTCTCTCTTAATTTTCTCTCCAAAGATGTTCAAATTGAATCCAAAGAGAGTTGATATTTATAGATAAAAATATATCGTACCGGACGCGCCGTACCGGATGTCTAGTAAATACCGGACGGTTAATTTAGCCGTTATTTTTTGTTAGAGAATTTGACCGTTGGGCTAATATTTAATTGTGCCGGACGTTTGATAAAACCAGTTTTGGCCCGGAACATCCTCGTTTTAGTTTTTCTCAAATGTAAGTGTTGGAGGGATGTTAAAAAATGTTTTTCAAAATATTTGTCATATTTAAAAATATGTGTTTCTATTTTTTACCTTTGAAAAATATATTCTTTAAGTAAAACATTTTTTGTCGTGATTTTTCGATTGTAAAATCAAAATTTGAGCTCGTCACGAATCATTGTCAAGTATTGAATTGTTTTACCTTTACATATAAAAGTCTAAGTACTTTGTCTTGAATGTCTAGACGTGCATGCTTGATCATATTTCGACTTTTGTCTCAATTCTTGTTGAGACATATTTTTGTAGGTTTTGCAAAATCATTTTTCATGGTCTCGTTTGATTAATTTTGTTTCCACGCCAAGCGTTGTATGCAAGTTATTTGGCCTCGAACTTCGTGTCTTCGATTTTATTCTTGTACAATAATCATTATAGGCACTCGAAATCAATTTGTTAAAAATAAACATAATTTGTTTGTGATAATCAAAACGAGATGCCAACCATAGGTTAACAGTTATGCTCTAATATTCATTACATAATCAAATCTTTTATCAATCGTTTGAAATCTTTTCATATTTTGTATTAGTTTAAGTTAGTTAGTTCACAAAAGAAGATTTATACACAACTATTATCATTCCTTATTTGTTTAATTTCATCAAATAGAAGTTAGGAAAAGTAGATTAAAACTAAAATATAGTCGTCGTGGGAACGATAATCCGAACTCCAATGTCCACTATATTACTTGTTACGATATCGTACACTTGCGATATAAAAAACGCAATAATTAAGAAATGAAAAAAAGAGTTTTGAAAGAATGGTTACCAAATAGAGACTTAATTGGACTAATGAAAACTTTTCAAGAAAAAGCCATTAATAGGAAAACTCAAATGCCAACAAATAATAATAAAAAAAAGAATAAATAATTTGGAGTAATAGACTGATGTCTCGTTAAAACCTTGTCACTAAAATCTAATGGAACAAAACTTGATCGAAGGAAAGAGTACAGTTGTTCTTCCTATATAAGCATTATTTTGAGGGTAAATGTCTTGTATGTTATGGACATTTTTACACAAAGAATATGTTTTGTTAAAACTTTATTAGAAAAAACCATGTGGGAAAATCTTAATAAAGGAAAAATATTACATTATTCTTTTGAGTACATTATAAAAGTTGTATCGTTAAAAATCTTGTCAAGATAACTCAATGGGACAACACATTGGTCAAGGGAAAAAGAGTACAACGCATATTTACTCTCCCTCTTGATAATATCATTTGAATTATACTTTAGACATATTAAATCATCAAGGATAATATTAAATCTATATAAGATAAATCACATTTATTATATGCTTATCAAATTTTATGCATTGTCTCGCTAACAATATAGAGACTTGTGATTATATTTATCACATGATAACTTATCTATTTACGCAAGTCTTCATGAAATTAATTGTGTAAAGAGTCGTACATTTCATATTACAACTTTACTTTTTCTATTTTCATTTTGCAAAAGTATACACCTATAAGTGTTTAAACTGTAGATCCAGAAATTTCAAGTTTCTCTAATAAGTTTAATTTTACTAGGATCGTGTTCAGAAATTTCAGATTTCTCTAATAAATTCAATTTTAGTATGATTGCATCATTTTATTTGGCCAGTCATTACTTTGATCAATATGTTGCAACAAATTTATTTTAATTTATCTTTATTCATAATATGATTTAGTACATCATGTGCAAAAGTGTTTTCGACAACCTTTTCTTTTTCGATTCAATTTCTTTTTCCATAATGACATAAGTTATTGAAATATCTCAATTTTCATTATTTCAAATATCTAAATCTCTTCTGGGGCTTTAAAACTTGCTATGTCTAAATACTCGTCAAGAGTATATGTTTCCTTAATAGGATATGTTGACTCCAAAAAATATACCAATGATGCGGCCAATAGATCTCAAGACTTCTCACGTCCACGCAAACTGAATTTCGACACACTTGGACTGGTTGCACGTGGCCTGCAGTAGAATCAACTAGCTGGTTGATTTTTGGAAGCGGAAAACTGTCATTTAGGCAAACTTAGTTGATGTTGGAGAAGTCTATGCAGACCCTCCATTTGTCATTGGCTTTATTCACTAAGACAGAGTTAGATATCCATTTTGGGTATATTGCCTCTCTGATGAACCCATTAGATATGAGATTTTGTACCTCTTTTTTCAGGGGCCACATATTTCTTTGGGTTTAGAGATCTCATTTTTTGCCTATGATGAGTGAACTTTGGGTCTACATTAAGTCGGTGGCAACCGACCCTAGGATCAATGCCCACCATGTCCTCGTGTTTCCACGCAAATATATCCAAGTCGTTAAGTAGGAAGTCCTTAAGGCTGTCTTTTTCTTCTAATTCGAGCTCCTTCCCTATTTGTAATACCCTCGTGGGGTCATGTGAGTTCACAGGGAAAGATTCAAGCTTTTCTACCTGGGTTTTATGTGAGTTTGATTCTGTGACCCTGGGGTCTAAATCCATTTCAATTATCACTTCTTCAGGGACATCTATCATGTTAACGTCTTCTCCTTATCCAGGGTAGGACCTTTTTTCAGGTGCGTAAAACATTTCAGCATCCATCAAACCATACTTACACTGCGGGGCTCAGATTTCCTTAAGGAGCTAAGGTAGCTTCCTTTGATCGCATCTGATCTCCTCGCACTGTGGCAACTCCTTCCTTGGTGGGAGACTTCATGCATAAATGTGTATGGATGTTACAATCTTGAGTTCTTTTAAGGCGAGTCACCCCAATACCCCACGGTAGGTGAATCGGTGGTCTACAACGAGGAACTCCATGAAGTGATGAGCCTTTAATGGGGGCTCCCCTATTTCCACTACCAATGTGATCCTCCCACTAGGGATGATGCTATCACCAAAAAAGTCATATAAGGGAGCGGTCATGGGGTGCGTTCGTGGTTCACCATCTTCTTGTCGAAGGTGGTTCTAAACAAAATATTAACGGAACTCCCATTGTCCACGAACATGCATTTCAGTCCATTCCTGGCTATGATGGCTCGTACCACCAGTGCATCACATGTGGGTAATGAACTCCCACAATGTTTGCTGGGGAGAAAGTGACTGGTGGGAAATTCCTAGATTCGCGGCCAGTGTTATTGATCAAGTAGCTCGCCATGGGAGGGTCATTTGCTTCTCTTGCGTAGTTCCTCAAGGCGTTCTTAGAATTTTTCCCTATGTGTGGACCACCTATGATGGCGTTGATTTCTCTGATGGGAGCATTATCAGCATTTTCTGGAGGCTCTATCATGGGTATCTGCCTTCTTGCCCTGTTTCTGTCGTCTTCATGCTCCCACCGAGGTGATTTATTCATGTAGTGCCTCCTTGCCTTACTATGCCTAGGCTAGGGTGCACTTCTTTATGTTTGACGTGCATTTCTACTCTCAATACGGGGGCCAGTTGGTTCTTCATGATAAGGCCTGGATAGGCAATTCTCAGTACTATAGATGTTGGTCCGATGATTTATACAATATGCCTATCTCGAGGCTCTCCACTGCCTCTTCCTCTAGATAGGTTTGGCTATCTTTAAGCCTTTGGTCCAACCTCCTCATACGCTAAAGAATGCACTACATTTAGCGTGGTTGTGGCCAATGCTTGGCATGAGTTGGGCGATATCATGTGTCTTACTTGGGTCCACTGTTGGTCCACCAAGTGGGATACAGGGTCTCTTCACTACCTTTGATATAGTGGGAGTCCCAGTAAGGTTCTATTGCGGTGATCAATCAGTTCCTAATTAACGATTTTGCTCCTCATCATCTTCACTAAGGTATCGTAAGAAGTGGGATTTCTGTTTCTCACATCCCTCTAGAATAGGGTGTTCATGTTGAGACCACCTCTTAGGTCAAAAATGTCTTATCTATCAATAACCTGCTCGCAATAGGTCATTTCGTCTGTGAAATGAGCCAAGTAGCTCTTCAAGGTTTTACCTGCCTACCGTCTCATGTCTTATAGCCTTTGGATGGAGGTTTCTCCTTATTTACTAGATACAGAAAGGCCTTTTTTAGGTATGGCCAACTTCTGATGCTGCCAGCTGGGGTGCAACTGTACCAAATTTCTACTGCCCCCGTTAGAGTGAGATGAAAAGCTCTACACTTAAGTGCCAATGAAGCCCCTCGTAAAGACATGTGGGTTTTATAGTTGTTGAGGTGCTTTGTCGGATCACATTTTCCTTCATATTTAGGTATCTTCGAGGGCACCTCTCAACTCCGGAGAGAAGGGCAAGCTTTCATCATCATCATCCAACTTAAATGATCTGCTGGGCCATCAGGATTATTTTCTTCCACTTGGTAGTGGGGGTTGTGACGCTTCTGTTTGATTTCTCAAATTTGCCTAATCTATTCTCTCTCGTTTATTTCTAGGCGGATGTGAAATCCCCTACGGTTCATATTCCTAGTATTGTTCTTGCCCTCTTTGAATATGGGCGGCTAATGTGACCTATTTCTAGGTATTGAGGGTCCAATTTGATCAAAAATGTTGATAGACCTTTGAAGTTCACGCTCTTGAGTATACTCTGGTGGGAAATTTCCCTCATGCGGCATGTTATCGCCAATGACATCCTTGTCATGCACTTGAGGCTATGCAACCATATCATCTTCCTCACCTTCTTGGGGAGACACTCCATGCCGAAGCACCTGGTATCCTGCCTATTAGTGCATTTGCATGAGTAGCTCCTATATGGTAGCATTCTGCTGGGCCATGTTTCTCATATTCGCTTCCATTTTCCCTATTTCCCTGGCTAGGCATGCTGTGGTACTACCTTACCTGTGTTGGTGATGGGGATGGTGCATGTTCACATTTGTGCGGAGGACTTCTCATCGAGTGTCGGAGTGCCCTAAAATGGATGGTGGATGCATATTGTCAACTAACAAGTGGCGGAATGAGTTCAAAGCGAGAAGTCCTACAATCTAGTTGTCACAGTCGGTGCAATACACTATCACACTGGGCTACTAAAAATGATAATGTTCCCTCAAAAGAGGTAAAGATGGAAGAATTGAAAGCTTGTGTTTGTAGGGCCAAAGGCCTAATATACATTGATGTGAAGATCAATGGAAAGCTAATAAGGGCTCTGGTAGATACTAGTTCTACCCACAACTACCTCTCAAGTACCGAAGTGGAACGACTTGGACTTATTCTGGAAAAAGGTACTGAGAAGGTCAAAGCAATCAACTTCACTGCTCAACTAATAGCGGAGTAGCAAAATTCGCATTACTCAAAATAGGTCCTTTCGAAAGAAGGACAAATTTATCTGCAGTTCAGATGGATGACTTCAAGCTTATTTTGGAATTGGAATTTTTTCGGGATACTAAGACAACAGTGTTGCCATATCCCGATTCGTTGATGATGATGAGTGGTAAACCGTGCATAATCACTACACAAGCTAGGAAGATGGGTGAGAAAAGTATCTCGGACATGTAATTTGGTAAGAGTTTCAAAAGAAATGAACCATCATTTTTGAGCACTCTCGATTATAAGAGATCGAAGAGGCGATTGACCCTATTCCAAAACCTGTAAAAATGCTTATTCAGGAATTTGAGGACATCATACCTTACCAAAGAAATTACCACCAAGAAAGGTGATTGGTTATGAGATTGAACTTATTTCAGGTGCTAAACCTCCAGTTAGGACACCTTACCGTATGTCTTAACTCAAGCTTGAAGATCTTCATAAACAATTGGGAGAAATGTTAGAAAATGGGAGTGTTGTGCCTCCGAGATCTCCATAAGGAGCTCCAGTGTTATTTCAGAAAAAGGCCGATGGCTCTCTTAGAATGTGTTGCAACTATCGAGCCTTGAACAAGATCATGTGAAGAATAGCTATCCTATTCCGCTGGTCGCGGATTGCTTCGACCGATTGAGCCGAGCGAGATATAATACAAAGATTGATCTTAGTTTCGGATACTGGCAGGTTTGGATCAAGGATGGAGATAAAGCAAAAACTACGGTGGTAACAAGATATGGAGCCTATGAATTTAAAGTGATGCATTTTAGCTTAACAAACGCTCCAGCAACGTTTTGTACGATGATGAATCAGGTACATCATGAGTTCTTAGACGATTTTGTGGTGGTGCACTTGGACGACATAGCAATCTGTAGCGAGATGTGTAACATGTGAAACATGTTTTCATTCCGCTACGAGAGAATGAACTATATGCCAAACGTCTAAATGCTCATTTGTTCAGACGTCTATTAGTTTCTTGGGTCACATCATCGAAAAAGGTAAAATATGCATGGATTCGAAGAAGGTTATAGCCATCAAAGACTGGCAACCCCAAAGAATGTCCAAAATGTACGTTCGTTTCTTGGGTTATGCAATTACTATCGAAAATTTGTGAAAGGGTACTCAGAAATCGCACTGTCACTTATCGAATTGACAAAGAAGGATAGGGATTGGAACTGGTCATCCCAATGCTAAACCGTTTTTTAAAAGTTGAAGAAGTCTAAGTGGATGAACTCGGTGCTAGCCTTAACGGATATGACTAAACCATTCGAAGTTCATACCGATGCTTCAGATTTTGCACTTGGTGGAGTCTTTATGCAAGAAGGACGTCTAGTAGCATATGAGAGCCAAAAGCTGAACCAAACAGAACGTCGTTACTCAACGCACGAAAAATAAGTTGTTGGTGGTAGTCCATTGCCTTAGAGGATGGCATCACTATTTGCTTGGGTATCCATTTATCATGAAGATGGATAACAGTGCGGTTAGTCACTTCATGTCCCAACCAAAACTATTAAGCAAACCAGTTCATTGGTAGGAATTTCTTTCAAAATTCAATTTTATGCTAAAGTATCGTCCCGAATCTGGTAATCATGTTGTCGATACTCTTAGTTGACGGGCCGACTTAACCACCATTTGCTCTATGGCTACTCTTCTAGGGAGCACGGTTACCACAAATACAATAGACCAAATTAGGGCACTTTTGGATAAAGACCCGGCTACTTAATATTTGGTTGACCTCATCAAGGTAAAATTCATTAATTCTGGCTCCATGGGGGCCTAGTGAAGACTAAGGGAAACCGCATATATGTTCATATGACATATATTTGAGGAAATCACTAATTACGAAATGTCAGACACAATTTAGGCAGGGCATCCTAGAAAGGAACACACTTTTGCACTACTACAATATGCATACTACTGGCCTCAAATGCGGGACGACATTGCAACTTATGTGAAAACTTGTCTTATTTGTCATCAAGGTAAGACACATCACAGAAGATGTAGGCTTGGTTGAGCCCCTTTTCATCCCAACTAGGTCATTCGAGAGTGTATCGAAAGACTGCATTATTGGATTGCCAAAAGTGGAGGATTTTGACACTATCATCGTCGTGGTAAACCGTCTATCAAAGTAGGCAACTTTTATCGGAATGCCCAAGTATGTATTAGCTGAAGAGACGGCTCAACTTTTCTTCAAACATGTTGTCAAATACTGGGGACTGCCTAAAGATATTGTCGTGATTGGGATCCTTGATTTACTGGCATATTTTGGATCGAGTCATTCAAACTTCTTGGTTTAACTTTGAGCATGAATTCTTGTTTTCATCCACAATTTGATGGACAAACGGAACACTTCAATTCTATGCTGGAAGAATATATTCAGCACTTTATCTCTACTTCGCGGAAAAATTGGGTGACACTTTTGGATGCGGCTCAGATTTGCTTCAATGCCCAAAATAGCTCTTCCACCAATAAGAGTCCTTTTGAGATTGTGACTGGCCAGCGACAGTTACTCCCATATACTGTGGACATCGATCAAAGTACCAAGTTCTCTCAAGCGAAAAACTTCACTCGAGAGTGGAAACAAAATATTGAAATTGTTCGTAGTAATCTTGAGAAATCTCAAAAACAATATAAAGATTCTACAGATTTAAAATGTAGTTTCCTTGAATATAATGTTGGAGATCTCGTAATGGTCAAAATTTCCGACAGAAATTGTTATAAACTGACAAGAGGGAAATACTCAAGATTGGTGCCAAAATATATTAGATCATTACCCATCGCGAAGAGGATTGAAAAAGTCGAATACAGAGTTGCACTCCATTCATGGTGCAAAATCTACAAGGTCTTTCATGTTGGTGTACTCAAACTATACTTTGCAAATGAGGAAGACGCATCCAGAAATGAGCCAAAGCGACCTGTGTTTGAACTAAAAAAGATCGGAAAGAGGGTTTCTGAAGATATTCTGGAATATCGAACTATTCGAGCTTCTAGGAGATATTATCAAGAGTACATGGTCAAATGAAATGAATGCAGCAGCAAGGAGAATACTTGGAAAAGAGAAAAAAACATTGAGGTCTTCAAACCATTAATTGAAGCATATCATACATCCATGGCAACGAGGACGTCACCAAAACAAATTAGCAGAATGTCAAGGACCGCAGCTTTACTTAGCCCCTTGACCCAATCGTAGTCGTAGTTTCTCAACGTCGACTGCACATTGTAAATATTAGTTCAGCTTGAGTTGTACCATTGTAATAGTTTATTTCAGTAGTAAAATAACTCTTATATTTGTAAATGTTAGTATGATTCCTCGTCATTAATGTCTACTCTTATCACTTAGGTTTTTATTTCGCAAGCTATTATAAGAAGTATTAGTCATTCAAAAATCTTTCGAACTTAATGGTGTTCGCCTCTTACACCAGCCATTGTAATTTTCTATTTTCATTAATTGTGATTTTTCGCTTTTATCAATCAATGATCAATTTCCTTCCAATACATCTTGTTGACGTCAAAAATTGTATGGACAAGATTCAAGCCAACTTTAAAAAGAAAAAAACGACTTTGGTACATTGTCAATATCATGTTACAAGGAATTCAACCTTGATGTGTTTATAGAGATATTTGAAATATGGGTTGTGTAAGAAGATATGTTATGTGCAAAGTTGTTTTCTTCCTTTCTTCTTTCTTGCTATTTCCTCTTTTATAGGAGAAAATATACATGCTTTATTAATTTCCTGTCCTGTCACCTGCAATTTCGAGTTGGGGAAGTATACATGTTGGAATGATTCAATTGGCCACTGAGATCGATCTGGAAATCCTCATGATGAGTAAATATTACAGATGGACCCCAATAATTAAACGAAGCAATCCTTTGGGAAGATAGCCTAATTATTTGATCAGGGCTTATGTAAGAAATGATGTAAGATTATTTTTTATTGTCGTTTTACTGATGTCGTCGGTGATCTTCAGTCATTAGGATCCCCTTCCCTTAAAAGACTGTGCAAGTTTCTCGGATCGCTATTCATCCGAACTGACCTCATACCACCGAACTCTCATTATCACGCGCTTATCACGTACACTAATCCGACCTAAGCTTTCTTGAGTTCAACTATTATTGAATAACTGAGCTCATCTTTTATCACGTGCATTTAATCCGATCTTAATAACTTCGGAGTTCGACTGTCAACACATCTAAATTCTCTGTTGCAGGCTTTCTACAAATTGTAATTAATTTTTTTCACCCCGAAATGACAGATAAAAGGTATAAGGTACTCTAGCGGAGCAGACTATTACCGCACGGTATCCCTTTCTATGCCAAAAGAAAGGCACCCCCGTGAAACATGCTCTTGATTATATAATCTGAATATTATGCTCATAATTTGAGCAGTAATTTCACAAACTTTAGATTGTGAATATCATGCAATCATTTAGTAGATGTATCAAATTTATCAAATACAAATAATATCTAGATGGTCAACATGGAGGGTGACGATGTCTTATATATCATCTTAATTAATTTTAGGAAATATAGGGAATTCAGTTTCTATTTTAGCTATGATATTTAATGATCAATTGTGAATAAAGAGAACAAATAATATTTATGAATTCATTGGGTTGAAGAATTTCCTAACTTTTCGTTGAATATTTATTTGAATTTTTAATTTTGCATCATTATTGATCCAGTAATAATCCATATGGTCTGCCAAACTATAAAATCAAATTGAGTTCTTGGTTCAATATAAAATATAATTTAGTTATTTAATTTCAAAGAATATGATTAACATTATGTTACTTATATAATAGTTAATCAAGTACACAAACTAATTAATGTCAATATAACATGAGTTATATATTTTCCTTCGGTGATAAACACAAATTCAAAATGCTATATTTTTCGAAACATGCTACTTCAATAGTACGTTATATTTTATTATTGCTTCTTCAAAAATAATATGTCAATATTCTTTTGGAATATTGAAAATTATAATTCACGCTCTTCATCAGTAATCACATATTATTATAATAAATTATACAAGAATTTACTTTTCAGAAGTAAAAATATAATTTACATTACATCGTATCTAATTATGTTTTTTTGGAAGGAAGTAAAATCTAACTAAAATATTTGTTAATAATAGTGCACTACTTCATGCGCAGGTAATATTCTTTTGGAATATCATTATAATGTTGTGCTATTTCAGGAATAACAACAAACTATTATTTAGAAATATTAACTCTTTAGTACAGAATCGAAAGAAACCGAACCCGAACGGTTCCTAATTATATTTGAATCCGACGGTTCCATTTATTAAATACCCGAAAAATTTGGAATCGAACCGAACCGATCCACGGACAACCCTACTTGGAGTGTACATCAAGCATGACATTTGATGTATTGTTAAAAAATGATTAGATGGAAAATTGTTTAATTTTTTAATTGTCTAATAATGTACATTCTTACGTAACAAAATGTAAAGAATAATGTGCATGTATCATAACTGAATAATAATCATTAGTAAGGATATTTGACTAAATTCATTATTAAATCATGGAAATTGTGCTCACATAAATGTTCACGGGGCTATAAGTTTTCCGTTCCCTTCCTCTGGCGGAGACACACACTGTTATAATCCATAGAAAGTCCTAGATCAGTTGACAAAGGCATCAACGTGATGATAACAATGGTTTGCAAGTTGGAATTGGATGTCTTTTGTAGTAAAAAAAAAATTAAAAAGTAACACGGTTTTGGCACAAAGATTTTTCGGCCAAACGAATATTAGATATTTTGTTGAAACGTAATTCTCAAATTAACAGATATGCATGAATAAACCAGTACTTTGATTAATGATTTTATAAAGATTGCATACAAGCTCTATGCATTAATAAAAATTATTACTATCTTTTGGAGAGAAATCGTGTTGATAACATGTTATAAGTTAGAGAGAATAAAAGAGAAAAGCCAATAAATTTGTATGTTTTTATGAAGAACCAAAGTCCAATATTTATAAGAAAGAATTAGGGTTACAAGGGATACAACAGTCATAATGACTGGGTATAAAAATCATTCATAAATACTACTATATTTACGATAAATAATTAATTTTTATTTCTCAATTATAAGTCCATCAATCAAGTTTTTTTTTATAAAAAATGTGGATATAATATTTATTATTTTATTTTTTCCCCTAAATACTGTGCTCTTTAATTTGGTAAAAAAAAAAATCTTTACAACTTTTTTTAAAAATTATCAAATCATTTATGTACCGTCATTGTTTAGTGGGGATTAAAATTAGATTATTTAGTAAATTTTGATAAAAGATGATGAAATCCTTGTTTGACAATCATTATTTTAAATTTATTTAATTTTCATACTCATTTTCAACCGTGTGTTTACACAATAAAATATTTTACACGTGAATTTAAAGTTTTTTTCCTATTTTTTAACTATACATTCTTTAAAAAAAACATTATTCAAAACTTCATTTTCTAAAAATAATGACTATCAAACAGAGGCGAAATGTATAATTGAAAAATTGTGAATTCTATGAAACGTGTAATTAAAAATAATTAATAATTTTGATTTAAATTTAAATTTACATTTAATTAATTATTGTACATGTGGTGAACCTAGAATTATGGACTCCACCACCTACATACCATCAGGGCGACAAAAATCAAAATTTCACCATTGTATGTTCGGTCTATTCCATTATTTGACACGTTTATTATTCACATTTTAGCCCCTATTCGGTACATACCAAAATTTTCATTTTCATTCTTTTACTCATTTTTAACCGCACATTTTCAATAAAATAATATTTTCCATCGCATCAATAACTTTTTCTTCCTTTTCAACCACATATTCTCCATCAATCTACTATTCCAGAATACATTCTTTCAAAATAATGTGGCTCAAATTTAACATCTTCCTACGCAAAAGCCGTCCTATAAGAATATTTCCAAGAGACTCTTAAAATATGAGATGCTCTATATTTTAATGAGTCAACATTTAAAATCATGCTCAAAGAGACTATTTAAAAGTGTGTTTGAGTCATATTATTTTGAAGAATGTATTATGGAATAGTAGATTGATGGAGAATGTAAGGTTGAAAATGAATGAAAAGTTATTGATGTGATGAGAAATATTATTTTATTGAAAAATATATGGTTAAAAATAAGTACAAGAATGAAAATGAAAATTTTAATGTGTACCAAGCAGGGGCTAAATTAACATTTTAATTTAGAGAGTGGATTTGACTCTCCAATCTCTCTATAATTATAGGTTCGTTTGATTGCAAATGTGAAATTTGGGTGGAAAGAAAATGAATTACAGAGAATTAAATTGCCTAAAATTTGTTTTACTGAAAATTGTAATTAATCGTGTTTGATTGATATAATTTTTTACTTGAAAAATGTTGAAAGCTTGGTGTCCGTTTAGCTTTATTTTTCATGGAAGTTATCCATTAAACTAACAATTTTTTTTTACAATTGTGTCTAGAATTTGTTACAATTGCCCAAAAATATTACCATACCGAATATCATTCGTTTGACTTTATTTTGTACGAAAATTGTCAATAAAAGTGATAATTTTTTTACAATTGTGTCTAAAAAAATTTTCAATTGCAAAAAAAAAAAAAAAAAAAAAAGCAGGAAAACCAAAACCCATCTAGAAGGTGGGAAAGTAAATTCATCAAAAAGCAAGAAAAAGTGCACGTGTGAAGGAAAGTGAGAAAATGATTTCCATGGAAAATTTCCCTCATCAAACAATACAAAAACTAGAAAATGGAAAATAAATTCCTAGTTTTAGGGAAAACAAATGCTATCAAACATGCCCTAAATGTATTGAAAAAGTTTTAATTTTCAATGTTGGAAAATAATAAAATAATCTAGAAAAAACTAGTTAAAATAAAAGATAAAGAAAAATAATAAATATTTTTTGAGAGTGATAAAATTAAGTGTTAAATATAAAAAGTTTGTTGGAGTACTTCAAAATTTTAACCTTCTAAATTTATAGATGATCTCCAAATGATAAAATATACTCTTTAAAAATAGAGTCTCTTGGAGATGTTTTTACACATTAACACCTGTGGTGAGTACACATCAAGGTAGACATGTTTCATATGATTCTAATTCCAAAAGAATCGAATCAAGAATCAACGATTTTTTGGATAATGGAACCAATGTTTTTTTGAAGGATATGAAACCAAAATGGAACTGAACCATTTGGTTATGGTTTATTTTATTTTATTTTATTTGGTTCTAGTTCTATTGCTTAAATCTTTAAATGATAAACGTAAAATAAAATCGATCACTATATTCATAAGTTAGTAATATATGCCTAAATAAAAAAAAAAATATCAAACATTCAGTAAATGCAATTGTATCGGCAATGGAGGAGTTGTGTGTATAAAATCGAAAAGGAGTGAAATGAATTAGAATTTAGATCTAGGGCTTGGTCGTTTTGTTGGATGGGTAATAATGTAAAATGTAATGGTAAATGACATTTTTGTCCATTTCACTTTTGTAGTTTTTAAAATTGGATTTTTCGATGAATCGATTCACTGATCTGTAAAATGGTTTTGGTTCTGGAAGTAGAATCGAACCAGAATGGAACGAAATGATTCTCAATTTTAAGAACCAAAATCATTATATTTTTGTAGAATCGAATCGAACCGTTACTTTGTTTGATTATGGTTTGATCTAATTTTGTCCACTCATGGTACATAGTATGTAGTTCCATACCTACACTCCCCCAAAAGAAAAGATTTAATTAAATAAATTATCTTATTATCATCCATTATTACATGAATTTAGCCTAAATCACAGGTCTTTTCATTTCTATATTAGGGTAAATTTACCACCAGTTAGTAGCTACCTAGTTTCAATCTTCCCTTTTTAGCAACATAACACAATCTTTAAATCATTAAGTGATCTTCCCAAAAGCATAACCCATTTCAAATAATTAGACACTAGATTATTAAATTGAAAAGCAAAATTAAAAGTTTCATGAAATTGAACATACAAGCAACACATTACACTTAAATCGAAATTTGGATCGTAAGAAATTAACTGCATAACTATAATTAAATGTTAAGAATTGATTCGCTGTAATTATCCTCTTTGAATTCATAAACCATTTTTCACACTTCCTAAATCTTGCTTTTATGTTAATTACTTGAATAGCTAATTAATATCGAAAAGACGTTTCATGAAATGAATATGTATCAATAACAAGGAACCCAATCCCAATTAGTAATAAGGATTATAGCATTAAATCTTACTTTAATTGTATGCCTTTAAACGCGGATTTACCATAATCTGGTCAAAGTGGTGGTGGGGAAGAGTGTGGGTGTAAACGTACGCAGATAAAAGATTATTCTATGGAATTATTTATATATCGTGTGTGTGTATGTCATGTGCAAGAGGGATTGGCTTTAAGCCTATAAACTTTAGTGTGGAATGAAAAGCCAAGGATAGAGCCGGCTACAGCTCCATTACAACACCACCACTACCAATTAGCTGTAGATTCTACAACGAAATACCAAAGGAAATTTCCCAATCTCGGTTTCTTGTTATTTTATAATAGATTTTCAAGTTTTGTTTCTGGGTCTTTATTTTCTCAGTCATTCTTGTCTTTAATCGGAAATCTTATCTGCATTCCTATCTGATCAGTTGGATAAAGTGAATAAATATTGGGTGTTTGTTGTATTTAGTGCGCACAAACTAAATATTTGTGGGCATTTATGGTGGAATTGGGTTAAAAAAACATGACAAGTTGATTTTGGAGTGCATCTAGTAATTTTCGAGAAAAGATTTTGATAAAGATTTGATCTTTGGGGGAGGTAAATGGGTTGCTTTCCTTGTTTTGATTCAAGGGAGGAGGAAAAGCTAAATCCCCAAACAGAGAGAGATGATCACAAAGAAGTCCAACCAAACATTGCGTCCAACATATCAAGATTATCATCTGGTTAGTGTCTTTTATGAAATTTATGCAGAGGTACACTGGGGCTTTTTTTTTTTGTGTCTCTGTTTGATCTGATCTGTGATTTTTGTATAAAAGATTAGTTGATTCGATTGAGTTTTATGTGTGACTTTGATTGATTTTGTTTATAAGATTTATTGGACTGCTTCTTGGATTCAACTAGATGTGGACCCTATAATGTTATGATGGATTTGACGAAAGATACTTTATTACTTCCTATCTATTTAACAGAGAAATGAGATTTCAAGGGGACTATGGTGGCCAAATTTGATCTGGTTGTGATATTGGAAGACTAATTATTCGACCTGGAATAGTTCATGTTCATATTTTCCTCCACTGAAATAAACAGAAGTTAGTCCTGCTAATTCTGATACCACTTGATTAGACCATGAGTTTAAACTTTAATTATTAAGATGCAGAATATAAATAAGTATAAACTTGGGTCTTGCTTACTGGTGCTGTGAAGCAATAATATCTTCTGCCTCAGTAGTTCACTAATCTGTTAAATTCACTGAATAATGTCTCGAAGTTTATATTTTCATTTTTAATATTGTTATTTCCTGATGGCACTTTCTAGATGTTTGTTAGTTTTTATGGATTTCTCGTGGTTTGTCATGGTGGAATTTGCAGGTGCAGATAGGGCCAAATTAAGAAGCAATGTAGGGCCAAGGAAAGAACCATCAGGACCAAAAGACGCACCTGTTGCTCAAATTGCTGCACAGACATTTACTTTCCGCGAGCTTGCTTCTGCTACAAATAACTTTAGGCCAGAGTGTTTCTTAGGGGAAGGAGGATTTGGACGTGTCTACAAAGGGAAGCTTCCCAATGGAAAGGTAATTTTTCCATTAACTTAACTGAAAATTTGTGTTACGACATGGATGTGAGACATTATGGATGATCTTCGATTAAAACTGGGATGTTTCTCCCACCAAATAAGTTGTTTATTTCTGCAAGGTTTGTGAATAACATTGGCTTTGCTTGCAAGTGGACCACTGGTTGCAAGCATGTCTCTAAGAATATTTACAACCTTAAGTACATAGTTACAAAATGCTTAGGTTGCCTTTGATAGTTTGGTCCATGGCCCTAGCGTAGCTCTACCATTTTCAAAATAGACTTACACCATGTTTGGTGGGATTAAAATCAGATTATTAGTAGTTTTGATAAAAGTTGATGAAGTGTGTGGTTAAAAAGTTGTGAGACCTAACTCCGAGGGGCTGCTTAATTGGTCGGGTCTTGGGTTTGCTCCCCAATAATCATCAGTTCGATTACCCTCAGGGCCACAGAGGTAAGATCCGGCCGTAAACTTCATAACCTCATGGGACTAGTCGAGGTGCAAAAACTGTCCCGGACATCCACGGTTATTAAAAAAAAAGTTGTGAGACCCATTAAATATGTGGTTAAAATTGATTATTGACTTTGAATTTGATTAAAATCTAGATTTAAATCATTACCAAATATGAGCTTAGTTTGTTGTATCATGCATGTATATTTTATTTAAATGATGGTGTGCACGCTAATACATTTGTATACGTATATTCGAACAATTTAAAATGAGTTGTTGATGAATTAAGTGAAAACAATGTGTTTTGAGATTTGCTATAAAGTGATTTGTTCGGTCCCTTTAGTCATAGCACCGAGTCAAGTAACTTGAATACTTCATTCTTATTAGATATAAAAATATAGAAGTTACTTTTGCCTTTATCAACGTATGATTCCAAATTATTATCAAATGCTTCCTTTGAGTTTTCCCAAGTTATAAACATTTTTGCCCGTTTTGGTAGGTTGTTGCTGTTAAGCAGTTAGATCGGAACGGGCTTCAGGGTAATCGAGAATTTTTGGTAGAGGTTCTTATGCTTAGCCTTCTACATCATCCTAACTTGATGAATCTAATTGGTTACTGTGCTGATGGGGATCAGAGACTTCTTGTCTATGAATTTATGCCCTTGGGATCCTTGGAAGATCACCTTCTTGGTATTTTTTCTTATTGTCCTATTGTTTGTTCTGTTCAGATTTCTTTTTCATTTTTGTTTTATATATAGTTTGTTTCCCTGCATTTGGAAATACTGCTGGATATATGTGAGAAAGGAGCCATTCGTGTAATTGAAATTATACCTTTTCACTATAAGACAGAAAGTTTAGAAACAATGATTTCCCTTGTTTCTTAGTTACATTTGGGGAACCTACTCTTCAATAGCATTCATCAAATTAAGCACAAAATTCCTTGAGCAAAGCAGTTCACCACGATCCAGTGCTTAGAAACATCCAAATTCCCACAAAATTTGTCTTCCTCACTAGACCTTTGAAGATTTCATTTGATCTTATTTATTCCAGTTGTCATTGAGTTCTTCCATGAAACACACTGCCCGTTCTGTAACATCAGGTGTCAGCTAATTAATATGTATCGTCAACGAAACATTTAATATAACCCATAATCCAGGCGAATGACTGGTTGTTAAAATCATATCTCCAGCTTGTTGCTATCTTGGATACTTGTATTCTTCGACATGAATTCCCCAATTTTTTTTACCAAATTTGTCTCCCGTTTCGACCTTAAAACATTCCAAATATTTATTCCCAATTGGTGAGACTTGAGAGTATTTTTTCCCTTGCATGTATTGTAAAGAATATGAGCCCTGCGTAGTTTCTTACTGATCCTTCAAATTATTCACCTTAGTCGCAGTACAGTTCAATCAAAAAATCTATCAATGACCTTTGGCTGTTGTGATCCCATTCTCACCCTTTTTCAACATGAAATTACAATCGGCCTATTGACTTGCCAGTAATCTGTGTTTGACTCCTCGAAATTAGACACTTCTGTATGCATGTCTCAAGCACTAAGCCTCGGTCTACAATTTACTAAGAAGTAATGAGATTTACCAGTTTTCATTACAATGTAAACAGTCCTGAAAAGTCACTGCTGTAGTGTCTTTAACTTTCTTTGAGTTCGTGTAGAACATTTTCGGAGCATCTCAATACTGTATTAACTTTATGATTAATAGGTCTAGTTAATGAATTCTAGGACCCTTTTGCAACCTAATTATGTGGGTCATAAAGAAGTAATGAAAACTTTTCTTAACTCTCTGTCTCTTCATCATATGCTCGAGATTTGCTTGCGTTTTATTATGACCACGAAATGGGATTAGAAAGTTGAAAGCTATGAGCTATCGTTCCTGTTCTTTTGGAAATTGCTACATTGCTTACACTTAATCATGTTCACACAAATTTTCTCACTCGTTCTTGAGTTGGTAGCTCTGTTAGTCTGCTGATGGAGTTAGCTATTTGTGTTTTATAGTTGTAATTGAAGATTAACTTTCTCTAGCATGTCTGCAGCCATTTTATCATGTGTTCACAATCTTCACATTGTATATTTTTTTTGTTTTCCAGATCTTCCACCTGATAAAGAACCATTAGATTGGAACACGAGAATGAAGATAGCAGCTGGTGCAGCTAAAGGTTTGGAGTATCTCCATGACAAGGCAAATCCTCCAGTTATTTATCGGGATTTTAAGTCGTCAAACATATTGCTAGGTGAAGGGTATTCCCCAAAGCTCTCTGACTTTGGACTTGCAAAGCTTGGTCCTACAGGAGACAAGTCGCACGTGTCCACCAGGGTCATGGGAACTTATGGTTATTGTGCTCCCGAGTATGCCATGACTGGGCAACTGACAGTTAAATCTGATGTCTACAGTTTTGGGGTTGTCTTCTTAGAGCTCATCACTGGACGTAAAGCCATTGACGGCACCCGGCCACATGGAGAACAGAACCTTGTTGCGTGGGCAAGTCACTCAATATATATATTTTTTTTTTCCAATAGTACGTTCCCTTCAGTATTTATTTAGTTACCATGAGGATTGTCCATGTAATGCAGGCACGGCCATTGTTCAATGACCGTAGGAAAGTTGCTAAATTGGCAGATCCACGGCTGCAAGGCAAGTATCCTATGCGAGGTCTTTATCAGGCTCTGGCTGTGGGATCCATGTGTATCCAAGAACAGGCTGCTGGTCGCCCTCTGATTGGAGATGTCGTCACTGCACTTTCTTATTTGGCAAATCAGGCGTATGATACTAGTATAGCTCCTGGGCATAGCTACAGGATTTCAGGGGACAAGGACGATAACAGAAACAAAGATGAGCGAGGTGGAAAAATATCGAGGAATGAAGGGGGAGGATCTGGACGCAAGTGGGACTTGGAAGGATCCGAGAAGGACGATTCTCCAAGAGAAACTACGAAAATGTTGAACAGGGACTTGGACAGGGAACGCGCAGTTGCGGAAGCTAAGATGTGGGGTGAGAATTGGCGGGAAAAAAGACGACAAAGTGCTCAAGGAAGTTTCGATGGCGGTAATGGGTAGTACTTAATAGTTTTTATACAGTATAAGGCTCCCTTTTACCCCCTGCATATTTCATTGGTGATTGAAACATCCCAGAAACTGTGCTTCAACCAAGCACTAGAAGTTCAATCTTGTTGTGAAGAGTGTCAAAACTCATAAATAGACACAATATGGGGCCTTATTTTATTTTATATTTCTTGAGTAATTTTTTTATTTTCATTTCTAGATAAAGAAGGAGAGAGCATTAAGAGTGTATATATTTACAGATGGAACAATGAGTGCAAGCATTTCTGAAGGGATGCTTAATTTTTCTTCTGCCAGTTCTTCTTCTATGAAAAACATAATCTGTTGTTTGTGATCTTATTCTGGAACATCAGGCATCAGCTAAAGCATACGTTTCTTACTTTCATTGCTTTTGACATTCGCATCGCTCTCTATTTGATCAATAACAAAGTTATCAACCTCAATATCAACTCAACAAAGTATCAACCCCCATCGGATACCGTTCTGAAGAGATATTGCCATCGTAATATGATGAAATTACGTCAGTCACGATGCTGCTCCCTCTGCCCCCCAGTGTTTCTTAACCAAACGGACTGAGATTAACTTCAGACCATGGGAACTTCCTGACTCATTAGGCAAGCTCTCCATAAAGTGGCTTCTCAAAACTCGGTTTCCAAGATTGTCTGCTCAATGCACAAACGTGCTATCATTGCTGCAAATTATCAATGTCAAGCCACAATGTTCCAAATGGTCACGGACATTAGTAGTCATTTTCTCTATCTTGCCTTTGGTTCATATACAACCTCAGTCTAGTGTCCATTTTAACGAAAAATTTAATAACATTCTATCATTTTCCATGAAAAAATTGTGGCAGGTAGAAAGAAACACAACAGTAAAATTAAGAAGCCTCATTTTTACTGTTCCACTGTACATTACAAGAATTAAATTGACAGAAACAGATATCTTTTATATATATAATATATTTATATATTTTACATCACAACTGGAGAGAGGGAGGGAGGGAAGAGGGATAATTAAACTGTGAATTAAGCTGCACAAACAATAAGTGCAGGTGAATCCTTCTGCACTTTCAATGGGCTGCAGGGTTCCATTTCCAAAGTGATTGCAATTTCTTCATCCTTTTTCTCCTTTTCATCCTCAAAATTCTCACAGTTTGTTGAATCAATTGGATGCACTTCCGTGGTTCCTAGAAATATAATGTTCATCACATGGTCTGGCAACTTTTTCTCTTCCATGATGACCGGCTTCGAGTTCCTATAGATCCCATACAGCAACATCTGAACAAGTCCCAACCCGAATCCAAGAACATTCGGGAGCTACATATCGAAAAATAATGATCGAATTGAAGTTAATTTTATATAGCCAGGATTGAATTTTTTATGTTAATTAAATTACAATTTTTTTTTCCCCACTTACTGCAATACACAAATCTTTCTGAAGCACACCATAGGCAAACCACATGACTGCACTTAGTGTCAAGAAAAATGACAAGAAGAATGGCATGAATTCTACACTTCGAGTCCTGACAACTTGAAACTGCTTAGAACAAAGGAACAAGATAAATAATTATTAGAATTAACATGTGAAAATCAAATTTTATGGACAAGAAAAAGACGCAGTAACATGAATGTTCTTAATAATTACCACGATGCTCAATGGTGATGCGAACACACACACGGAGACAGCCACGGAAATCCATCCAACCACAAGAATGCGGGTGTTGCCGTTGAAGATGAAAAAGGAAACGAGGAACATTATTGCGAACACAACAACATCAAGAAGGCCTAATAACTTGATCGTGTGGTACTGCAAAAAGGAATTTAATTAAAAAAGAATACTTTTAATAAATTAAAATTAATTAAGAAGGACTATATGCTGTTCACGTACTCTAACATTTTTGGACGCGTACACAAGGTACAACGCGATGTAGATTATTTCTATAATGCATCCAAATGAATTGATAGAGATAAGCAAAAGGGCATTTCCCTTCAAGAACGCGTAATACATCCATAGAGCCGATGAAAAGAGCGCTACAACGTATGGTAAAGACTCGAACCCCATGGTAGATTTTTCTTTACAAATCCTTTTGAACGTAAGCCTGCAAATCAAATATATATACATCATCTTAATACTCCACATATATATATATATATATATATACACACACATGCACGGAATTGATCTCATAAACATAGATGCTTAGCTTATGCTAAACACCAGGTGACGTGGCACGATGCCACCTATTGTAGCGTGTCATGTCACCTAAGCGCACGTGCGCACATATATTAATTTTTTTTCTTTATAGAGATTGAAGAAGGGATGAGATACTTACACAGGAGCAAGATATACGCACATCGAAATGATGTTTCCTAAAAAGAAAGAGAGAAAAAAAAAAAGAACAATCAGTATAATATGCATGTAACTGGATAGAGGTAAAAGAAAATTCATTCATATTTTTCTCTCATTCATATTGATTTCCATAATCCAACTGGAATGTTGTGAAATAAAGAAAAACGAACAAGCAAATTGTCTAACCACCTCGTCTTAAGCTTTGTAAAACTACACATGCACACTTATTTGCTTAAAATTTAAACCAAATTACAGTGAAAATATTTCTAAGAATTACTAGGAATCAAAAAAAGAGAAGAAAATCAGCGTATATTTTTACCTAAGATACCAAAAGCGAACATCAATGGATGATGGAGATCAAAAACTGCCATTTCTGATCACTCAAGAAATTCTTAACCCTCTCTCTCACGTTATAGCCGAAGGGTCTCTGTGAAACCCTTTCTTTCTCCTTCTCTCTATACTCTATTGCCTCTCACAAAGTTTCATGTAGAATGAGATTAATGGAGTATGGAGGGAAGGGTATTTATACAGGTGAAAGTGAGACTGTTGCATGCTAAGTGGATTCATAGAAGGTGGCGTACGATAAAATCATTCACCAAACTATGTATGAATTTCTATCCCTTCACGTGTCCCTTGCACTCAAGTGAATGAAATTTGCTTCTAAGAGCATTACTTGCAGTGAATTTGTTGGTTCAATTACCTTCGGTTTCTATCTAACGAACGGTCGGTGTAATATTCACTTTGAATTTTAACGGCTACTATTCAATTAATACTAATGTATTCAAATATAAAAATTAAGGGTAGAACGATTTAACTTATAAGTATATAGAAATAAATAGCAAGCAAGTGGATAGAAATTGTGTGTTTAATCTGAAAACGAAGTCTTAATTGATTTATGAATCTTGTTGAGCGGAGGCTAAATAAAACGATGTGATTTGAGTATCTCCACGCAATTTCTCGAGATGAATGATTGATGTACACACGATCCATTTTTTTTTTTTTTTTGAATATCCAGGTGTCCACATTCGGCGACTAATCCTGGAGTCTACGCCTTGACCCCTCAAGACTCAGACAGGTAAACCGCGGGATGTGCCCTAAACTGGCCATAATCCAAGAGGCCCTACACTGATCTGGCAAAGTACCGAGAGAGTCAACATATATTGTACCATGTCTTCCAGGAGAGAGCATGCCTTTCAAGAGCTCCACGAATTGAACCTGCGACCTCTGAACTGTCAACAACTAAGAGTCATTTCCTTTGCCAGTAAGGATGTGCCCTAGGGACACATAAGATCCATTTTTATTTTGATGTATACTAGCCACTCATAATACTAGTGTATCGTTAGAAAGTAACTAAACGTGTCCGTGACAAAATACCTAAATCAAATATAAACTTAAAACAAAACGATTTGAGAGTGGCCAATCTGTCTAGAAGAATGACAGATATACATGTTTCATTTTGGATTTTGACTGCTATAGTTCAATTATGATACCGTTGCATCTTTAAAATAGTACTATACGTGATCGTGATATATGACAATACGATCAAATATAAAACAAAACAAAATAAAATGATTGCGTATCATTGACAGCACCCAATTTCTGGAGATGAATACATGATTAATTGTGGATTAATACATGATTAATTTTGGATTTGACGTCTACTGTTCAACTATAATATCAACGTTTCTTTAGATAGTACTAGACGTGACAGGATAACTGGATTAATTATAAATTCTAAAAAACAACATGATTAAGTATCGTTGAGAGTGCCCAATATCTCACAACGTATGAAAGTATACATCATCTATTTTTTATTTTGTTGGCTACGGTTCACTTATAATGCTAATGTGTCCTTTAGACGTGACTGTGATTGTAACTGTGACAAGACAATTCAATTAAACAAAATGACATGATTGTGTATCGTTGAGAGTGTCCAATAGATCGATATACAAGACCCATTTTTTATTTTGACAGTTACGGTTCAATTATAATATCATTGTATCTTTAAATAGTAAAAGAAGTGACTTGATTGTGACATGACGACCAGACGAAATATAAAATGATACAATCGAGTCACGCGATGAGAGCAAGGGTGGGATGGAGCAGGTGAATTTTACGTTACACTCCCATAAAGCATAGAACCTCGTTCTATACGTGAAGTTGTCTTCCACATTAATATAGCAGAAAACATGCACCCTGGAATTGTTGCCTCATTAATATTGTCTTTTTCTTAATTCTATCACTATACGTGTATACTTCTGTTTTCTTGAATTGTTTGCTAGTGATTATTGCACGATTTCGTGTGTATGTTGCAAAAAACGTTAGAAGTTTTAAGAATTCTCGTGTTTACTTTACTATGAATTGAATTCCTACGGTGTAGAGCACGTTTGGCAAATAAGTCTATGTTTTATATGTGGTTAAAAATGTTCGGGAACAAATTTTAGTTGGGTATTTAACTTATTTGTCAAACATTTCGTATGATAAACAACTTAATCATATTCTTTAGATGTAACATAGTAATTTCTTAAAAACTTTTGGTTTGTTGTGTGAACGTTATGTGGGAATCATTAGATATTGTGACGCTAGTAATACGTCGGTTTTGAATATAATCACAGAATTAATAATGTAAAAGTTAGCTTATCGGTATGAAATGCTACTCGAGAGAAATCTAAAAATGTTTTTCATTCGATAAAATCAATAAGTTGGAATTGTTTTACGTCAACGACGATTTTGCGTTAAAGTAGAAAGTCTAAAATTTTGATCTTTTGAAGATTTGTACATAAGTGTTTTGCTGTAGGACGAGAGAATTGTTTTGCAGAATTGTCACTTTCAAGCGAATAATTGAGCTAATGATAAGTTTGCATGATTGATATGAATAGATCGAAATCTATGCATATCACTTTGCTGTATGATTAAATCAAGAATTGAGTGATCGATCAGACTATTTGGTGGAGCCTAAATTTTTGTAACATAGAACATGTGGCTACGCTAATTGCTGATCTGGTTCAAATTTTCTCCTCAAAACTTGGTTGGTAATATAGGATCAAATGACACCTGAACATCTGTGTGTTCGTACAAAGTGCAATTTGTTCAATCCAAATCCAACATTAAATGTGGGGACAATAAAGACAATTTATACACGTGTCTTTGCGCTCAAGTTATTAACTTACGTATTGTCCGCGATGGAAGAGTATAACCCATCTCATCCTCCCGACTTTCTATCACGTCCTCAGAATTCGAACACATGATCTTTCTCTTACGTACTGTCCAAAAGTGCAGCATTTGAACCAGAAAAGAAATGAATACTTGGACGGGAATACCTTAACTAAGTTGCTAATAAAATATTACGTAAATGGACTTGTTTTGAGTTACGTCCTTTAACTGGCCACTATCTAAGCCAGTATTTAAGAAGAAAAAAAAATCACAAAAAGTCCTTTCGTGCATGGCACTCCACGTATGTGTTTATGCACTTTCTTTGAATGGAAGGCAATAATTCAATAAAATGTGAACTGTCGGGATTGAAATCATAATTTATTTTAAGGGGAATGAACCCATTAAGTAATTAATTAGATTAGCCCGTTTGGTAGAAATTAAAATCGAATTAAAATTGAAAAATTAACCGTTATTTTTTACTTTTATTAGACAAGTGGGACCCAATAACGACTATATTTTCAATTTTAATTGGATTTTAATCCTGACCAAACGGGAATTGCCCTTGTGAGTGATTATCGGGAAGCCTGAATTTTCAACAATTTTGACCATTAATGGCACCAACATAATTTGGAAATAGAGTTTCCAGATTATATAAATTAATAAAAATAAGTCACGAGCAAATTACGAAAAAAACAAAAACTTGGGACTCTTTTTTGAATTATTCTGGTTGTACATAATCTAATTGTTCACCGAGTTGACACGTGGCGCCCACCAACAGGGGCCGCCACATGGCAATTCGATAAACAATTAGATAAAAAATTATGTACTTGTAACATGGTTGTTCTTTTTAGTGTATTTTCACTGAATTATGCTAGAAGTACATAACTCTTTACATAATTGATGTCACAATGGACAAATGACGGCTACTTATTGGGCCTAGGTGCCTTGCAATAAGGGGCGTTATTTGTCCATTATAGCACCAATTATGTAAAATATTATGTACAAATAGCATTTTCCATTTTCACTAGACACGTAAGTTAGTCAAGCATTGACACGCCGCATGCATGCGTTACAACAATTTCAAGTCAATTAAAAAAGGACACGTCGAAGTCCATTAAAGAAAATCCTAGAAGGAGAAGTCAATAATAAATTGAGTAACGCCTTGTGTACTTCACAAGGGCAAACGGTGGGTCTGCCGTATATTTTTTTATTTTTTAAATACTTGTGAGGCCCGCCCCTTGGACATGTTAGTCCCCTGTAAAAGCAATATCGTGCACAAAGGGCATTACTCTAATAAATTACATCGTTTGGGATCATAGAGAAAAAAACCAATGATTGATCAATGACGGTAAGTCAAAAAAATCACACGTTAGTTAAAGATTATTAAAAATATCAAATCCACGGAAACGAGTGCCAATGGCATGATTTTAGAGTGGGGCTTTAAAGATTGACGAATGATTGAAAAAATACATTCTATTGTTTATTAATAACGTATTTCCCAATAATAGAATTTAATATTTTATTAGTGTAAATTAATCAAAAAAATTATTGTTTGAAAAAAAAAAAAAACGATTAATTTGGACAGTTTAAGTCTATCCCAATATCTTCTTCTTCCAACCCTATCATTTTTTATTTGAGAGTATTATACCCGTCATTTTTTTATTTTGAGATTTTTTTTTATGAAAATTACACAAATTATGAAAAAATAAATAAATAATAATAATAATAACGTCCTTTTTCAATATATTTAGTTACACGTCAATAAAATAAAAGAAACGTGGGAGTCAATTAAAGAGGAAAAAAAATAATCTAAAGACGATAAAATCCATGAATAAAGAAATGAGAAGTCGAGAACGGATTGCGAAATTGTAGAGTATCGATTGATGAGGCAAGTCAGCAAAATATAGACAGTCAAAGAGTGTCTTTTTCCTCAATTATCTGCCGATGATGACGTTGCATTTCAATGATTAATGTATCATTCACTAGTCAATTTAGGGTTTGTTTAGTATTGGTATGATTTTTACTTTTTGTAGGAAATGTTTTGGAGAAAGTTATCTCAATTTTTGTTTGAAAATTAATTTTTAAAATATAACTTGTTATTTTAAATTAATTTTTGTTTGGTATGACTTTTGAAAAGTCAAAATGAGCTTTTGAATTTGAGACTCAGATGCCGATTTTGACCAGTTTGTTCTAAAAACTCTTCTAACTGAAAGAAACACTCTTGAAAAGATGATGGTTTATTTTAAAAAGGAAACATAATTCATTTTTAGTAAAAAAAAATTAAAAAAAGACTTGCAATGAGTAATTTAAAAAAGAACTTAAACATGAAACTAAAAAATGGAATTAATGTGTAATTTAAGTTACATGGAGATGTGCATTAACTGCTCTCGTTTGACCTCCATTATAATGAAATTTTTGAAAATAATGTATTTTGAAATAGTAGCATTTGGGAGAATGTGTGGTTGAAAAAGAAAGAAACTTTATTTAATTTACGTGTAATATTATTCTATTGGAAAATGTGTTGTTGAAATAATGAGAGAGAAAAATTCATTAAAATTTTAAACAATTCCATTTGTATAGAAGCAAATCCACAGAAAACCACGAGAATACTCACAAGGAGCCGACCCTACTGCGTATTTTTTTAAAAAAATTGAGGGACCCACATGTGTGAGTGATCTGTTACATTTTTGTTGGTTTTACTTCTGTACATGAAGCAAAACTATAAAATTTTAATGGGGGCACTATTTATAACACAATTAGCCACAAAAAGGGAGTCACCAATTTGTTAAAGAGAAAATTTAGAACATACCTATTGTTCGGATACGTGTTCAAATGTATGTTTCAATATTATGTTTTGAACAAATAAATATTAATCTATGTTATTTAAATATTTTATAAATAAATTTAATATTTGAGCAAATAATAAAATTGTTGAATTAATATTTATGTTTAGATCCAATTACGTGGAATTAACAATTTAAGCAAGAGGAACATGACAATTAATATATATATATATATATATATATTTTTTTTTTATTTTTTTTTATTTTTTTTTATTTTTTTAATATAAAATAAGTAAAACATGTGTAATATCAAAGCGTACAATATTGCGTGTAATAATAACTTAAAATTGAAGTAAAGAATATCAATATCAATATTGACAATACACAAAAGACAATATTAAAATTAAAATTAAAATAACCAATCAATAATATATAAAAAATGTGTGGAAAATGTCATTAATTTCTTGTAAGCAAAATTCAAAGCATTATATCAGTGAGTAACACCATTGGTGAATGAATATATTCTTCAAATTTTGAAAGTCAAATTCAGTGCTACTAGGACCTTTTAAATTAAAACTTCGTGTTTAATTTTGTATGTATGTCCATATTTGTGAGCACATGTATAATTTTTTTTCCTCTTATGTGCAAATTCATCTTCCTTAAACATTCTAAATGATCCTTGTAATTGGTTTTAGACCGTTGATTCAAAAGTCGGATGACTTATAGGTCAATAGGTTTTAAGATACTATGCAGGTTTAATCACTTGAGTCAAATAGGCTAAAAAGAAAAATATAAGACGTCTCACAATTTTAATATAATTTAAATATTTTTTTTTCTTTTTAACTTCAATAATAATTTTTCTTTTAAGGGAATATACAAGAGCATATGTTGACTAGTTAAATGTCAACTCACCACACCCATAACTGACATCTCAAATTACTCACACAGTCAAAACTCACTCACAATAGCTTAATGTGTGTAGTACAAATTGTACGTGAAATAACCTACATCGAGAGCTCCAAATAAGTTTTAAATAAAGTTAATGGAAACTTTATTCACTATTCAAAAATTTTACTGGTACTTGATCACAAAATAACATGTTCAATAATATTTATCATTAAAAATCCTTTTTCTTTAAGGGAAAAAATGCAACAATAAAAAATGGATTGCATGCATATACATGTAAATACCATGAATATTGTAAATGCATACACCTAAATGCCTCGTCAATGAATAACACAAGTGCTCTTACCAAGAAGAGCAACACAAGCAATGCCACAGTTTAAATCATCACTTTGACCTTCAAGTACACACTTTTTAACTTAATCTTTTTAGAAGAAGATGTAATCTTGGTCGATTGAGTTATCAATTCAATCAAATGACTCACTTAATTAGTCAAGAATTTATCCGCGGAGGAACAAACTTGTTCTTATAAAAGGAAGCGGTATTAGAATTTTTTTTATTACGGTATAAATCTCCTCTATTCCTAGTTAATTTAAGCAGACCTATCATATTATCAATCTTCTTAGATCTAATAGAGAAAGCTTGAAGTTGGGTATTTAATTTTTTTCAGATTACTCATAAGAGATTGAACCTTAATATCTAAGAACTCTTTCTCAACCCTTAACTTATTTAACCTTCTAGTGGATTCCTCAAATTTGGCTACAAGACTCTCATTTTCTAATTCAGGATTATTCAATTTTTAAAGGCAGAGCGATTTTCCTTTTTCAACTTAAGACACTCCTCACAGCTGGTCATAAGCCTCCCGAATATCCATATCACACTTAGATCTCGAATCGGAAAGTGATTAACTTATCTGGACAAGATTCTTTCGATAAGGACCGCTATTAAACTTTGATACCAATTGTTAAATTAATATTTATGTTTAGACCTAATTATACGAAATTAATAATAAAAAGCAACAAGTCACTATTTATTGATTGCTAAATGATTAAGGTTAGTTAATCCAATTAAATTATTCCTAACTGTCAATAAAAAAAAAAAAGATAAAAAGATAAAAAGCAATAAATAACATCAAAATTGATCATGGAGGAAAATCTCAACTCACAGAAAAAAAAAATCAATTACTAAATTTTAGCTGACTCTGGCCTCCTAAATTGTAAATCGCCAAAAAAAACTCCTTGGATTGTGAACGCCCGCGCTTCCCAACACTCTGGACCATTTTTCCAAGAACGAACCTCGTTCTTCATTGGAACATTGTTTCGCGGCGCTGGAACTCCAAGCACATCTTCCCAAACTTTAGAACTTTGAAAACTTATTGGAGAATGTAGGTTTTTGTTTTGGTGTATAATCAAAGATTTTTTTCTTTTTTTGATAGGTTGATTGAGGCAAGAAATACTGGAATATGGATTTTGATTTCAAAGTGTGTTCTCTTGAATTGATTTAAGGCTCAATCAATGTTGGAACAATGTTTGGGATGAATATATGAAAATTGTGTTGAATCTAAGAATTAAGGGAATGTATTTATTATCTTCAATAATCAGATCTCTAAAGCAAAATAATGATTCAAAACACTTTGGGACAAACCTATAACTTTATATTTATAATAGGTAGTGCATGACATGAAAATGAACTCAAAATCAACTTGAAAATTAAATTTAATTGTTCCTCAAATTAATATGCCGCTCAAGCACCTAAGTTAGAGTAGGTTAGCAGTCCCTGAGCAGGAGTCAATATTTTTGCCATAACTCTCTCTCTCTCTCTCTGTCTCTCTCCCCCCCCCCCCCCCCCCCCCGGCCCGATTGAGGTTGTCAAAAGTGTGTTTAAAATCTAATTCAAAGCCTTTTTTATCAAAGGGCTATAAGCTTCTACAAGTACCATTTTTCAAATTCAAATATCTTCTATGTGAAAAATGCGTCGCAACTTGTAGCTGAAAATTTGGAGCAAAACTTGTGCAACACTTTTGACACTCCATTAACTTCTAAATGCATCTTATTGATCATAAGTGATCTTCTTGAAATCTTTGACTCCTCCAATGACTCTATCAACCCCAAATTATTTTTATTGTAAATCCGACTCGGTAAATCCTATTTTGATTTTGATTACAACTCAATAAATTCCCACTACAATTCAATTGTGACATAATTTTGACCAAGGAAATTGTCAATTACAAATTTGAAAATTGATAATTGGACCAAACAAAAATTTACATTAATATAGATATTATAATAAATTAAGTACTTAAGTTGTCAGTATGGGAAGATTCATTTCATAAAGTGATTAAATTAATTGTCCGTGGTTAGTAAATGAAGTCGAACACTTTATTTTGATAAGATCATATTATTTTTATTAAAGTTTATAATAAAGATCATAATAATAAATAATTTGATAAGACCGAGTAACATTTAGAATTAAATGTAATCGACAATCAAATGTACTGAACAGATTATGAACGTTAATTATTAATTTGAGTTCTTTGAGGTAAGAAAAGAGAGATTGATTATGAACTATTATACGCACATACTAGAAAATAGTGAGAAAATGTGTAGTATTCTTGAAATTCTTAAAGAACATCAAAGAAAATTTGGATGTACAAGAGGTTTAAAGCACGCATTAAGGATAACGTACTAAACATTTATGCGTTTAATTAGATTAAATATAGATAGATATACTTATAAGTACAAATTTATTAATACCTTTCACACGTCTCTCTCTTCTCTTCCACTCAAATCTAACTTCCGGACACCCATTTGCCATTCCACTTTCTCATTTACTGCTTAGCGAACATTTAGTTGGCTGCCATACCATAAAGGAAGCTTTTGGTAGCGATTCACATTAATTTTATCAAATAAAAAATAGGTCGTTACAACTTTTATTTTGATACGTGAATGATAAATGTTATTCAACCTAAATCTCTTTTTAAGGAGAGGTCATTTGTTCGGATCTTGAGAATGGAGTAGAAATTCACGAAAGGTAAAATATGCTCAATTCCTACATAACGAATAGTACGCAAATTAACGATTTGAGCACAGAAATTGAATCGTTACATTGAATCTCAAACAAACCCTTTATTTATATTATAAACAATGATGGCATGATGCTCAAAACGAATTCTTAATTTACTAAACAATGATGACATTATGCTCAAAACAAATTCTTAATTTACTAAACAATGATAAATTCATGGGACACACTGAGAACTCATCCTCATATCCTCATACAAAAATATAATATAATATTTTTGAACGTGGCTGATGTTTGGAAACATGCCTACCCCAGTCCTTTTCCCATCCCATGATTTTTTAGTTTAGTGCTCTAAAAATTGCGTTTAGGCGCAAGGTGTGTGCAAAATATCTTGCATTGATAGTAAGCGTGAATTAAGCAGTCAATTACTAAGTTGACCTAGGAATTTGAAAAGAGAAATCGACAGATCTTTTAATTTCATAATGATCGGAAAAAGCAGTCAATTACTAAGTTGATCCAGGAATTTGAAAAGAAAAATCAACAGATCTTTTCATTTCATAATGATCGGGAAAACAACCCTCATGAGTTGTCGACTAGACAATCAAGTCCAATAAGGCCGATTTTTTACGATAAACCAACTTGTGAACCGGGGTTGGCTGATTTATAACTGAGTGTGTCATCATCACGAGCATGGGTGGCTTGCTATTTTGACACAACTGGGGATGGGTCATTTATCAAATTTAGCTAGTTGGATTAACTCATAGGCCTATTAATTTGGGCCGTTTAAGTCCAACATATTGTATATGTCAAATTTAGCCCATTAAATAAAAACTAACTGAATTTGTAACTAAAGAATGTAGGAGAATCTATTGATCTTTCAGTTGACATTAAAATGTTTAAAAAGGAAAGATAAAGAGAGAGTATCAAAGATTAAAGTCAGAAAAAGAAGAAAACGAATTTATTACTTTTAAATGTCTACCCCAGTAAATGGGGAATAAATTTTTCTAGAAGAAAGGTATCTGATGTAACGGAAGGCCCACTAAATTTCTGGTTATGGCCCAAGGCTACTATTGTCCATGACTCTATACTTCGAGCTTATCCAAAAGACTATTTAAATCCCTCTTCTATTAAAAGAGGCAATCATTCGTTCACTATTCATTTAGGACGTATTTCGTGTTCCCATTTTATCCTTCATTACTGTTCATCCAATCATTCGTTCACTGTTCATTTAGGACGTATTTCGTGTTCCCATTTTATCATTCGTTTACTGTTCATCGTGGACAAATTATAATTGGTCAAAAATGTAGGCGATGGAAGGCGGTTGACGTATTTTTCTTATCCTTTGCATTTAAGGCGGTGGCTGGAAAAGTATATATATATATATATAGGAAGAAAATTTTATTCCATTCCACCATCGTCTTCTCTAGCTTCTACAAATATAATAAATTCTGAAATTATTTATTTTACTCCATTATCGTCCTTTTCAGCTTGTAGGAATAAGAAAACTGGTCTTGCAGCACACAAATATGAGATTTTCTTTTCCTTTATTGTTTTTCACTGTAAGTAGTTATGTAAAAGTTATGTTTCGTTCTATTAGTTTTGCATGTTTAATATTTATATACAATTGTTTTTTCAGATTATGTAAAAGTTATTTTCGTTCTATTAGTTTTGCATATTTAGTATTTATATACAATTGTTTTCTCAAAAATTATGCTTATAGATCTTTTCATCAGGGTTCTTCATATTATTGTCTGTATCACTTGTTTCTTTATTGTTGGTCACCTAATCTCCGATTGTTTGGTTTATCTGTATCCACGTC
This sequence comes from Fraxinus excelsior, assembly GCA_019097785.1. Classification (NCBI taxonomy): domain Eukaryota; kingdom Viridiplantae; phylum Streptophyta; class Magnoliopsida; order Lamiales; family Oleaceae; genus Fraxinus; species Fraxinus excelsior. The sequence continues at coordinate 10,277,057 of CM032640.1, forward strand.
CGTCATTTCTGTTCAGCAGTATTTTTGTATGTTCATATCTCTATTAAGTTAAATGCATGCTGATTATCTTCTTAAATAGATGTTCCACTCTCCAAAATATTTTTCAAGCATCCATTTTAATGCTCGTTATTTAACGTTAGTTCTTTTTGTCTATAGAAATCAGAAAATTAGCACTGACAGAGAAAAATGCAGTGCTTGCATTATTGATAGTTGAAGAGTTGTGTAGAAACATTAAATTTCTACTAATTAAATTACAACAATTAATAATAATTACATAAAATAATACCTAGATTTATATTAAAGTAAAGGAAAAAAAATCGTTGTAATATAAGAACAAAAGAAAACGGGAAAAAAAAGGGGACGAAACTCCCCGTACATGTACGAGGAGAATCGACAAACTCCCCGTACGCGCACGGGGGGACCTTATTATTATTATTTTTTAAACGGCTATTAAAAATTTTATTTTTTCTTCCTTTCATCATCTTTGATATTTGTTAAAAAAAATATTTCTAACAAATAAAATCTTCAACACATTCACGGAAATCATAATTTCTTTTCGAAGACGTTGCCCCCGAACCCCCACGAGGGGCACTGCCCCATCGATCCCCGCAACCTGACCTGACAGGTCAATCCCCGTTGGGGGCAATGTCCCCGAGCTCCTCGAGGGGTGCCACTCGTCAATTTGGTCAAAAAAAAAATATGTAACTTACTTCAATTTACTTCATATACTTCGATTTTTTATTTCTATTATTATTTTCTTTACTTGTCATATTTTTAGCCATTCCTGGTTTCTGTAAATATTGAATTTGTGTTGAATTTATTTTTCAGTTGCAAAATATCATTCTTAAAGTAAAAATATTATAATTTTCAACATCAATTGAACTGTGTTATCTTCAAGTACGATATTGTTTTTATTTATTTTTATAGATTTGTAGAGTTACAATTTGTAGTTAGCCTTTATATTTTTTTTCCCTAAAGTTTTTATTACAGTATTTATCATTCAAATATTATTAACAAATTGTGGACTCCAATTTGTATTTACTGTTCTCTTCTGTACAGTGTCCAATTGTTTTTTCGGTGGTTGTAATTAACTACAGTAGTGTACTCTATCTTGGGTAAATTTCTCCAATTGAACTATTCAGGTTTTTGTTTATATGTTTATGTAGTGTTTTGGTTATTTATTTATAGTAACTTGTAAATTTGTAATAAATTGCTGGTTCTCAAGCTTTCTTTGTGCATACTACATTTTTTTATTTTAAAGTATATTTTCAGTCATTGTTCACAAATTTTGATATTTTAAATTTTAGTTTTATTCTATGTATGTTTTACCATATGTAAGATTATTTCTTCCTAAAACTATTGCTTTCTACAGTTACGGTTAGAGTTCAACTATTCTATAAAAATTGTTAGTGTTGTGATGGATATTTTTGTACCATCTGATAATGGAGAAGTTTATTCAACTATTTTACAATTTTATTTTACTTGAAAGTATAAATATGTTAATAAAATTCTTTAATTTTTTTAGTTCTTGTTGGTTACATTGGGCTCCAACTGTTCGATATGGATACTTCGAGTGATTATCTTAATTTTGAAACAATGTCTCATTGCCAACAAGAAAATTAAAGGAATAGGTATCGACGAAAACGATTTCGAAGTGGCTGCAATGATCATCGTATGAGGATAGGTAATCCTATATCATTTGAACATAATAATTCGAATGATATACAAATGCAACAATCTATAATTCATCATGATTTTGAGGCTTTTACTTCAAACTAAGAAACACCTCATATTTCTAATGCTACATTACCAAGTGGTTTTAATATATTGAATATACTAGCAAATGCATACATATTACCGACATGTAATAGCTATAAATATTGTGGTGTAAGAAAAATTTATAGAGAAAGTAAATATTTTTGTTGTTCTGATGGAAAAGTTCATATCTCTATGCTTAATTTACCCACTGAATTATATAACTTGTTTACTTCTAAAGAATCTAAATGTATGAAATTTTAAAAAAATGCACGGGAATATAATAATCACTTTGCTTTCACTTCATTTGGTGTCAAATACGATAAAGAGCTCTTTAAAGCATATCGAGGTATTTACACATTTAGAGTTCAAGGACAAATATATCATTATGTAAACGAATTTATCCCACAAAACAATATGATTTCTTATATGCAGTTATATTTTTATGAAACAGATAATGAAATTTAAAATCGTATGAAAATTTCAGAGAACTTTAATGAATGTACTTTGATGATTCTAATAGAAATCCTAAATATAAATCCATATAGTAGATTCTTTCGGTCTTTAAGTAATATGACTAACTTACAAGATTATTAAATATATATAAGATGTGATTCAGGACTTGATCAAAGAGTATTTAATACTTTGAAGTACCTGCTGTATGGGTTGAAAACGATGAAAATGCTAATATTCGCTTTCGTAACATTACTATATATGGTCATTCTGGTGATTCACATATAATTCATTATTACTACGGTTGCTATGATCCTTTGCAATATCCTCTACTTTTTCTATACGTAGAATCTGGTTGGCATGAAGGCATTGAGAGGTTCAGAAGGACTGAACGTATGTCTAAATTTGTTCAATTTTCTAATATAGTTACCTCTGCAGCTGAATTTATTGCAAACGAAAATCAAGGTTTATAAATTTCTGTTATTGTACATTTGCCTAAGTTTTGTAGTGTCAATGTTCTAATCGAATGATGAATTCCTTTTTGCAGTGCTTAATGGAATGAAGAAATGATCACATGTTTCATATCGAGAATATTATTCATATAAATTGCAAATCAATCCTTCTAGTAAGTCTATTTTACTTCACGGTGGTAGATTGCTCCTGCAATATGTTGTAGATATGTATGTTAAGATAGAAACTGCACAATTCGACTATTTTCGTAACAACCAAAATCAAATTCGAGCTGAACTTTACCAAGGTATAGTACATAGCGTTCAAGTGGAGAGATAAGAGGGTACAAAATTGGAAGAAAAATTATTTTACCTCAGTCTTTTACATATGGGCCTAGAGATATGTTAAGGAGATATATGGATGCAATGACTATTGTACAACGTTATGGAAAATCAGACATCTTCTTGACTATAACATGCAATCCAAATTGACCAGAGATTAAGCAAGAACTAAAACACAATGATGAGATTCAAAATCGACCTGATCTAATTGTACGTATATTTAGAGCAAAATTAGAAAAGTTGAAAAATGATTTATACAACAAAAAAAAAATATCCCCGGCCCAGTTGTTGCGCGTATATATATTATTGAATTTTTTAAAAAAAAGGAGATTTCCTCATGCGCATCTATTGTTAATTTTCAAATACGGCGATAAAATATGTTCTGCTCTAGATGTTGATAAGATAGTTTGCTGTGAAATTCCTAATGAAAACAAATATCCTTATCTTCATTCTGTTATTATTAAACACAATATGCATGGCCTTTGTGGACACATTAATCCAAAAAACGTATGTATGGAAGCAAACAAAAGTTGCAAAAATAAATATCGTATGAATTTTTGTAATGCTACTATATTCGGTGATAACTCATATACTTTATATAAACGTCTTGATAATGGTATTTCTATTAAAGTTAGAGGTCAAATGTTAGACAATCGATGGGTTGTACCGTATAATCCTTATTTGAGCGCAAAATTTGACTGCCACATTAATGTTGAAGTATATTCTTCTATTAAAGCTGTAAAATATTCTTACAAATATGTGTATAAAGGATATGATCGTATTCATTTTTCGATTTCCACAAATGAAATAGGAAAAGAAATCGACGTAATCTCAGCGTATCAATCTGTTAGATGGATATTTCCACCTGAAGCTATATGGAGGATTTTCTCGTTCAATTTGGCGAAAATTTATCCAACTGTTTATTCTTTACAACTTCATATCGAAAATCATCAACAAGTTAGATATGACGACGAAGATGATTTGTCTACTATTATTGACAACGAAAACACAAAAAAAACAATGATGACAGAACATTTTTTAAGGTAAATAAAATAAATGAATTTGATCGTACATTGTTGTATCGAGATTTTTTAACACATTTTGTTTGGAACTCAATTAAGAAGTTTTGGACTCCCAGAAAAAAACACGTTGTTATAGGTCAAATTGTCGCAGCGAATCCATTTGAAGGAAAACGATATTTCCACGCGTTCTTCTCAATTATATTCGAGGTCCAACATCATTTCATGATTTACGAACTTTGAATGGGATAACTGTTAGTAAATATCGAGAATGAGCATTTTTACATTGTTTGTTAGGCGGGGACAATCATTGTGAAGAATGTCTATCTGAAGCTATTATTTATAAAATGCCTACTTCTTTAAGACGTCTTTTTACTATACTTCTGACGCTCTGCAATCTTGATCATCCAAAATTACTGTGGGATAAATTTAAAGTTTATATGATCGATGATTATGTATATAAAACTTTTTTATATAAAGCTCTCCTAACAGATGTAACGTCTCAAAATTTAATTGTTTTAGCTATAGTATCTTCTGGAGTATCTGCATTTCTTTTACCTGGAGATCGAACAGCTCATTCAAGATTTAAAATTCATCTGGAAACAGTTGGTGAAGTTATAAGTTCTGTTAGTAAACAATCGGCTCTAGGGACTTTGTTAAAAATGTCTATATTAATACTTTGGGATGAAACACTTCTGGTGAATCGTTGTTGATAAGGGCATTTTTTATACGTTTATTTTGGTTCACAAACATGAATAATCATCGATAAACATTCGGAATAGAGTTTAATTTGTGTGAATTGTGTTTGTAGGGCAACAATGAAGATTATGGTGGAAATTAGAGGAAAAGTAGAGAAAATGGGCCAAAACGAAGGAAAATAAAAGTTCAGGGATCAAAATGCAAATAACCAAAAGATGACCCGAGGCCAACTCAAGAGTGGACATGAGCTTAATCATACATTGAGGAATGCATGAGATGATTGGAGGAAAAGAATGAACAAAAGATGTCAAGACAAGAGAAGAATGAAATTCGAGGACCAAAATGAAGATATGTGATAGTTGTTTATACCTTGCGGCCGCAAGGTATAATCTTCCATGCGGCCGCAAGCAAGGGGACAGGGAAAAACCTTGGGAAAAATATTACTCCTTGCGGGTGCAAGGAATTTGTCCTTGCGGCCGCAAGGAAGAAATTCGACGCGAATTTTCTGGTTTTCTTATCCGACTTCAACACGTATGGTAATGATTTTAGGGCAACTATAAAAGCTAAAATACGTCCAGAAACTAGGGTTACACCTTCTTAGAGAGAAAAACAACCTCTTTGAGCAAGAACGAAAGCAAGGACAAAGAATTTCACTCCAAGATCCAAGATTTCAAGCTTTACATTCAAGAATTGGGTGATGTCTTCTCCTAAATATTTTCTTTGTCATTTTAATTTATCCATGCTAGGCTAGGTTTCTAATTGTACTAGGTGAACGATGAACCTCGTATTGTGAACTTTTAATTTCTATTTTGCAATTTGATATTTAAACACGTTTGATGGATGTTGAATGATTTATATACACTTTCTTGTCTCTACAATTATATGCGCAATGGTTGTATGAGTTTGGGTGATTTATTTTATGTATTCGAAAGAAGGAAATAGATTCTACAAGGTATAAATCATCGTAAGGTCCGATAAGGGATAGAAATATACCGCTATGCTTTATGTGAATCTTTAAGTGTTTATAAAACGTCATGCATTCTTGTATATTGCATTTGTCATAGAAATATAGTTAAATGGTATACTAGAATAGGTTCAGTTCTACTCGAAAGAGATTATTGAATAAGTTAGAAACGTTGATTTTTCAACCAATTCATGGTGTCGCCAAATTGTGAAATAGGAGTCAAAAGTGAACTTGCTTGGTGATTCGGGATCCTAGTACGCTTTTTCATAAATTAATTTCTTCAACTTTTATATTTAACCATCACTCTTGCATTTAGTCGTAATTTTAGTTTAATTTACATGTTAGTAATAGTTTAATCATAAAATCTAGAACAATTATCTTGAATTTAATAGATTCGGTTAAGGTCGAGATAATAATAATCACGTTAAATCAATCCTTGTGGGAACGATACTCGAAATTCTAGGATTTTCACTTTATTATTTGTCAACGAACCGTGCACTTGTGGTGATTTAAATTCGAAACATATTTTCGTGAACAAGTTTTTGGCGCCGTTGCCGGGGATTGAGTATTAACTTGATTTTTGTTATTTAGACACTAATTCGAACTTGTTTTTAATTTTAGTTTATTTATTGTTTTCCATTTAGTTTATTTACTTGGGTTGAGCTAAGTGCTACTATTATCGACAGGACTACCAGGAACAAATACAATGGCTAATCAACAACTGGAACCGATTGTAGCACCTGCAGCTCCAGCCAATGCTGAAGCACACGATGATGGGGATGCTTTGCTTGGGGATTTTTTATCACCGTTTGTTATTCAGAGCCAATCTAGCATTGTCTACCCAGCTTTCGAGCAGCCGAATTTTCAACTAAAGACGAATGTCATTCAGCTCTTTCAGAATGGACAGCAATTTTACGGGACAGTCAACGAGAATCTACATACACATGTATCCCGTTTCTTGGATATGTGTCAACATTTCAAGTATCCAGGGATATCAGAAGATGCAATCAGACTGAGGCTGTTCCCGCTCACTCTCCGGGATAAAGCACTTGAATGGCTCGATTCACTCCCGGTGGCAAGTGTAACTACGTGGAATGACTTGGCTCACAAATTCTGTACCAAATACTTCCCACCAGCCAAGGAGATGAGAATGAGGCACGACATATCCATATTTAACCAAAGTGATACTGAGTCGTTCGATGAAGCGTGGAACAGATTCAAGAGCATGCTACGGAAGTGTCCTCAACATGGGTTCGATCAGAAAACACAAGTTAGGTTTTTCTATTTGGGATTAACTCCGGCGTCCAGAAGTATGGTGGATTCATCATCAAACGGCTCCATAAGCACTAGGTCAATTGCTGGTGCCTGGGAATTGTTTGAAAGAATGGCTAATACTTCAGCCATGTGGTCTACAGATAGAGGCGGCACAAAGAAATCAGTTGGAGTGTATGAGGTGAATAGCTACTCAGCATTGTCTGCAAAAATTGACTCACTATTTCACAAGATGGAGAACATGACACAGACGATGAACTTAGCACAGGCCAGGAGATTAGTTTGTGAAGAATGTGGAGCAGAACACCCCATAGCCGACTGTCCTATCCTTACACAAAGACTGGAACATGTGGAATTTGCCCAATGGGGTCAACGTCAGCAAAACAACCCCTATTCTGAAACATACAATCCAGGTTGGAGAAATCACCCAAATTTCTCTTGGGGTGGAAACCAAAATCACAATCAGAATCATAATCGGGCTCAGGGTCAGTTTCAGCAGGAGAAGAAATCTCAGTTGGAAGACATGTTCGCGAAATACATGGAAATCACAAATCAGTTCATGAGAAAGACTGAAACTAACCTCCAGAATCAGAGTGCAGCAATTAAAAATCTAGAAACCCAAATGGGGCAGTTAGCTCTGTCTATGACAGGGAGGGTACCTGGTGCATTACCGAGCAACACAGAAGTTAATCCTAGGGAGCAATGTCAAGCCATTACTACACGAAGTGGAGTTCAGCTACCTGAGATATATGTCAAGAGACCAGGTACAAATGAAGAGCAAATGGAGTCTTCTGAAGAAGAGAATGAGAAGCAGGTTGACAACACCAAAAAGACATTAGGAAGAGAAAGTCTAGAAAAATCACAACAAGGGCCAGATAATTTGGTAAATCCCTATGAGCCACCCATTCCATTCCCACAACGGTTGAGGAAGCATCAATGGGAGCAACAATACAAGAAATTTCTCGAAGTTTTCATGAAACTCCATATAAACATCCCATTTGTCGAAGCACTGTTCAAAATGCCTGGCTACGCCAAGTTTCTGAAAGATATTCTATCCAAGAAACAAAAGCTAGATGAGCATGAGACAGTAATGCTAACAGAGGAGTGCAGTGCCGTAATTCAGAAAAAACTCCCACCAAAACTTAAAGATCCAGGAAGTTTTACTATACCTTGCACTATTGGTGAATGTTATTTTGAAAAAGCTCTATGTGATCTTGGTACAAGTATTAATTTAATGCCTCTATCTGTTTTTAGGAAACTCGGATTAGGGGAAGCCAAAGCAACTACAGTGACACTGCAATTAGCTGATCAATCATTTGCACATCCGAGAGGGATAATTGAAGACGTACTAGTCAAGGTGGACAAATTTATTTTCCCAGCCGATTTCCTCATTCTGGATATGTAGGAAGACAAGAATATCCCACTTATCTTGGGCATACCATTCCTAGCTACCAGCAGAGCTCTAATAGATGTTCAAAAAGGGCAGTTAAATTTGAGATTTGGCGAGGAACAGATCACTTTCAACGTTTTCAATACTATGGATTATCATGTCGAGTCAGATAGTTGCTATCAAATTGATGTGGTAGAGGAAGTGGTGCATGACAAAATTGTGTTTCAAAACTTTTCAAACACTGTTGATGACCATAATGTGCATTTTCAACCCAAAGAAAATCATGAGAAGCAAACAGTCTACATTGTTGAGTTCGAGACAGTTGATGAGGGAAAAGAAGATGACGCGGATAAAGATAAGGCTAAAGTTTGGAGGAACGCTGGAGTAAGAAAGAAAATGTCATTGAAGAAGCTAATAAGGACCTCCAAGGCTATATTCAACGTACCTTAACAGACTAACAAGGAATAGTTGAGCTATAGACTATAAACTAGCACTGGATGGGAGGCAACCCATCATTTCTGACCTTTTATTCATTTTTACTTTATGCATTCGATTGGTAATTTTTTATTCAAGTTTTTTTTTATAATTTTTAATAAGATTACTTTTTCATCGTCTCTACGGGTAATCAAAGAGCCTATGCATAATTCATACTTCTTTTTCTTCCTCCATCTTCACCTTCGCATCTCCATCAATCAGGGGAGTATTCCTCACCTTTTGTTCTCTATCTTCTATGAATTTGTCCTTAATTTTATGCACTGCTAAGTTTGCATTCTATTATTCTTTAAACATTGAGGACAATGCTCTATATATGTTTGGGGGTGGGACAATATTATATATACGTTTGTGTGAAAAAAAAATTCCATTTCTTATTTGTTATAAGTTTTACTGTTGCATTGTTAGTAGTAGTTTACAATTTTGTGTGCTTGTGTGGGTTTAACAACTCTGCTGACTATGATGTTAGATATTGGACTATGTACGGGCCATGAATGATGAAAATCGTGCATTATTAGCTTGATCGATACATGTTAATGTGAAACTTGATTTATTTTGCGCACGACACTCATGCTTGCATACTGGGCTACTGATTTGACTCATTGCTTAAAGATAGTTGACCATAGAAATTATACCCAAAAACCCTCTTTTGTGCTAAACCATGACCAATTTTTCAGAAGAGTTTAGATGTGATTGAACTGTTGCAAGGGAACATTGAGACGAGTAGGGGTTCCGTGCATGATGTTATGTGTGGATTGTCTTAAACCAATGAGATGAAAACGAAGTGAAAGTTTCAAGTTAGGTTGTAGTTTTTGAAATTGGGTGTCTAAAAAATAAGGGGTATTACACCAATCATTGAGTAAACAACGGCATTTGTTCGAGCCTATATAACTCGAGTGATTAAGCCTGTAAGGGTTTAAAACCTGGTACCCTATGGTCATCTGACTTGGGAGTCATCGGCCTAAAGCTCGCTACAGGGGTTATATAGAAAGCAAAGGAAAGATGTTATATAAAAGAAAAGAGAAAAATGGTATCTATCTATCTATTGATGAATTATATACATACTCTTGTGTATGAAATGCATTGATTAGCCCCAGACACTCGGTTGACAAAACTATATCTCTAACGCGAGGCAACTAACTCAGTTTCATCTAAAAGGTTGAAGAAATCAAAAAAATAGGAGAGCCCTTACTTATTGAAGTGTGACTTGTAATGGTAATATCTATCTAAGCTAAGAGAGTGGAAGGAATAGATGTGAATAGACTCAACCTTAGAATACACCTCGGGATACTTAAGTGAAAATTATAAGTTTAGGGGTGTGTATCTCTCGAGCGATGAGGAGAAAAAAAAATCTGACTACATTGGGTTGGGTATGAGTCAAACATGATCCTAATATGTTCGTATGAGTTTACACACACACTTCGAGTTTTGCATATAACATGTGGAGATTGATTTGATTATCGATGGCTGTAATTGTTCATGTGCTCTTACTAAGTTCCAATCCTGAGATACAGCAAAGTTGTTAAACCATGTGCTACTTGGAAGTAAGTTATGAATTTGTTTGAGGACAAACAATGAAGCAAGTTTGGGGGAGTTGATAAGGGCATTTTTTATACGTTTATTTTGGTTTACAAACATGAATAATCATTGATAAACATTCGGAATAGAGCTTAATTTGTGTGAACTGTGTTTGTAGGGCAACAATGAAGATTATGGTGGAAATTAGGGGAAAAGTAGTGAAAATGGGCCAAAACGAAGGAAAATAAAAGTTCAGGGATCAAAATGCAAATAACCAAAAGATGACCCGAGGCCAACTCAAGAGTGGACATGAACTTAATCATACATTGAGGAATGCATGAGATGATTGGAGGAAAAGAATGAACAAAAGATGTCAAGACAAGAGAAGAATGAAATTCGAGGACCAAAATGAAGATATGTGATAGTTGTTTATACCTTGCGGCCGCAAGGTATAATCTTCCATGCGGCCGCAAGCAAGGGGACAGGGAAAAACCTTGGGAAAAAAATTACTCCTTGCGGGTGCAAGGAATTTGTCCTTGCGGCCGCAAGGAAGAAATTCGACGCGAATTTTCTGGTTTCCTTATCCGACTTCAACACGTATGGTAATGATTTTAGGGCAACTATAAAAGCTAAAATACGTCCAGAAACTAGGGTTACACCTTCTTAGAGAGAAAAACAACCTCTTTGAGCAAGAACGAAGGCAAGGACAAAGAATTTCACTCCAAGATCCAAGATTTCAAGCTTTACATTCAAGAATTGGGTGATGTATTCTCCTAAATATTTTCTTTGTCATTTTAATTTATCCATGCTAGGCTAGGTTTCTAATTGTACTAGGTGAACGATGAACCTCGTATTGTGAACTTTTAATTTCTATTTTGCAATTTGATATTTAAACACGTTTGATGGATGTTGAATGATTTATATACACTTTCTTATCTCTACAATTATATGCGCAATGGTTGTATGAGTTTGGGTGATTTAGTTTATGCATTCGAAAGAAGGGAAATAGATTCTACAAGGTATAAATCATCGTAAGGTCCGATAGGGAATAGAAATATACCGCTATGCTTTATGTGAATCTTTAAGTGTTTATAAAACGTCATGCATTCTTGTATATTACATTTGTCATAGAAATATAGTCAAATGGTATACTAGAATAGGTTCAGTTCTACTCGAAAGAGATTATTGAATAAGTTAGAAACGTTGATTTTTCAACCAATTCATCGTGTCGCCAAATTGTGAAATAGGAGTCAAAAGTGAACTTGCTTGGTGATTCGGGATCCTAGTACGCTTTTTCATACATTAATTTCTTCAACTTTTGCATTTAACCATCACTCTTGCATTTAGTCGTAATTTTAGTTTAATGTACATGTTAGTCATAGTTTAATCATAAAATTTTGAACAAACATCTTGAATTTAATAGATTCGGTTAAGGTCGAGATAATAATAATCACGTTAAATCAATCCTCGTGGAAACGATACTCGAAATTCTAGGATTTTCACTTTATTACTTGTCAACGAACCGTGCACTTGCGGTGATTTAAATTCGAAACATATTTTCGTGAACAGTTGTGCCATTGAAGCCGTTGATAAAATGCTTAGAGATATTACTGATTGTAATTTGCCTTTCGGTGGAAAAGTGATCGTTTTAGGAGGAGATTTCAGACAAGTTTTACCAGTGATACCGAGAGGAAAAAAAGAAGACATAATAAAAGCTAGTTTAGTCTTCTCTGACTTATGGCCTTTGTATTCACATATACTGTTGGTTGAGAACATGCGAGCAAAATTGGATCCTACATTTTGTGATTATTTGCTTAGAGTTGGAAATGGAACAGAGGAAGAACACAGTTGTAACTGCATTCAGCTTCCGAGCAATATAATTGTACCATTTGAGGATGAAATTACATCTCTGAAAATTTTGATAAATAATGTTTTTCCAAATATAGAAGCATATGTTAATAATTTACATACGATGGGAAATCGAGTAATTCTTACGTCTAGAAATGAATGTGTTGATCATATTAACAGAATTTTACTTGATCAGATTCTTGGTGAAATTTTCATATATTAAAGCTTTGATGAAGTAATTGACAAATCAGAACAGAGCCTACAAGAAGATTTCTTGAATACTTTGACTCCAAATGGTATTTCGCCTCATGAATTGAAGCTCAAGATAAACTATCATGTGATGTTATTACGAAACATCAATCATTCTGAAGGATTATATAATGGAACACGCCTTACTTGTAGAAAATTTGATAATAATGTAATTCTTGTTGAAATCACAACTGTTGAATATTGTGGAAAACATGTTTTCTTAACAAGAATTTCTTTTGTACCTCTAAAAAATGATCAAACTTCAATTCATTTTAAAAGAACTCAATTCCCGATTAGACCATGTTTTGCAATGACGATAAATACAGCACAAGGTCAGACACTTGATTACGTTGGTTTCTATTTTCTTGAACCAGTTTTCTGTCATGATCAGCTTTATGTAACATTGTCAAAAACTAAAACAAGTAAATCTTTAAAGGTTTTACTAAAACCATCCAGCGCCGACAATTTACATAGTACATGTACGAAAAATGTTGTCTACAGAGAAATTCTTTTATTCATTCAGTTGTAGAAGTATAACTTCTTCGTAAGTATTTATCATATATCTTAGTCGTTCATTGTTACAATTATATTGCTGATTTCTATTATTTCTTTTTTCTATAATTAATTTAGTTTTGGAATATTTCAGGCTTTATAATATTTGTGTGTATTTTTCACACTTACTTGGATTTATGGCAACATGGTACTCTAAAGTTACAAACCTGATGGAAGTAACTATAGCTAAGAAAACTTCGAAAACTCTCGTGCCTATACTCTTGATAACATGTTAGTTATTATTACTTTTTTGTCTAATCGTTATTAATGCATGGTATAAATTTTCCCATTAACCATAATTCGTTTTAATTTCATTCATTTTCATTTTGTCTATGAGCTTATAATCATACTTATGGACTCTACAATTTTTTACTTCAAGATATAACCTGATTTTCCTGGTAAACTCTCTGAAAATTCAAGATTAATTTATGATGATATCTAATCAAATTTAGTTATAATTCATGTGCATTTTGCTAAAACTAATGGTGTTACCATCATTTTGCTGAGTTTGTTAGAATGGATCCATTCCTCACCTTCTATATTTTTGTTGCCAACAAAAAAGGATGCCTGCTTTGGTACCTTTAGTTTAATCTTAGACAAAGAGCAAGGAGGATATGAAGCACTGTTGTGTAGACCATGGCTCCAACCAGGTGGTTTGGCTTACTTTTGAATGCTAATCCCTATTTCAATAAGTCTAGACGTATAAATATGAGTGGTTCAGCGAGTGGAGAAAAGTGTTCTCTAGCATACAATAAGAATACTTTTATATATTCTCTCCAAACGATGGTGTACAGTATGAGGCGGTTGCCGAAGGTAAGATGAAATTGAGATCCTCTCTATGTACTACTACTATTATTAGGCATTTCGATCCTTGCATATTTTGATGGTTAATTTTAATTTATTCTTTTCTTTTGGGTGGCGACTTCATTATATACTAATTTAAGTTTTGTGTTGTATTGCTCGTAGCATTTCGAGAATTTTGTGGTAGGACATTTATGCAAGTATTCTCGTGATATTCTGGTAGCATGTAAAGTCTATGTAAAAAGCATTTAAGTGTGTTGTCTTGTCAAAGGGAGTGTTGAAAATGTTAACGAGAGTCATAAGAGCTGCTCACAGGATTTTAAGATCAACTTGGCATGGTTCATCACTACGTTAGTAAATGCATTTTTTTCAAATTAGCACGAAGGACTGTCAAGAGTTCATTTGTTTAGCTCAAAAGGCAAATATACAAATTCCTACTACACTCGGAGTCCAAAACTTTTATTATTAGATTAATTAAATTAAAATTTAGACTTGGGCTACATATTTTATATGCAAAACATGCTCACCTTAAATTTTGTTTTGAACTTCTTAGACTGTATTTAACTTCTGTATTATTCTATTGCCTTGTCATTCAATGTTTCGTAGTTATATGCAATCAGTTGAACAATTGCATTTATTGGGATAATTTCAATTGCCCATATTTAACATTCAAGATATAATTCACGATAATTTAACGTATTTAACACATTAACATTACCTTAAAAAGAACCCAACCCGTGCATCACACGGGCACAAACTAGTGTTAAACATGGAAGGGAAATTACAATAATTCAGGTGTTTGAAGATTGAAATTTAAAAATTAGGGACCAAGTACCATTATTCAAAAATTCGGTAATATATTAAAATCCTAACTCTAATTTATCACTCTCAATTCTCTCACCTCTCTCTCTCTCATGCCTCATCTCCCCTTCATTTCCCTTCCCTCTCTCTGTAAACCTCCCCTCTACCCACAATCAACCAACGCCTACCGTCGACCACCGCCCTATCAATAATCCACCGCCGAACTCACGGCAACGATCAAAGCAGAAGCGCAACAACTCGATCTGAAATTTTCTCCTTCAAGACCACCGCTTGGAGCACCTGTTCGAGTGGTGGATCTTTGTTGCTGTGACGCTGCCGTGCGATGCTTTCATAGCAATGTCGCAACGGGTGCTATGAGTGTGTGTGCAGTAGCGGAGTGGAGTGGAGTTGTGGTGGTGGCGGCGTTGCGACGGTGGTAGTGTGGTGGTGGTGATGGGTTTGAGGTTTTTTGTTAGGTGGTGGTTGTGGTGTGACGTGATTTTTTTTGTTGGGTACTGCTGTGGGTGCAATGGTGGCGACGGCGTGGTGCAGATGTGGTGTGTGGTGGGTTCGAATTTGGTTGGTGTTGGTGGTGGTGGTGATAGTGTATGGTTGGATGCGATGGTTGTGGATTTGTTGGTGGTGATGTTGGTGGCCGTGGTGATGATGGCGGCAGTAGGGTGATGGTGGTCAAAAGTGGCTGAAGTGGTAGTGCCAGTGGTATATGACCAGTGTTTGGTTATCTGTGACCAAATTTTTAAATGTAACCTAAAAAATTGACAATATGTGACCGAAAAATAATCTATGACCAACAATTTTGAAAATATGTGATCAATGAAATTCAATGTGACCTATAATTTTTTGAATTTGTGACCTCGAAATCATCAGTGATTAATTAATTTGATAATATGTGACCAATAAATAAATTGTGACATATAATTATGTATATGTGACTATTAATTGTATAATTGTGACCTACTTAATAAATATTTTTTAATTAATTACCTAATGCCTAAGTTTTGAATCGTTTAACTAACTACCTAACTTTTGAATTGGTGTAAACCATACACTTGAAATATGAATTTTTCCTAACATAGAATCGTCTTTATTTTAACAGGAATTCCATTAGTACAAAAAAAAAATAAAAAAAAATCCATAGAATTTCACCAGAATAGAGACAACGGGGGTCTCACCATGTATCTAAAATGAAAAAAAAATGTGAGGACCCCACCCTTGTGTGAGTGTTCTGTTGCATTTATGTGGAATTTGTTTCTGTAAGTGCAACACTTTTGCTCTTCTAAAGAGTTAACTCTTAAAGTTATCATTAAGAAAATTCTTTAAATTAACATTTTAAAATAGATGGTGGGTTTGAAGAGCCAAACACATTATCTATAATTAAATGCATTCAAATTATTTCAATTTTTAATGGAGGAAAATAATATAATAATTTGAAGGGAAGTCGGTGAAAAAAAAAAAGGAGAAAATAATAAATATTTTTTAGAGTAGTAAAATTAAGCGTTGAAGATAAAGAGTTTGCTGAATTACTTCAAAAAAATTTTACTCTCTAAATTGTTCAATATGTTCTATAAAAATATAAAGTCTCTTGGATATGTTTTTAGGGTTGGTCACTAGAAACGCGTCTCTCTCTGTCTCCCAACTCCACGAGGGATTTTCGGGAAGAAGAATCAGAATATTTTGTCATTCATATCTATACTGCCAGTTCAAAATTAATCTCTCTCTCAATCAGCCCATTAATTAACAATTTAAGTGAACCTTAAGTTTTCTTTACATGGTAAAAGTTTTGTTAGAATGAATTATACAAATTTTTCCCAATGTTAAAAACACAAATGTATAAATTTTCAATATTTCAATCTACTCCTATCTATACATTCGCAAATGCGAGAAGTTAGCATGGTTAGCACGCTTTGTCGTGAGGCATGAATAGACTCAACTCAAGTCGAATTTTACTAGTTTATTTGTTGCTTTCCAAAATTTTTATTTGTTTCTTTGTATTTAATTAGTGCATTTATATTGCGCTCGAACTTTTATATCTACCTATCGTATTTCGGAGTAATTCCACATCACATTGTTTTGGACATTTTATTGGTTAATTAATTTATTGAAGTGCAAACAATTCTCGAATTTTATATCGTTTTCAATATTTTTTTTGGCATACTATAGCAAATGTCCCAAATCTTTTTTTTTTTTTTGCATAACTTTGGAATTCTGTAGCGGATGTCCCAAATCTTAAAAAAAAAAAATACACGCGCACACTACACAATCTCAAATATTTAAATCATAGGAGATACGTCTTAAACCTTTTAAAAGGAATCGGTAGAGCCTTCTGACAATTTTCATCCAAAAATTCGTTTGTTGACCAAAAGTCAAGTATTTACTATAATTTGACCATCTTTAAAAATGACAAATCGGAAATCTATATTTTTCAACTAAATTAATTAATAAAAAGAAACAAAAAAAAATATGAATTTCTTCATCTTCCTCACCCTACCCCAACGGCCAACCCAAAGTCCAATACCATCCCCCAAACCCCACTGTCTCGCCCTACCCACAAAATAATCTATCTCCTCCTCCCAACATTTCTTTCCAATTATCGTCAGCCATCGACACCATTTCTCCTAGGAGGTGGATCAAGAAATTCAGTTAAAGGGATGAAATAATGATGAACCGTTATGTTATCGGTGTCATCCATCATGTCGAAGATTCCATGGAGCCTATTCTCCTTTATATATAGCTGGACACGTTGAAGATATGTCAACAATTCAAAAGTTCAACAAAAAGTTGGCAAGACAACAACATTCGACGATAAGTTGACAAGGTAACAACAATTCAATAATAAGTTGACAAGACAACATCAATCTAACAATCTTATTTCATTATAAACTATTATTTATACATGGAAAAAATAGTGATGAAGAGTATAGTACAAGCTAACTGTGACTTGCGCTAATAGGCTTAAGACTTGGACAATGGTTGCACTTAAATTGGACACAAGCTGAATTTACAAATAGAAGAAAGGTTGGACTAAACTTAAAAATAAAATGAAAAGGGTTGGGCTAATGGATTTAAGCCCAATTCGTCCTTGATTACCCAATTCCAAGCCAAACTTGCAGGCCATAGCCCGACGGACCACATTTAAAGCCCAATGAAACAACACTATCGCCTCTTCCTCCTCCACCACCACAATTTCAAGCTCTCCAATCAACCACTCACCAGCATTACCAATTTTTCCTTCCGATGTCATTGCCATAGTCACCCAAGTTAAGTGTTCACGCACCGCCCACATGACTGGTCCGCTAGTTACCACAGTGTCACTGCTAAAAGAGACCTCAAACCCTAAGGCCATGAAAACGACACGTCTAAGAAAAGGGACCTCATTGAAATCCCAGGTCGGAGATGTATGTACTGCGTCTCAGAGAAAACTCTATTATGGAAGAAGTGTGTTGTATTGGAAGGTGAAAGTTGACGATGTAAGTTGTGCGTGGGGTGGTGTTGGGTTGGGATGGGTGAGATGGTACAACACATTCAGCCCCTGTTTGAAACCCATTTTTAGGTAAATAGAAATTTTGAAATAGTGATTGATGTGAGAATGTGTGGTGGAAAAGAGATGAAAAGTTTTTGATTTGTGTGTAATATTATTTTATTTGGAGAATGTGTGGTTGAAATGAAGAATGAGAAAGAGAAAGAGAAATAGAAATAGAAATTAAAGGGTGTCAAACGGGGGCTCAGTGAACTACACTTCCAGTGTAGCCCGCTGTATCTAGGGTTGAAAAACGAAATCGTTGAACCACAAAAGCGGAGTAAAATGATTTTTTCAAAATCGTCGATTTGGATCCATAAGAATTTGTTAACGTTTTGATTTTGAATTAAATCAAATCAAACCATTTTGAAGTAGTTTGGTTTAGATTTCACTTTTTGCAAATCGTTCCAAACCAACAAAACGTTTACAAAAATAAATTTGAAAATAAATTAATTTAAATTTTATCTAACCCAATTAAAACTAAACACGTCACAATTGAAGATGTTTGGTTTAGATTTCACTTTTTGCAAATCGTTTAAAACCAGCAAAACGTCTACAAAAACAAATTTGAAAATAAAATAAATTAAATTTTATCCAACCCAATTAAAACTAAACACATTACAATTAAAAAAAAAAAAAAAACACGTCCATATTATGCCCAATTAAACTCAATACCCAATTAGCCCATTTCTTTTCCTTGTGCTAATATTTTTCTCGGATTTCAACTTAATTTCTCAGGTTAGTTTATCCAATTTATTTTTTATAATTGTTTGTTATATTTTATTGGCGTGTTGTCTTGTTTTGATTTACGTTAGGGTCTCACAAATTTTTGAATGAACAATGTTTTTTTTGTTTATTTGCATCTTAATTTTCTGGTCAGAGACTCAGAATACTCAATTTATTATTTATTTTTAATTTAGTTGATAGATTTTACTGTTATTTTGATTTGTGTTGGGCTCTTTTAAACCATAATAATCCTAGATTCTCTACTAGTGATCAATTCTTGATTCGTTTAGTGCAAAGATGGTTGACACGTTGATTTAAATTAAAAGTTGGTTGCATAGTAACGGGTTAATCACCCCAATAGTCACTGAACTTTGGCCAAAGTTTCCACCAGGTCACTGAACTTTCGAAAAATCACCTCATTGGTCACTGAACTTTAAAAGTCGCCTTATTGGTCACTGAACTTTGCAAAACGTTTCCCAGATGATCACTGAACCCAGTGACTATCTGGAAAACTTTTTGCAAAGTTCAGTGACCCTACAAAAATCTTTTGCAAAGTTCAGTGACCCTACAAAAATCTTTTGCAAAGTTCAGTGATCAATGGGGTGATTTTTAAAGTTCAGTGACCAATGGGGTGATTTTTCGAAAGTTCGGTGACTAACCACGTAGTTTTTAAAGTTCAATGACTTGGTGGAAACTTTCGATAAAGTTCAATAACTATTGAGGTAATTAACCCTATAGTAACAAGCAACCGATTGCGATTCTTCAACATTTGGATGAGATGAAGCATGGGATGATTTAGAAAAAGTTGTAAAATATAGTATCGTATTTGATCTTTCTATTCATTTTCTTTTATTAGTTATTTTATATCATTTAATTATAATTAAATAATACACTTTCCATATGTTTATCTTTATGCAGAGAATGAATCATTTGTTACAATTTGAGATATTGCGTCAATTAGTATAGACTAAATTGTTTATATTATGTTGTATTGTAAGAAGTGTGGAACTTTAATTTGTAAAATTTGTAATGACATTAATAGTTATGTTTTAACGTGAGATTTTAGACTAGTATTTATTATTTAATTTGTTCGATATTTTATTTATTTGTTTTCTAAGCCATGATTTGAAGTCAAACTAAATCGAAAAAAAGTGGTTTGATTTTATCTGGTTTAGAAATTAAGTGATTTGATTTGAAAATTTGTCATAAATTATTTCAATCTGAATCGCGTTCACCTCTACTTGTATCCTTTATTTAGCATATTTGTAACTTTTAGAGGCCTAGGTATTTTATATAAAAGATTTTAGTCGCTTTAATATGCACAATAACAAGGATGCCATTTGGCGTTCTCAATAACAAGGTAAAGAAAGAAATAGATGAGAAATTGGGAAGGAAAAACATGAATAAATTTTGATCGGGTAATTAGCAAAAAAAAAACATTTCTATGGCACTATATAGGAAATAAAAAAAAGTACAAAAAGAATTAAAAATAGAAAAAGATGGTGCGTCTTCCTCATCCAATTCCATACCCTACCATCGGTCGTCACTGTCACCACCGCCCATTCTTCCCGTTCCACAATGGCACTATATAGGAATTTAGTTACTTTCATGTAATCAAGTTTCGTAATCTAATATATATTTGTCTTCAATTAAATTACAAGAGGTTTTTTTAGAAGATTTAACTATTTTTTTTACAAATTCTTGTTTCTATCTTATTGTTATTGATTTATATATGAGGCAAGAAAAACTTGAATGAGGATGAAGCACCATTTTATTTTTTTCCTTACATTTCTTTATACTTTTAATTCATTTTTTTAATTATTTTGATGGTGGGAAGAGGGTAGGGGATGAACGTAGAGTGGGTAAGTTAATTGAGAAGATAATTTTTTTTTTCTTTTCCTTTTGTTAGAATATTTTAAATTATTATTTGAGGCTCGTTTGCATTTTGTAAAATTTTTGAAACATTAGATGCAATTTTAAAGAGTATGGTAAATTAGTCATTTTACAACGTTTTAATGAAGAAAATAGACGATAAGAATCTTTTACACAAAGAAAGTTCGTTCTAAGTTCTAAAATATCAAATTGAAATGATTCGCGCAATGGAGGCAAATGATATGGCTTTTAGCGTTAATTATCTATATTTCAAGGAAGGATTTAATGGAATATGATGGGAAGGACCAACTCCACAAGAAATGTTTGAAATGAGGGCATAAATGCCAAATTTGAAATGATAAGGATTATTTTCGCAATAAGCACAAATGATATTGATATTTTTTTTACTCATTCTGACCATTATTAATTTTTTTTTTATTTTTTAATATGAAAAATGTAGACTTACCTTTTTTTTAAAAAGATGGCCCATTTTTTTGATGAAAATCGTCTAGAAGTCCTTCTACCCTACATTTTTAAAAAGTTTATAACGTATATGTTACAATTTAAAGATTTGGAGCCGCGTTGCACTTTTACGTAAATTTTGAAATCTCCATTGCAATTTTTTGTAACTTTAATTTCAACAGAAACGATGAATTATTGAATTGTCAAAAATTGTCACGATGAGTAGGACATCATTTCTATCAATTCCAAACTCTCGAGTAATCTTACAATCAGCTATTTCTTAATTCTTAGTGTGTGAATTAATAACTTCACTGTTTCACATGTCCAAATTAATTTTTTGTTGTCGTTGTTGCGGTGTAAAACGGAATATAACTCCTTTCCGAGGAAGCTTCTATTGTCAAGTGTGGGCCGCTTGCATTCACATTCTAAAAGAATAGAACCATCTTTTCCTCTTTAGACTTTTGCCAGTTATAACAATAACATGGGTATTGGGTACGTACGTACATTTTAAGGTACAATTACAATTTTGCGTACAAGCATAAAATCGGCTTACCAAAGAGATAACATTATATCAGTCTAGTTTCTTCGTGGAATACCCAAAATATCTTCTTGTACCTTATCGATCTGTCCAAAATCGGAGAAAATATAGGCATTTTAGGTACGATGTTTTCTCGTGTTTCTTGTTTAAAATAAAGAAAATTGTGTACAAAATCGTAGACCCCACAATTTGTCCACTTATTTGGCCTAACCTAAACATGTTTGTTTCTTCTTTTAATTGTCACTATTAATCTTAAAAGTTAAAAATCCTTTTCAGTACCCCCATAATACATTATACATTCATGTACTAAAGTCTTTGTAGTTTGTACCATGTACATAAATTCTGATTTTAAGGATCTTTTTTTTTTTTTTTCCCTCTTTCAAGAAAGCACCGATAGAACGATGAATAAAGAAAGGAAAATATCTCTTCTTAAGCATTTGTTTGAACTTCAATTTTAAGTACAAATTTTATGGGACCCACAATTTTTTTCAAACTGATCAACCATTCATTTTATCAATTTTTATCAAAAACTTGTCACACAAGCTCTAGATATTTCTTTCTAACTTGAATTGGCTATCTTCTACGTAGCCTGACCTATGGAGGATTGACAAATTCAAAAGAAAAGAGGGCTCCAATCAAATTATATCCCACAAATTAAGCAATTATTTCAACAAGGAATTTTTGTCCTTAAAAGAATCCATTGTTCAACGATAGATATCATTGTCACTTTTGAATTTCTTACCACTTTCTAGAAATTTGCTTCATATGATTCCGTTTGCCCCGTTACCTCCTATTAAATTATAATTTATCTTTTTATCTTTTCTTATCAATCACACATTTTTCAATAAAATAATATTATATATAAATTAAAAAAAAAAATCCTTCTTTTTTAATCATACATTTTTCAAAAAATTACTATTCATTTCATTATAATATGGAATAATGGAGGCCAAACGAGACTATATAATTATATTTTCTTAATTTCTTGTGTATATAATTCAATTAACATGTCTGGGCTCATATATATATAAATGAAAAAAAAAAAAGTGCTTTTATGGTCCAGCCCATTATATAATCAATTTCTTGCATAAGATATCAATGGCAAGTTGAAACATACAAGTAATGATTATATTATGGAAAAAGAGCATAATACATAAATGATTGAAGCCATTTCGCTTTTACTTGTAAATTCTTTTGGCTTAATAATTGCATAACTCAAAGTAAGATAATATATTGTCCATTTAAATAATTAAATGTTTTGATTGATAATATGGGTTTGATATTAGTTAAATAGATAAGTAATAAATGGAAGGTGGGCACGAAAACTTGTTAACTTAAATCTTGTTACATACGTCGATGTGATTCTCAATAGTATAAGAATATATTTCGACTTATTCTTGCTCTATTATATATAAAGTAAAATAATGAAGTACACTTTATAACTATACTTCTTTATAATTCTCCTATACTTGAAAGGATGGAATTCTTAGTCGATTCCACATCACATCAATAACGTGAACTTGATGTCAACTATATATATATAGTGAATAATAGAAAATGAGTAGCTAAGGATACCCTCGTAAAAATAAACGAGATTTCTCGCGCTTCTTCCCAATAATAAAATTAACACTATGAAATGTCACACTTAGAAGATAAGGAGGTAAAAGTTAAATTTTTTGAATTGTATTAGTTGTACGTTTGTTAAGATAAAGATTGATTATTGTTATTGACATTCAAGCTTTGCGATTAATGATTTCGAAAGAAACAAATAGTCTTTATATTACGTTCTTGTTTGGTAGAGATTAAAATCGACTTTTTTTACCAGATTTGATAAAAGTTGATGGAATATGTAGTTAAAAAATTATGGATCATATAAAATATGTGGTTAATACTAATTGTTAATTTTGAATTAGATATTAGTAAGATTTTTTAGCATAAATGATAGTTAACTCCTATTTGGTCTTTTTTATTTTTATTTTCAAACTTATTTTCAATCATAGACTAAGATTCAAAATTTTTATTAATCTTTAACCATCGATTTTTATCAACTTTTATCACGATCTACTCAAAAGTACAACGAGGCAAGATGCAGGGGGAGAGGGGGGGGGGGGTTTAGCTTTATAGAGGAAAAATAATATAAATATTAAAAGGGATGGGATGCGCCAAAAAAGAAGAGAGGAGAGAGTGAGCAAACATATTTTAATGAAGAGATAATAATTGCAAGCTTTGACGTTGCCTTTTCTTATTCTTTTTTATGCTTAAAACCACAACTTCGACTCCCACACGCAAACGCATTTGACTCCCAAACAAACAAAACTAATAAAAATATGAAAAATTCAGGGAGAGAGAGAGAGAGGGCAGCCGCAATTTGCCGCACGAAGATGCAAGTTGGGGGTGAAGGGAGACCATTCCTCGTCTCTTTTCTCTTTTATATAAATTTTATTATTTCTTAAGAAAATTTTATGGAGAAACCCCAGCTCGTAAAGTTATTTCATATTCCATTTGATCGATCGACGTACGATTTTTTGTTTCGAATTGATTATTCTTGCCCTAATAGAAAAAACTAATAGTTACGTCTGACTGACGTGATTGAAGAAATGCATAAACTTGTACTTGATTGACGCTAAATCAGGAGTTAGCTTTTAAAACCGATCGAAAGGAAAAATAGCGGAACAACGACAAATTTATAGTTTGAATTTATTCATTTGAGTTCGCATGAGACCGACATTTAATTTTGGCCGACAAAATATAAAACAAACCAACGTGAAAATAACCTGCAAGTTTGGTTACTGCCAATGTAAATTTTTCATTTTGGTTCCCTAGTTTTCTTCGAAGTATTTCAAGAAAAGGGTTTTCCTTTTTCCTTACGGAATCTGCTTCAAATTGTCAATGTTTGAGGCTCCAGTTCTCAACCGTCCCACGTTACCTTCATCATCTTCTTACATTTATATGTAATTCCAAAATTCTCCCCCAACACTTTTATATAAATGCCATTACTTGTCATTTTAAATAAATAAAATAGACATGACAAGAATAAAATACTAAGCATATATTAAATTAATGTATTTTCCTGAGAGTTAAAATAGCTTTTTGCTAGCTTTTGGGTTTGTGTTTCCAACTACTACATTTTATTTAAAACAATTATAAAAATATATTAATATATCTTTACTATGTGCACGTTACTTAATTTTAATCTTTTGTAGATTCTTTCATTTAATTTGTGTCGATGTTGTTACAAAATTTTACGTAAGAGAAGACAGAGAATTAACATACATTAATAAGCACACGACAAGGGTGGCCCTTTTCCTTCTATTTTGACGAATGCATCGTGTTTAACATAATGTCCCTATTTGATATTTGATAGGGATTAAAATTAGATTTTGACAAATTTTGATAAAAATTGATGAAATGTGTGGTTGAAAAGTTGTGAATTCCTATGTGGTTAAATTAATTGTTGATTTTGAGTGACTTCGATAAAAAGTTAGATTAAATTTTTTACCAAAACAGAGGCTATATAAAAGTTTAAAACATATAGGGCATGTTCTCTTTACCATTTTCAAGTTGTTTTCTGTTTTCGATTTTTCAAAACCGTGAAAGCGCGTTCTCTTTCCTATTTTTGAAAACAGTTTTTGAAAACAAGTTAAAAATTTATAAAGAAAATTCAAAACGATAAATTTGTCGTTTTGAGTGTTTTCAGTTATAATCAAGCCAAAATTTTCAAAACAATTTTTTAAAATGTCAAAAAGAACACATTTTCAACAATTTTAAAATGGACACTCAAAACACAAAACTAAAAACACAAAGAGAACAACACCTTAATTTCTTAATCTTTAACATGTTCTTTTGACACAATTCATCTTGTATCCAGTGATTTTACATTGCGCAAATTTTTTCATAAATGTCTTACAACAAGATTAGAATCCAAGATTTTGATCCGTCGACTCTGTATTACATTAAACTATCGAATCTAAAAACTTAATCTATTTAAGTCCCTAGATTTTAATTTAAGTCAAAGTTCAACAATTAATTGTAACCACATATTTTAAATGGTCCACAATTTTTCAATAATATATTTCATCAATTTCTACCAAAATTTAGAGTGTGTTTGGTAGAGATTAAAATTGGATTAAAATTGAAAAACTAGTCGTTATTGTTGATTTTTATTAGACGAGTGTGATCTAATAACGACTATATTTTCAAATTTAATTAGATTAAAATCTATATCGAACAAACTCTTAATAAAAATCTCATCTCAATTCCCACCAAATAGGACTAAATTATTTGTTCAACATTTGCATCATGAAAAGAAGCTAAACACGGCCCCCGGGGCACAGCCAAGTGGTAAAGGAAGGAGCGTTGCTGGGCTTACAACCTGGGCGTGGGGAGTTCGAATCCTGCCAGGAGCAGCTGGAGCAGCCAATTTATTGGTGATGTAAGAGTGATGTAAGTGGCATGGAGGAGGGTCCCTCTGGGAGCTGGAGTAAAAGGCGCGCTGCCACCCTGATCAACTTGGGCATATCCCGCGGTTTACCTTCCACCAACCAATGAGGGGCCGGAGGTTGGAGGTCCAGGACTAGTCAGGCGCAAGCCTGGAACCTGGGTATCAAAAAAAAAAAAAAAAAAAAAAGAAGCTAAACACGAAACTAATTAATCGATAAAAAGAAGGGTAAGAAAAGCGGACATGTACGTCTTTTCAAGATGAGAGAGTTGTTGACAATTTCTACTAAAATTGCTGTCTGATCTAAAACAGATTTGAGGAAATCTTGAAATAGTGTCATATTTGTCAGTTACCCTTCAATCCGACGTGGTTGCCTGTCGTTTAGGGGGCAAGTGGCACCCCACTACTTTATTCCCTCACCCAACCCACCTCCCTACGTCAAAATTGTTATGACAGTTTTGCCCTTGGTTAGTTTGCATCCTCTTATTTTCAACCTAAACGTAAGGTAATCGGCTTCTTATTGTCAGCTTCAAGGACCCCTCCTCGCAGAAAGTAGAAAAAAAGAGCATATTTGTTGCTCACCATTTGTACCAAGTTACTCGAGTTACAATTGTATGTTCAAGAGTTGGTTCGAAATTCGATCTAGCCAAAAAAAAAAAGCAAGGAATCATAAATCGAGTAGAAGTCAACCAGTCGATTTTGTGCGTAAATCTACTAATTTTCTTTTTACATATATTCAAATGTGATTTCATATTGTTCTTGATTCTTATAGTCGATCTACTGATTTGTTATTGTGCTTATAATAAATGATTTTAGCAAGAAAATAAAATAATATAAGTTAGTAAAACATTTCGTGCACACAAGAATGAAATAAGGAAATATCATGGATTGATTCTTTTGTTTACTTTTATACCTTTTTTTAAGCTAAAATAATTGTTATTCAGTGGAATATTGAGGTAGCTAATCGTGTTAAGAGCATGCCATTTATTATTTTATTAGGAGAATAAAATTTAAAATTCGAATACAAAAATATGATCAAATATTTTTCTACAAAAACGATTCTTTAAATTGTAATTCGTATATTTAACTTAAATTAGCACATTATGATTTCCGTCCAAAAAAGTTTGTTGAAAGAGCGTAAAACGAGTTATTTACCCATTATATTTTTAAAAAACAATAAATAAAAAAATTGTAACAAATATTTTTTCCTTAATTCATTCAAAACATGCAAAGGTAACATCTTGACAGATACCATTATCAAGGATGATACTTTTTTTTTTTTCTCGTCAATTCATATATTCAACCTTTAATTTATTACCACATTTAGTCATTGGAGATGATTTATTTTAATATATTATCTCTGCATGCTTTGATTTTTTTTTTTTCTCTAAAAATATGATGGAAAAATAACCGTCCTTCTAATATCCTTATTAGAGACGATAACCGTTAATTAAGAAAATGATAATAATAAGAATGGATCGAAAAAAAGTTACGAATATAAAAATTATAATGAGCAAAAACCGAGAATCTTAATTGAATAAAAATGTCTATGGCGTGAATATAATTACCTTATCGAAATTCAAATTGGGGCATAATTGCAAGTTACGACACTAAACTTGGAATGCCAAATATAGCCCCATCACCGTCCACTATTTACTGCAGAATTCTTGTGCCTTACCCCCCAAAGTTCTGTTCATATTAATTTCACCCCAAAGTCAGCAATTAACAAACTATACAAATAGTGAAGTTTGAAAAAGGAAGTCTTGAAATTTTAAATTAAGTAGAAAAAAATTAAAGAAAAGTTGTAAACTAGACATGATGAGATCAAGAAAAAAGTAGCAAACGAGGTTCGTACGCAAAAAGGATGAAATTTTAAGAATTTTATCAGTGAAGAATTCAACTTTTTCGTACCCATTTTTTTTTTCTTTTTATTATGTCTCGTTTTAAAAAGAAAAATGCGTCAAAGCATGAAAGGGAGGTTGAGTCTATTTTACGCCAAATGGGTTCATCACATATTTTATTCTCTTCTCTATCTAAAAGCCTCTTATTCTTCAACATCCCCATTAGTATAAAGATCCCTCACTTTCCCTCTCACATAACCACTCTTTAACCTCATCTCTCTCTCCCTCTATCTGTCTTTCTTGTTATCTCTTGTTCTTGTGCCCTTTCTTGTTATGTACATGCATGTATATATGTTCTCCACTTTCAAGAACTTAAAGAAGAGAATCTTGAACTTGGGTTTGGAATTTGAATTGAAGGGTTCGTTTGTATTTGTATTTGTTTGAGTTCAGAGTAGAGTAGAGAAGAGATGGAGAAACTTAACTTTGTGAAAAATGGTGGTGTGATTAAATTGCCTCCTGGATTTCGGTTCCACCCTACTGACGAAGAGCTTGTGGTGCAATACTTAAAGCGCAAGGTCTTATCCTATCCTTTGCCAGCTTCTATTATCCCAGAGGTTGATGTTTGCAAATCTGATCCTTGGGACCTCCCAGGTAATTTTTTATCGTACCCTAAGTTTCACGACTTTTAATTATCAGAAAATTTCAGTTTTAACTTATGAATTTGTGTATGTACAGGTGATGCGGAGCAAGAGAGGTACTTTTTCAGCACTAGAGAGGTCAAGTACCCGAATGGGAACCGATCGAACAGGGCAACTGGTTCTGGCTACTGGAAGGCAACTGGATTGGACAAGCAAATTTTGAGTCCTAGGAGCCACCAGCTTGTCGGGATGAAGAAAACTCTTGTTTTCTATAGAGGAAAGCCTCCAAAAGGCTGCAGAACTGATTGGATTATGCACGAATATCGCCTCGTCAGTGCTCAAAACACAGACCCACATATCAGAAATTTAGCACAAGTGAGATTTCCCTAATCTTTCATTTCCAATTAATCTCGACCGATGGAGTGGACTAGACAAAATAGCAATGTTAATGGCAACATTTTTGCAGGAAAACTGGGTTCTCTGCCGAATATTTTTGAAGAGGAGAAACAACAAAACTGAGGACGAGGTTGCTCAACCACAAAATGGTGGCAGGGATGCCATTTCGGGGAATACTAGGACTGTCTTCTACGATTTTATGGCCAAGGAAAGGACTGATTTGAATCTAGTTCCAGCTTCATCGTCTTCAGGTGGTTCCAGTGGAATTACAGAGATTTCGAGTAACAATGAATCGGATGATCATGAAGAAAGCAGTAGTTTGAATAGTTCTAAATCATATCCTTAATTCAATGTAATATCATAATTCCCATCAAAATAACATTTAATTCCCTCACCCAATGGCTTATCAAACACAGAGAACAACCCAGAAATTTTACATGTTCTGCAATTGTTCGTAATCTTGAGAAATTATACTGTTTCACCATGCAAATCTTGAACAAAAAGAATATCATCATACATCAAGAAAGCTAGCAAAAGCAGAGATGGAACGTGTATATAATAATATATAACAAGCTTTTTCAAAAGAGAGATTCCTTTCACGAAGCACAAGAATAAGAACATAATCTTTGTAATAAATATGAGCTTCGCACGAGGTTCCTTAGCCCATCTTTGGAATCTTCAAAAGGCAAAATTTTATCAAGAAACTTTAGTAGGAATCCTTTGCCCATTTGTCAAAGCAGTCCGTCCTCTGTAATTGGATTACAAGCAAGTTGCTCAAGGGGACAAAGTTAACTAAAATCTTGAAATTTGAGGACTGGTTGGTGAAATTAGAGAGACGGACGACAGCCATACAATTTCTTGCAAGTTTTTCATTCGATTGGCCAACACTTGCAAATATTTCAATTTCATGGGGCCATAAACGGTAGAAATCCATGTAGGTTACTTGAATTGTACAGAAAGAAACCCCACAATCTCCATTCATAGAGAGATTCTCCAACTAATATACAACTTTGACCTAATTAAAAGCACAAACAATATTTATAATCTTGTGGTATCGTATACTTAATAAACCTTAATTAATTAAACGGCGTGACGTACACGTGTCCGACATGCACAGAAGTATGTCTGTTGACTCAATTATAAAGCACTGTTAGTGCTAGTGCTATGCAAGGTTAAAAGGAGCCAAATGGAAGCTAAAGAGAGTATGGACGGCATAGTAAAACTCAATTAAATGCTTAATCGTCCATAGCTATTAACTTAATAACATGCCAAGACAAGAAAAATATTATAATAAAGTTTTAAGACACAAAACATAAATATTAAAAATGCCGACTTCAGTTCCTTGTGACAGTGGTTAAGAATCGTCCAAGGCAGGCAGGCTGGCTGGCTGGCTGGCTGTTGAAGTTCTTCACGTCACCCACTCTCTCTCTCTCTCTCTCTCTCTCTCTCTCTCTCTCTGGAGTGTGGATACATCTCATTTCCATGGGGGGGGGGGAGTGGGATTGGATTGGGTTGCGTATTGCTGACTATATAGATGCGGGCAGGTTGTCATGGTAGGCACCACTCTCCAACATTTTATAGCATCACCTGATTAGGTCAATCACTAATAAAGAAAGAAACGAACTAACCCCATCAATATGATATTCAGGTATTTAAGAGTTTGTGGAAATTTTGGGTTTCATATAATGTTGACCAATTCAAAAACCAAGGTCACAAGGTTGGGTTGCTTAGGATCTCTGCAACAATGACATCTTATTTCTCAAGTAAATTTCAAATAAATGGTCTTATCAGATATGAATCTACCCAGAAAATATCAAAGCAGCAGTAGGCCCCTTCAATGTGAATACAGAATTTCTCCACGCTGCCTTCTTATAGCAACTTGAAAAAGAATTATCCCGAAAATCATGGGATTCAAAGCAGTAGTGTCATGATATGATTCAGACCATCTAGAATTCAAGTCATTTATCATTTTCAGCTTCAGCACAATAATAATAAGATGTCTCAGCACTTAGAACTAGATTATCTTGTTAAAATCTTCAACTTCGTGCTTGATATTCTAGAAATTTCTCCCCTAAAATTTTCAATGCTAACATAGGTCTTCTAAAGTTGGAAGGGACTACACGGAATTTGTGCTTTCAGTAGTTCAACCTTCTTTTCTCTAAAATTGACCACATAATTCAATCAGAAGATTCAGTATCATCCTTCCTATGACTCTGACAGCGAAGGTACAAGGAAAGATTCCTTTTAGAAAACCTACTTGTTAGAATTTGGATGTGACCCGAATTTCTTATTAAATTAATTGAAAAATTCTAATTGAAATGCACATTAAGAAAAATTCAATTTGTAATGCTATTGGAGTCAAATGTCAAGTTGAAGTTCTATTTTAGAAACCTATTGGGAGTTGAAATTTGCTTTGGACTCGATTTTTTGGTATCCTACTTCATCAACAACTCTATTAAGAGAGTTTGGATATCCCCTACATGTTCCCTATAAATATTAGGTTCTTCTATACAATTTCATAATGTGAGAATACTGATTACTAGAATTTTGGGATCAATTGTAATATTTCTCCATTATTATTTACGAGTCAATAAAATCTCCTAATTTTTCTGCAATATTTTTTTGTTTTCTTTTATTCTTTTGCTTGTGATTAAATATTTCATTATTGTGCCATATAACTTCAACATCTCAATTCGGTGATTGATTTTATATCAAGTGGTATCAAACGATATGTGATCCTTGAATTTTCAACAATTGATATCAGAGATTTTGGGTTTAATTAACACAACAAGTGGTATCAGAGCGATTATGAGATTTTGTTTGTTTCATAATAAGTGGTATTAGAGCCTAGGTTCAGTAGTTCCGCAAGAGCGCATGGTTTGATTTGTTCGAGGTTTTTGTTCGTGATGACTTTATGAAGTATGACATTCCACTTTTGAATTAGAGCACTAGATTTTCGCTATGGTAGGTTAAGATGCGTGCAGTACTCACACAACTAAATTTGGATAATGCGTTGTTGGGAATTGACAAAATGCTCACAACTTTGACCA
This sequence comes from Fraxinus excelsior, assembly GCA_019097785.1. Lineage (NCBI taxonomy): Eukaryota > Viridiplantae > Streptophyta > Magnoliopsida > Lamiales > Oleaceae > Fraxinus > Fraxinus excelsior. The sequence continues at coordinate 10,309,160 of CM032640.1, forward strand.
CGGAGGATAAAAAGACAGTTTCTCACATTCATCTTCATCTATCGAATACCATTATTCAGTATGTTTTGAAGGAGGGTTCAGCATCTACTTTATGATTAAAATTGGAGCAATTGTGCATGACTAAAATTCTTACAAGCAAGTTGCATCTTAAGCAGCGTTTATACTCTCATCGAATGGCAGAAGGAGAATCATTAGAAGATCACCTGGCTGTATTCAAAGAGATCGTCGTTGATTTGAAAACTTTGAAAGTAAATTATGATGAAGCAAATTTGACCTTAATTCTATTGTGTTTGTTACCCTCGCTTCGTTTTCTTTATTTAAAGACACGATTTTGTATAGTCGTGATACTCTCACCATAGAGGATGTGTATACTTTTTTTTTTTTTCAAAATGAAGCATCTGGTTTCAAAGATCAGAGATGGAGAAGGCTTTGTTGCTCATGGTGGTTCTGGAAGTGGCATAACGAAATCTAAGTTCCGTAATCAGATTTGTAACTCCTGCAACAAGAATGGGCACTTGAAAAAGGATTATTACAAATTGCAGAATAAAGAAAGGTTGGCTGCAAGTCGATATGGGAAGCAATCAGAGATTTCAGAGCAAACCTCGCAGATAACATTGTAAGTGAGGGAGATATCTTGGCTATTTTTGACATCGAGTCTAAATCAGAGGAGGATTGGATTCTTGATTCAGAGTGTGTTTCATATGTGTTCTAATAAGGACTTGTTTACTACATATGAAACCGTTTCCAAAGGTATCGTGATTATTGGAGACAACACACCTTGTCGGGTTGCTCAAAATTATTACGGTCAGATTGAAGCTATTGGATGAGACAATTAGAACACTTGGCTAGGTTCGACTTGTTCCAAATTTGAAGAAGAATCTCATTTCGTTGTCTATCCTTGATTCAAAAGGTTATGAGTTCTTTGGTGGAGGTGGAATTTTAAAGGTTTGTAAGGGTGCCTAAGTTGTATTGGGGACACAGAAGATGTCTCAGTCATACATCTTGCAGGGTCGTGCAAAATTTAGAAGAGTTAATCAACACAGATTCAGTACTGTGGTGGACATTCAATTTGGTACAAACCTTTAGGAGCTCGTAAAAGGTCGAATTTGAAGAATACTGCTAAGTGAAGATCAGGAGATATGGATAATGCCGCTTTGCCACCATCACCTGCAGTGCCATTGTATTCAATTGCTAGGTGCAGACCCAGTGGAAAAATGTATGTGGATGCTGATTTTGTTAGCATACTTTCAACGTAGTAGATGGTGTATAATCTAGCAAGATGCATTTTTTAAAAGCATTTGTGTTTGATTCTACTTTGGGGTGTGTTACAGCCCAATTTGGTAAATTTTAAAATCATTATGATTTTTTAGGGAATTTGAGGTAATTCTGCAAAGTTGTGCTTGGACTCATTGGAAGATGTTGAGTATTTTGTGTTGGATGGAAAACTCAGTTTTGGTTATTGTTGAAGAGTCGGTTCATTCTTTGCAGACGGATTTTCTTCTCTAAATGGAGAATATTTTGGACCTTTGTTCGTTGCAGTGGAATTCGTGTCAAGGTGGATTATTAGAATTTGGGTGTGACCAGAATTCCTTGTTGAAGTAATTGAAGAATTCTAATTGAAGTGCATCTCAATAAGAATTCAATTTGGAATGCTATTAGAGTCCTATGTCAAGTTGAAGTTATATTTTGGAAGCTCATTGGGAGTTAAAATTTGTTTTGGACTCGATTATTTTGGTATCATACTTCATCAACAACTCTACTAGGAGGGTTTTGACATTCCCTACACGTAACGTATGAATATTAGGCTCTTCTACACAATTTCATAATGTGAGAAAAGTGATTAATAGAATTTTAGGATCAATTATAATATTTCTCCATTATTATTCATGAGTAATAAAATCTCCTAATTTCTCTGTCATATTTTTTTGTTTTCTTTTATTCGTTTGTTTGTGATCAAATACTTCATTATTGTGCTATATAACTTCAACATCTCAATCGGTGGTTTGTTTCATATCAAGTGGTATCAAACGATACGTAATCCTTAAATTTTCAACAATTGGTATCTGAGATTATGGATTTAATTAACACAACAAGTGATATCAGAGCGATTCTAGTATCTTGTTTATTTCATGACACTACTAGATTTGAAAACTCCAATCAAAATGAACAAAATTATTAGGTTTGAAAGTGGTGCATATAAATCATAGGTGCTAAAGCAGCTTAGCTACTTGGACAAATTTGAATTTCCTTATCAGACAAGGTCCAAGCTAAAAGCTAAAATGACACAAATGCTAAAAATTGATGGACGCTTAAATTGATTCTACAGAAGTAAAGACTAGCATGACAGAAAGTCATGAATTCTAAACCGAGTCTAACAATGCAGTTCAAGTTTGAGGATGGCAATAAAAAGCTAGATGAAGTTGTTGTATACATTGCTTGTTTATATTCATTTCAGCTAATCTTGGATACTTGTAGTCGTGTTCTGCTTGACATAAATTTCCCTTACTTCAGTCCGTGTGAAGTCTGAGGGAGGTGGTTCAGAACATGCCCTCAAAACAGCCTCACTCTGCGAGGAAAATATTTCTATTCATTCAAACAATAAATAATATAAAGTATATAAAATACATCAAAGACGAATTCATTGTATACATTACATGCTTAAGTATTTTTGATGCGGACATCATCAAGATCGAGATTTATTTTATTGTTATTGGACTTATTATTTATATTTTCTATTATCGGGATTGTAGTAGCGGGTTGGCCTAAACCCTTCAAGTTAGGTTTTTTTTTTTTTTTTTTTTTTCTATTTATTGGATTTTTGTTATAGTTGAATTAATTATTGATTGAATAAAATTATAATTGGTGGCTGCCACATTTTCTTCCCTCCCCTGTCTTTCTCACAGTTTCTTCCCCTGCCTTTTCACTCTTGTTAGTGGTATCAGAGCCTAAAATCCTACACCCAAAATCCACCGCAATCATCTTTCATCGCAATCAACCCCGTATTTGCCAAAATCCTACACCACAATCCATCGTTGTCATCTAGCCACAGTAAACTTTCACACACAACCCATACCGCTGTTCCAGTCTACAGCCACTCCCATCACAAACACCCAACAACTTCTGCACTCTCACCCAACAGCCCGTTTACTAAAAAAAAAAAAAACCAAAACAAAACAATTCAAAAATCCCCTTCTTCTGCAACTGTCGACAATCATCCCACCACCACGAGCCGTCCACTGCCACTGCTTCTGAAGGCAAAACCTGTTGCAAAACCACATTACCACACCTCCCTAATTCATTGTTACATCTTGCTATCACCACAACTTCCGCATACAAGTTATCAAATTTAGCCCTTTCAAAGGCAAGCGCAGCCACGAACTTGAATTGCCCAACCGTCACTACACGCCGACCTCGACCCAGAAGTCTCTACCACCCCACGACCAGTCAGTCACTGCCATAGTTTTTCTACAACGGGTATTGCTTGGGCTCAAAGTGGGTTTATTTCCAATATTGGGCATCACTTTTTTTTAATTTGATTAGTGCTTTGGGCATCAGTTTTGGGCATCCACTTTATTTAGTGTATTTTAATTTGGTATTGGGCCTCCATTTTTCTTATAGTGTAATTTACTTGTAGTTAAAAAAAATTGTGCGAAAAAAAAAACTCCAAGTTGGGCCTTAGTTAGTACAATTGTTTATTATTCATTTAGGTTCCACCTCTAATTTGGACCTCGCCTTGTGTAATGTTGTCTAGTGTACTTGTTGGTCATTTGAACCTTGATTTGGGTCCCTACTTTTCTTCTATTGTGTAATTTGTTTTAGTTGGAAAAAAAACTGAAAAAAAGGTGTGAAAAAAAAAATGTATTTTCTTACATTTTTGCAGGTACCTTTATTTGATCTACTAGTCGGTTCAGTTCTTTCGATGTATATATTGTGTGACGTCATTTCAATGAATGTCGGTCACGTCATTCTTGGTCAACCTTGGTTGTTCGATTTAGATGTTACCATTTATGGTCGTTCCAATTCATGTTCCTTTGTATTTAATGGAAAGAAAATGCACCTTAATCCCCTACCCCCAAAACCCGTTGGCTCATCTGAGGCAAAGAAAAGAGAGGAACGAAAGGGATTACATATCATTAATCCTACGGAGTTCAAACGCACACTTGTGGGCGATTCGGTTGTATTTGCCTTGATTGTCCTAGAGGTTCCATCGAGTTCCCCATTAGTAGCCCCTCCTGAAGCCTAGACGATCGTTCAAGAGTTCCAGGATGTGTTCCTCGAGGACTAACCTGACGAGCTACCTCCTTTACGGGACATTCAACATATCATAGATTTGGTCCCGGGAGCATCGCTTCCAAATTTGCCTTATTATAAGATGAATCCTACTGAGCATGCTGGACTACAGAGGTAAGTGGATGAACTCCTTCACAAAGGATTCATCCATGAGAGTTTAAGTCCTTGCACTATTGACGTCTAAGAAAGTTGGATCTTGGAGGATGTGCATAGATAGTTGTGCAATCAATAGGATCATGGTGAAGTATCGTTTTCCTATCCCTAGACTTGACGATATGTTAGATATGGTGGCTGGTGCTACAATATTTTCTAAGATCATGTAGAAGAGTGGGTATCACCATATTAGGATTTGCCTAGGTGATGAGTGAAACACCGCTTTTAAAACAAAAGTTGGTCTTATGAGCAGTTAGTTATGTCTTTTGGCCTAACCAACGCCCCCAACACTTTTATGCTAGCAATGACACAAACTCTTCATCATTTCATGGGTACTTTCCTTGTCGTCTACTTTGACGACATTCTCATCTATAGTACGGCGAAGGAACAACATCGAGATAATCTCAAGCATGTTTGTTCTGCCTTTCGCACAACAAAATTGCATGCTAATGTCAAGAAATGTTCTCTCTTCACCAATAGAGTAGTTTTCCTAGAATTCATTATATCATCTACGGGGTTATGTGCCGATCTTGTCAAAATTCAAGCGATTGTTGATTGGCCCGAGTCTAAGACTATACATGATGTCAGGAGTTTTCATGGCCTAGCTACCTTTTATCGTCGCTTCATCAAGGGGGTTAACACGATTATGGTACCTATTACGGAGTGCATGAAAAAAAAAAGAGTTTCATTGGACACATGAAGCGACTAAGGCTTTTAAACTAATGACAGAAGCACCTATCATGTACCTCTTGACTTCGTCAAAGTTTTTGAAGTTGAGCGTGATGCCTCCGGGGTAGGAATATGTGAAGTCCTTAGTCAGGAACGCTACCATGTCGCTTATTTCAGTGAGAAGTTGGAACGATGCCAAACAACGGTACTCGACTTATGATAAGGAATTGTACGCAGTTGTGCATGCTTTGCAATATTGGCGTTATTATTTACTACCCCAAGAGTTTGTTCTTTATTCGGACCATGATGCCCTCCGTCATCTCACCGCCCAGAAAATGTTGAATTTTAGGCATGGTCATTGGGTTGAATATTTACATGCCCATTCTTTTATTTTGAAACATAAGAAGGGGGTTGGGAACCAAGCAGCTGATGCATTAAGTCATCGTATTTCCCTTTTGTTGGTTATGAATGTTAAGGTCTTATGCTTTAAGCGACTTAAGGAAGATTATGCGACATGTCCCGATTTTAAGAATATCTTTCTTGATTTGCAAGGAGGACGTTCGGATACTCTAGATGGTTTTCGCCTTGAGGGAGGTTTCCTTTTTTGAGCCAATAAATTGTGAATCCTTCGAACTTCAGTGCGAGATTTCATAGTATGAGAAATTCATGAGGGAGGCTTAGCCGGTCACTTTGGGCGAGATAAGACCATAGAGGAGATTAAACGTCAATTCTATTGGCCTAGTTTAAAGAAAGATGTGGCCAAGATAGTACCTGTAACACATGTTAGTTGGCCAAACAGAAGAGGCAAAACATTGGCCTATACACACCTCTTCCCGTTCCTGATTGCCCTTGGCAAGATGTGAGCATGGATTTTGTATTAAGGCTTCCACGTTCTCCGAAGAAACATAATTCTATTTTTGTGGTAGTGGATCGTTTCTCGAAAATGGCTCATTTAATCCCTTGTAGCAAAACTTCATATGCATCCAAGGTTGCCACATTGTATTTTAATGAAATTGTTAAATTGTATGACCTCCCCAAATCCATTGTGTCATATAGGGATGTTCGGTTTACTAGTCACTTTTGAAGAATATTGTGGCACAAGGTTGGTACAAAGTTGAAATTTTCTACTACCTATCACCCGCAGACTAACGGTCAAATGAAAGTGGTTAACCGTAGTCTTGGTAATTTATTAAGATGTCCGGTCCAAAAAAATCTTAGAAATTAGGATTTAATTCTTCCTACAGCTCATATTGCATATAACAATTCCATGAATAGGTCGTTAGGTATGAGTCCATTTGAAGTTCATGGTTTTAAGCCTATAAAGCCTTTAAATCTCATTCCGATGTCCCGGCATGCTAGAGTGTCTATGTCAGCCGAAGCATTTACACATCTTCATGATTTGAATATTGAGATCAATAAACAACTTGAAGCTAATAACACATCATATAAACTTCGAGCTAATTTGCATAACAAACATGCTGATTTTAATATTAGGGATTATGTTATGATTCAAATTCGACCGAAGCGGTGCCTACATGGATCCGCCTCCAAATTACAAGCTCGTAGCGCTGGTCCTTTTAAAATCTTAAAGCAAGTTGACCCAAAAGCATATGTTCTTGATCTTCCGCTACATCTTGGCTACTACCATACTTTCAATGTTGAGGATTTAGTTGCTTATAAAGGTCATTTCAATCCCTCTTATGATCCTCTCCTACCTCCATATGTGGACCTCGACTCATTTCTAACCCAATACCACCTTTCCCAGCACACAAAGATAAAATTGATGCTATTTTAGATGAACAGATTGTGTTGACTAAATATGGGGAGGTTCAACGCTTCCTTGTTCATTGGGTTGATCAGCATGAGTCTGATTGCACATGGATTGCTAGAGAGACATTACAGCAGCTTGACCCAGATTTATTGGACCTCTATTGGAGTTAGCAAGAATCTGCAAGATCTTCCTTTGCCCAGTTCTCATTCCACACATTCAAGGGACATTGGTGGAGACACCAGATTCAGACCACCACTAACACACTTTTATAGATGTCGGAAGAAGCTCGTTCAACCCCTTAGTTTATGGTTGGGCAATTGATTGCAGCCTTTTCTGCCTTATCCACTCGACATGGTCGAGTTTTCTTCCACTCTGGAAGAGTTGATGCAGACATCATCGAGATCGAGATTTATTTTATTGTTATTGGACTTATAATTTATATTTTCTATTATTGGGCTTGTAGTAGCGGGTTGGCACAAGCCCTTCAAGTTAGATTTTTTTTTTTTGGCTATTTATTAGATTTTCATTGTAGTTAAATTAATTATTGATGGAGTAAAATTATAATTGGCAGCTGCCACGTTTTCTTCCCTCCCCTGTCTTTTTCACGATTCTTCCCCTGCCTTTTCATTCTTCGTCTTCTTCTTTGATTCTTTTTCTGTTGTAATAATTCTTCCCTATTCTACATCAATTTTCCTAATATAAAATTGTATTTATTTTTTGAAATTTTTCAGTGAAATTTTGGACCCTGGCTTGTTGGGTTTGACTAGATTCTGGTTTAGGAGTGGGATATTAAAGTGGAAATTCAAGCTCGAAATAAGACTCATTTGATTTCAAGCCAAACTCTATCTTCCAATTTTTTGAATCCATCCAAGCATGAGCTAGAGTGATTTCACAGACTGAAGTCTCAAATCAAATCGCCACAACTGGAAGTGGTTTTACATTGTACATATATGTCCTTGGAAAATCATGGTCTTTATTAATATTTTCTTCAATCTACAAGCAAGATTCAAGACAAGTTCCACTAATACTTCTATGTTCAATGTACTAAATCACAGGAATGAACACATGAGAAATTCAGAAAACTGGTGGATCAGCATTTACTCCAGATTAAGTACATTTATGGTCCAAAAATGGTCAGATCGTCCACGATCATGACCAATATTTTGGTTTCTCGTCTAGTTCCTTAGTTTGGATTCCATATTCCAAATAATGTTCTTGGCTGTTAAGAGTTATTAAGTTTTATTTTTATTAAATAAAGAGACCAAGTCAAGATAGATGTTCACCATGTTCGATTTTAGTTTCCTAAAAATCTGCACGTTGATTTGGCAGTTTAGATTATTTTTTATTTAAATTGTAAGTTCGTTTTTTATTATCATTGAAGTGTTTTTAAATTTGGGTTTCTATAAAAAAAAGTGTCTTTATCTTTTATCAAAATTTAACACTGGCAACATTCACTATCATGTGCTTGTTGGTTTAAATCATAATTATATTATAATTTAAAGGTTAAAGTAAAACTTTAATTTTAATCATACATTTCATAAGATCTACAACTACTACACATAACTCACTTATTCACCACCCATTTCTATCCATTTATTACTCCCAAACAAGTAGTCTATGTATATTGAAGTTATATAGAATTAGAACCATAAAAAGTAGAATTACCAATGGTGTCAAATAATTTTGAATTTCAACAATTTCTAAATTATACACGAAATCTTGATTTTACACCATAATAAAGAACGAACACGATTACAAAGTTGACTTTTCCTATGCTTACGGAGGTAGCAGGCAACATGATCAGAGATTACTTGAGTATGAGGCTCTGATAAACGTTCCAAAGTATCTGACTTTTTCAGTGTCAAAGCAATGCTTCTTATGGGGGTGTCATGAGAAAGACTTAGCTCATTTAGTGGTCTATATCATGGTAAATACTTGCTAACAAAGTCAATTATATGGAGAAAGAATGTTGATCATACAGTTTGAATTGAGTTGAAATGGTAACAACTCGTGATATTTTTAAAATCGAGCATCCATCATCTCATAATTGAACCCCTTTTTTATATTTCATTCCTTTTAAACACAAGGAAATATGGATTCAAGAAGTATCATGAAGCCATTCAGTTATGCCAGTGGCATTACAACCCAAAATCATAAGAAATTCACTCACAAACTACTTTAAAATTTTATCTTTTCACAACTTAACATTCGAATTTCGAAAAATGTATCCAAAAATCTAGAAAACAAAAAGAAAGAAGAAATGAGTGGAAACCAAAAAAAAATAAAAAATCCTTAGTTTGAATTTATCAAGACTCGGGTTCCATTTAAAATGTCAATCTTATTAAGCCCCTGTTTGTCTACCATTTTACCAAACTCTGTTTGCTACAGTAAACAATATTCACCACACATTCACCCAATAAAATATTCAACACACAAACCAATAAAGTTACTTTAAATTTCAACCACACATTCTCCAAAAAATACTATTCATTACATCATTCTTGAAACAATAATGGGTGACAAACAAGGCCTAAGAAGAGTTGTTTAAATCCTTATACGTTTCATCTATATTTTGGTAATTAGTTTACCTGAGATTTAACACGACCTTTCAAAATAGTGACTAGATTGAGCATATCAATCTTAAAATTCGTATGCAAGTTTTAATTGGATCAAATTACTCATTTGAGCTTAATTAATGAACATAAGGATCCATTTTAAAAGTCAACGTTAGCCCAAGGCCATGCATATCTGTCTATATTTGGGTAATTAGCTGTGAGATTTATGCTTTCACAGAATTAAACTCATCAAAGTCGAAACAATCATTAGTGTGTCAATGAACTAATAGTTAAAGACCGACGTCGAACAATTGATGGGCGCTATAGCAAACACACAAAACACATAGAAGCCTACGTTTTTGTTTAGCAGATACCAATACTAAACGAAACCCAATTACAAATCACTAAAAGTACAAGAAATTGAAGTATTTAAAATATAAAAACCTAAATGAAGAGAGTAAAGTGAATATATTTATATGGGTACCTGCCAAACGCGACGTAGCCGCTTCTTGGCGTTGGCTTTGCGAGTGGAAGTGAGCTTTATTCTCTTCCAAACAAGGCCTCCCGAGTCGTGCTTCTTCACTATCTCCATTACTCGTGTCCCCCAGAATGCACCCCACGTCGTCGCCATTTCTTCTTCTTCCACGCAAAACCACAGGTTTCTGTTAGTATAACAGTCTCAAAACTCAAAAGGGAAGAACTGAAAAGTTGGATACAAAGAAATTGGTGGATTGGGCTATATGTGTCTACATTAAGACCAATAAGGTACAACGCCCAATACATTAAAAAGGACAAAACAAATGACGCAAATAGCACTGAAGAAAATAACAATTTTACTCATGTACATTCTTCTTAGCACATTGTTTTCCATATTTACAAACAGAACCATGATATGGGTACATAACTTTTATTTATAATGGTTTACATAACACTCACATGGGGTGAGCCCCACAAAAAAGGTGGAACCCACCCCAAGTGAATGTTATGTAAATCATTATAAATGAAAATTATGTACCAGAGTACTACTAGACTCAAACACCACCTCTAATGCTATGTATATTTATCTTTTGTTTCCTAATCGATGCTATTTTTCCTATTGTGTTCACTTCTTATAAACTTGACCACTAAGGGAAGATAGAATTTTTCATTTCAAGATTTTCTAAAAATGTCCAATAATGACTCTCATCCTGTAAGTATATAATATTGGTAATGCTTTCACTCAAGTGAATTAACTTGTGATACAAAACTACTCAAATGAAAGTGTTAGGTATTGAAATAATTAGTGAATATTAAGGCACAATAATTAAGAAAATTATTATATATTAATAAGGTATATATGATTTTTCTCCATTTATTGTTAATTGACTAGACAATTATATAATTTAAATTAATATATGTTAATAATTGGTAAAACCTCAACTTGGATTATTTGGATGCATTTTGGCATGAAGAAAGTGAATTGGAGTTTAATTGGAATTGATTCGATGCAATTGATTATCAATCGAGTTGTAATTGACAAATTAAAAGCATTAATGAAGTGAACATAGGTGATTCACAAGTTTCGGGAGTGAAATTCAACGTTTGAAAATTTAATTACAAACTTCCAAACTTTGCATCGAATCAATTACGGATGATTGAGGAAGTGGTGAACTAAATTATGAAGATTTAAAGATGAATGACTAAAGTTGCAAATGATAAGGGACTTGGACCGAAATAAGAGAAATATATAGGGACCTAATGAGCAAGGACAGAAGTTGGAGGCTTACGATCGCAAGCCCGTAAGGGTGCGATCACAAGAGCCATAAATGCATAACCAGAGAGGAAATCATGTGGCCCGTGCTATTGCACAAGACATCCCTACCGGCTACCGTAATATTAGGCTTCCTAAATTATTTCAATCTCTTCTTGAAAAGTAATTTAACAAGGATTCGACATAATTCTTGGTCTATAAATGCAATCTTTTATCTACAATACAAATACAAAAAGTTTAGGAGGCTCTTGTACATAAAAGAACAAATATTCCATAGATAAAGGAGCTATTGATAGAAAAAGAGATTCTTTACAAAGCTTTGATACAAGACATATTGAAAGCCAAAAATATCTAACCAAGAGGGGGTGAATTAGTTTTTAAAACTATTTCGAAGAATTAATCTAAATTCAAGCAAGTAAAGACTAAATAGATTAATTCAACTAATACGCACAAATATAAAAGCGATAAGTAAAAGGGATAGATGATGCAAATGATATAATTGTGGAGGTTCGATCCAAAACAATGATCTACGTCCTCCGTTACCAAGCTCTTGGGCACAAGTAAGGCATTTTCACTATATTGATTGACTTACGATGCAATACAATCTTTTACAACGATTCCGGTGACTTATAAACAAGGAGCATCGATCCATGTACAATATTGAGCTTTATGGGACCTCAATATGACCCACACGGTGACTTATAATAAAGAGCGCCGATCCTTATACAACGTTGATCTTTAAGGGACTTCAACACGACCCATACTTTATCAAAGTGATTTTACAATGAAATTCCTCTCTTGATAAATAATACAAACAAACGAGGTACTAAAAGAGACTAACGCTTCAATTAATAGTAATAAATGATATGTCAAGTGTTGGATGAATTTTTTTCATAAATATGATAATAAAAAATTAGATTAAATCAATCAAAGTGTTTCAATGAGAAGATGAAGAGATAATACAGTATAGGTTCAAAAATCTTCTTAAAAACTATCTATCTTTTAATGGATGATTGTAATGAATTAAGTACGAAGAGAGAAATAAGCAACTTTGATGAAGGGATGATTTTACAAGTTTAGTTCAATTAATCAAATTTTCAACATGAAGAAGAAGAAGAAAAAAAAAAGTTTATGCAATGTAAGTGCAAAAATCTTCTTCAAAAATATATCTCTTCCAATGAATAATTTGTGATAAATTAAATACTAAGAGATAAATTGAAAACTTTGATAAATATGATGTTTACAAGTTTGATTCAATCAAAGTTTCAATATGAAGAATTAGAAAAAGTTTATGTAACGTAAGTGCACATATCTTTTTCAAAAATATATTTCTTTTAAAATTGATATAAATAAATAAAATATAAAGAGAAATGAAAAATTTTGATAAGAGAAATGATTCAAGATGTTTGATTCAATCAATCAAAATTTTTGTTAAATGAACAATATTGCTACTTGTACCAAGTAGCACGACAAAACATGTTGACAAAATGATGTGTACGCTCCACATTTTTGTCAACATGATGTGTACGCTCCAGATTTAAAACCAAGGGACGACTGAGATGACATGGCAACATAAACCCATTTAAAATCAAAGAAGACACAAGTTTGAATTTATAATCCGAAATCCCTTTTCTCTCTCCCATTTTCCCCCAAATTTGGATCAAGCCCTCCTCAAATCAAACCCGTTTCCTCCCCAAATATTTAATCTTACGAAGAAATTGGTAGACAAATCTTACTTCTTTCATAATGTTTATTTTTTTAATGCCAAAACTGTAATGTTCTATTACTACTAAAACTATCGTGTTTTTTTTTTTTTGCCATTTGGTAGTTTTTCCTGGCGTTTCCGTCAATGTTGGTGAACAAACTCTTTACTTCTTTAATAGTGTTCATTTTTTTTCGATTTGCCGAAACTGTAGTGTTCTATTACTGCTAAAGCTATTGGAGTTATTTTTTTCGATTTTTGATTTGCCATTAGGCAGTTTTTCAAAATAATGTATATATTTATAAAACCTCTATAATAACCTTCACGATTCTATTAATTTCTACAATTTAAACAACATGACACTAATCGTGGCAGGTCATTTACTTGGCTATCTGGAAGTCAGTTTTTTAAGTCAGTTCATTTGATAGAGAGATGCTAATAATGGTGTGTGTTAATGTTTTTGATTCAGCAGAACAAAATGTCGGGAAAAAATTCTAGAGTTTGCAACGGTTGTAGGGGTGTTGGACACTTCTTCGTCGATTGCCCGATAAAACATTGATGCCCAGATTGCACGCACGAGTTTCAAAAGTTTTTCGTGGTCAAAAAATTCACCGTTAGCAAAGGCAGATTCTTCATTGAATGTTAGTGTAATTATAATGACAAGATTTTGGAGTCTGTTAAATCTTATGTGTTAAACATTCATACCCAATTCATGTAAATGAGCTTGCATCTGAAATTCATAAATGCTTGATTTTCATACTGACATTAGATTCAGATTCAGAAATAGAACCCAAAGAAAACCCTTATAAATCATTTAAAGGAAGCACATTACAAAAATATCATCAAGGTCAAGAAAATCTTTAAGCGCCTAACAACAAAAGAAAATTGGATCTTCACCAAAATCTGAAGATCACGCCACCGTACTGTACATTACTCAAACATTCATACCCAATTAATTAAAAAGTCCCAAAATTCCAAAATACACACGAGCACAAAGAAATTCAAGAAATAGAGAAACCCGATTAATTATGATGCCTCCAACACCCACGCCACTACCTCCTCTCCTCATCCAAACCCCCCGCCATGCCCAGAAATGTTTTTGCTTCTATAGATATAGGTCAGTTTACCGGTGACTAAAATTTCAGCTCATCCCGTCAACAACATTTCAATCGAAAATTCACATCGTCCCGTGTAATGACCTGGTGTCGATGGAACCGAAAATTCATACCGTCTCGTGTAATGACCTGGTGTCGATGGAGAAGATGGGCTGCATGAGCAATCGCATTCAATGCCGGGTTCGTCGATGAAACAAGCAACATGATCGACAATCGACTTCCCGCTTCGTTCTTGTTTTGGCGCTCTGATTTGAGATTTTCCTCCCTTTTCTTTTACAATCACTAAATGCTGAAATGAAATGAAATGTAAAAATGAAATGAACGTAAAAATGTAGCATTATTGATAAATGAAATGTAAAAATATAAACAGCGTGCTCTGATTTGGAACGAGTAGCATTATTGATAAATGAAATGAATGTAAAAATGTAAACTCCAAGATGATTTTTCAAATATGTTTCTCAAGAAAGCATTCTTATAGTTGTTTCAATGGATGCAAAGTGAAGTGATATTTATAGCAATCAAAATGTAATAAATTCTGTCAAATTGGATGACCAGTTTGGTCGATTGTCAATTTTCGGATGACCAATATAACTATTTGTACAGTCGGAACGATCAAATCTTGAACCGTTGAAAAAAGTCCGATCGATCGCCCCGGAAGGTTTTTTTTTTTTTTTAAATATATTCTAAGTTCAAGTACACCTTGAAAGATCAATCTTACTTTTGATCAAAAATATTTTATAAAGTGATATGAAAATAATTGTTCGTGCACAAAATTGATTTTTGAGATATATGGTGTGTTTGAGTCACATTATTTTGAAAAAAATGTATTTTGGAATAATAGATTGATGGAAAATGTGTGGTTGAAAAAAAAAGTTATTGATGTGATGAAAAATATTATTTTATTGAATAATGTGTGGTTGAAAATGAGTAGAAAAATTAAAATGAAAATTTTAATGTTTATCAAACATGGACATAATCATTTATTACTAAAGATTAAAGTATTATACCTTTACATATGATCTTGAAAGCCTAATCTTTGATCTTGTTTCGAAGTTTCTTTCATATTTGGCTCTTAAACTCTTGATCTTGTTTTTCTTCATGAGCCCGATTTGATAGTCTTGATTTTGATCTTTTAAGCTCTCGTATCGAATGATTTGATTTGAATACTTAACTTTTACTTTGATCTTCATTTCGAATCCGATTTATGATGTGTTAATTTTGGCAATGCTTAATTGATTTTAACATTGAACTGTCATCACTCGAAATCAATTATTATAAATATTATTAATCTTGTTTGTTATAATCAAAATATTGAGAATGAAATCACCTATATGTCAACACATATATCCTACATATATTCATACATCTATTGCTTTGGTTGAAATAGAAGACGTCTAAGGAGATAACTCAAGAACTACTGATTGTTTCTGTCTTTCTTTCCAAAACTTTACCCCCGGATGATGTTGTATCTATTCATTTTGTAGTCTTGTAATCTTGTGATACTTGACTAGTTATATAGATGTTAAGATAACATTGAAACCTATGTTATGAAGTTTTGATACTACATTCAATATTTTGACATTAAACATTTGTTTGGTTTGAATGACCATTAGGAGTTTTAATACTTTTCAATTGATTGACCACTAATTGATTAGATGCATTTTTTCTATCGACATTCGAGAGAATGAATAGGAATTTGCCTCAAGTAGCAATCATTGTAAGGCCATAAAGATGATTTGGATAATTGTATATGTTTTCATTTGAGATATGTATATTATCAGGTCACAGGTGAGTTATTCAAATAAATGCTATCAAATTAGGAAATTGATATTAAGATTGAAGAATTTAGAGGATTTGAGGTGCTAGTGCTTTACCAATTACTCGAGTATTTATTCATAGCCGTTTCCTATCACTTAGTCGATTTAGTTAGATAATTAGATTAAGCTTAGGTTGTTAGGCTCTATTTGAGCCCCATTTTTTCGGGAACAAATTTTTGTAATAGTAATTTTTTTTTTTAAAGAATTTATGGTTAAGAGTAGGAAAAAATTTTGAGCCCATGTGTAAAATTATTTTATTGGAAGAATGCATGATTAAAAATGAATTTGAGGAAAATGAGTTTTTAGAAAAATGTGGCTCAAACATGCACTTAATATCATCTATCTCATCTTAATCGCGTGTAAATTCAATTAGAATTAGGTTAATTGAAAATCAGATTAGATACTTATTTTTCTAGTGAGATTGATCTTGAATTTACGTTCACTTTATTACTTGTTTACGGTACTAAATAATTAGATTATAAAATCAAGGATAGAGACATTTTTGACGAGATATTGACAGCACACTATGGGATGGATGCTTGGACTTACACTTCATATTAACGGACCTTGCTGTATGCAGCTGTTACCCGCTGCTTCTATTCTCATTCAAAATGGAACTGTTGCCCATGTAGATTTTACTTGTGTGTCATCTTTTTCAACCAATAGAAGGAAGTGTGGGAAAATTGTTTCAACTTCAATATCGGATTTACAACTTGATACCAATTTTGATGAATAGAATAAAAACTGTATTTACAAATACAGTTTGCGCATATTATAATAGATTGTAAAATATATATATATTGCAGTAAATAATCAAAACAATTGTAGAACAACAATATGCAAAATCGAACAAATAGAATCTGTTAAAACTGTATAACACTTTTAACCCGAGGCCTGTGTCAAACACAGTTTCCTTAAAACAGATTCGCCCCCTCACCGTACGTGCTTGAGGATTGATATGAACGTCTGCTTCCCAGGATACAACGGTAGAACCAGTAGTTTCTGAGCACCACAGAGACTACTCTGGCGAACTGACTATGTGCCTGAATTATATCACCACCGGACTCGAACAAAATCGGGAAAAAAAATGCAAAAACGGAGATTGTATGTAGGAGGAACAGTAATCGCAGGCAGATGATTATGCAGATGAATTCGTGTACTGCAGACTGGAAAAACGAGATGACTATATAGACAACTGTAGAATAATTGCTCAATAACTTCATAGCAATTAACATTGGAGTTTTAGGAGTTTCAACAGTTTTGGAAAACCAAAAGTTTATTGAAAAAATTAAAAAATGTAGCAAAACATGGACACTCCTAAGGGGCCAATTTTGCTCCTTTCGGTCCGACATTCGTGTACGCAGGTCGCGCTCGCACACAAGTTCAAGGTCTGAAGCCAATTTCGGTCCAAGATTTGCACCCCCCATGGCATACTTTGAGCTTCAATTTTTCATTCACCCGAGCATCATTTTTGACAAGTAAATATATGATTTCGATGTACTCACGGAGGAGAACACAAATCAACTTTCATCTTTCAAAATAGCCAAGCGGGTCCCACTCAAAACTAGTGCCAAAGTCAGCCCATTTTCAGTTTTTCCAACAGGAAGGCCTCGTATTTTTCATTATTATTATTATTTTTTTATCTCTCTGTTTTTTGGTTTTCTTTCGAGAGGTGTTCAACGTTCATGAGAAATTCTATGGACTTCGTTGAAATTTAAACGACTTTCACCCACAAATGGCCTCTAGTAAAGAAGAAATTTTCGAATTTTATCGAAACCTTTATGATTTTATGTATTTCTACATATTATTTTACAGGGGCGGAGCCCCAATATTTTTTTTTAAAAAATTAATTTTTAATTTTAATTTTTTTTTGTATTCTCCATTTTGTATGGTGTTGGATTAGAACCCTACAAATCGTGCTACATTAATCCTAATTATAGAGCAAAATATCTAGTGGAAATAATTGATAAATTAACAAAGTTGTATCTTGTAGACTTCGAATCATGATTTTGCTGAAGAAGTTATAGTTTATCCTTTGTAACGTTCCTTTATCATAGTCATTTTACTCTTTTCTTGAGCTGACCTTATATGTTGTAGGCTTATCCCGGGGAAACATGAACATGAGATTTCATGTTGCTGCTTTTAACAGCAATGTTGTTATACAACGTTATTAAAGTATGAGAACTTCGAAGGAACGCTTGTAATAAGGTATGATTTTGCTAAATTAAAAATTTGTACTTTCTTTTACACGTTTCTTGATTTTTTATTTTTATTTTTTTGTTAATAACATATCCAAAAAAAATTTCGGGGGCAATCCCCGTGACCCCCTACCCTTTCACCTCTGGGACCCCCTAGTCCAACAGGCTGGCTCCGCCCCTGTTATTTTAGTTGAAAGTAGTATAAAATTATTTGAATATTAAACCATTTGGTTGTTTCTTTAAAATTTATTTTCAATTACAAATTATTTTCAACCATGCAAACATTCACAACAATAATATATTGCTCGAATTCCGAAAACCATAAAATTATTTAAAAATCAAATTCAATTATCAGATTTTGACATAACTAATTATTTTTTCTCATAGTCAAATTCCACCACCATAGTATTCCCAGGCAATTCAGTAGGGCCCGCCCGAGTCAATTTGTCTATAATCACAATTGAATTACACGCAAAGGCTACGTTAATTTTCTTCAACAACTTCCATATTATGCAACTTTTGTATTATTACAACTAAAAGAACAGCAAGTTTAAGAATATCAAAAGCATAAAAAATAGTAGTATTTTCGAGAAACACTTCAATAGTCTATCTCGCACCTTGTTCGACAATCATTATTTGAAAAAATTAATATTTTGAATAGTAATTTTTGGGAGAATTTCTAATTAAAAAGTAGAAAAAATCTTGTGTTTAAGTGGATAATATTTTATTGTGAAAACGTGATTGAAAATAAATATATGTAAAAAAATAATTTTCAACTTTTATCTTTGTCTGATGTGTCACAATTTGATTTGTTATGGTTTGAGCTGCTAACTCAAAGGAATGTCATTCACGATGTCAAAGTTAATATATGTGTAGCAAGATTGTATCGTTAACTATTTAAACAATCTTACTACATATACATTAACTTTGACGTCATGGATGTCATTTTTGTGAATGACAATTTTTTAAAGATTAAGTCCGTGTTTGGTATACATTAAAATTTTTATTTTTATCTTTTTATTCATTTTTCAATAAAATAATATTTCCACATCAATAATTTTTCATTTTTTTCCAACAATACATTCTCTATTAATCATTTAATCTACTGTTTCAAAATAAATGTGGCTTAAACACACTCTAATTCTTGATGATACCACGTGTTTCTCTGGTCAATGTTCCATGAAAATGAAAGACTGAATGGGAAAATAATAAAGAAATGCTGTTTTCCTGTGAAACTTCTTCAATGGCTTATGGGCAACAGAATTAATAGTTTCAAACCCTCTTCTTTCTTCAATTCTTCGTGTACTGTTACAGAAAGGTATCATCTACATAAATACCTATTATATATATTTCTTCAGCCAGAGGAGAGTAAAGAACAAGATGAAGAAATCTCTGAAGAAGAAATTCCGAGGATTTGCAGCAGTTAGGCATGAAAGGGAAGAGCGCAGGCATCAACAATCTCTCGCTTTTGTTGAACTTGACCAAGCTAGCCAGGTATTTTTCACCAATTTCGTGAATTGGTTTGGGAACCTCTATGTAAAGTTCATATGTTTTCCCTTAATTTAATCACTTTTTTTTAGTTGAAATGTTCAGATTATTGATAGTAGCACTAGTGTTGATAACGAGTGTAATGCTTTAATGACACTACTGGTTTATGCTGAGATGCTAACAAGTGGTGGAAATTTCTTGATTTTCTTTGTATCAGGACATGATTGATTTGAGAGACTGCTATGATAAGTTTTTTTCAGTTGCAGCAGAAACAGCAAACAACGTATATGGTATTCTATTTGATGTATAGATTTTTTTTTGGTTTAAAGTCTGACTCCCTTTATTTTGCAATTTATACACAACTATTGACACAATGAAGAGTGTTAAGAGTAGGACTTTAAGTCCAATAGCTCCAATGATCAGCCTAAAACTCTTGTTTATGGGTCATGTTTGCTGCGATAAAGGGTTTTTGGTTTCTGATGCACGAGATTGAACATTTTCAACTTGTACACTGAAGCAGGCCAAGTTTTTACTTAATGTGCTTCAGAGGTTTGGTTTTCATTTTCAAAAGAAGTTGCATTACTAGTCATATTATTATGGTAGTCGATGGATGTCTGGCCATCTCTTTAAGCATTTTGGAATCTGGAAAAAAAATGTTTGGCATTTGAAATTCCTTTTGAGATGTTTCTTTTAATTTTGGAACCATTTTAATTTTGTTAATATTTAGGTTAAAGCTAATAAGAAGTTTTCTAACAAATTCCACTACTCTCAGAATTTTCAGAATCACTGGGAGAAATGGGTGATTGTCTGCTCGAGAAAACAGCATTAATTGATGATGAAGAAAGTGGTAAATTGAACTTTTATTGTGCTTATACCAATGGTCCTCTGTAAGTTGTTATGACTTATGCATCCATTAGTACTATACAGCCATTAGGTTGGTATTCAAGGACGTGTTTCTGAGTCTTTATTTAATATTTTTATTATTATTGTGGTTAGCTTAGAAAGACAATCTTCATCATTTGCATAGTAACTGGTCTTTTGAACTCGGCCATGTTAAAGATGCCGGGATTGCAAATTATAACTTTTTTCCCCTTCTTTTCTTTAAAAAAAGAAAAAAATTGAATATCTACATTGCGAGGATTTCTCTTTGCTCCACTGATTGTGTGGGATTACTCTCACTGTTAACTATAACATTCATTGTCTTTCTTTTTCGTAACACTCAGAAAAATTTTCCAGAAAAAAATTAAAAGATCAAACCTTGTAACATGAAATCTTTAGTGAAGAATGTAAGAGTTTTCTCATGTTTCACTTGCTTGAGTTTGGATTTTCATACCCAATCTCAACTTTATCATTAAAGTGGCCAGAGAGTGCAAGATAGACTTCATGAATAGCATAATTGGAATTGCAGTACTTCATGTCATTTTTTACGGAAACAAGTTGTCTTTTAGTTTTGTTTCCATGAAATATAATTTTATGCAACCTCATACATTGTGCTTCTGAAGCTCTCTCGATCTTTATCGGTTTCTCATATTTGGATTTAATTAAGTTAGAATGCAGCCATAGCTTTTTTTCTTCAAAATTCAACCGATTGCTGTTTTCTGCAGGAAAAGTTCTATTGATGATGGGAAAAGTGCAGCTCGAGCTTCAGAAATTTGTTGATGGTTATGTGCGTATCATATTTGTGTATGAATTACTTTCAATTACTTTCTGTTTCTCACAATGCATACCTCTATTTGTTAAAATACTGCGTTCTGCGTTTCAGCGCTCTAATCTATTTAAGACAATCATGATCCCGTCAG
This sequence comes from Fraxinus excelsior, assembly GCA_019097785.1. Taxonomy (NCBI): domain Eukaryota; kingdom Viridiplantae; phylum Streptophyta; class Magnoliopsida; order Lamiales; family Oleaceae; genus Fraxinus; species Fraxinus excelsior. The sequence continues at coordinate 10,330,467 of CM032640.1, forward strand.
AGTCTCTTCTTAATGAGCTATGCATAGTTGAGGTGGGTTCCATGGATTGTTAATGAGTTTCAAATTTGATTTTTTCTTTTGTTTGAATAAGCTGTGGTCAGTGCCATCATTGTCCTGTGATTTGCTAGTTTTAGCGCGAGCATTTTATAGAATGTGAAAAGCTTCAATGCCTGTAAGAAAGGATAATGCTTCTGTCTTATTTTCTTCAACGGCAGCCCTGGATCTTATGCTGCTATCATTAGAAGCATGCGATCCTTTGTTGGAAATATTTTGATTGTTTTTGCCTCAGCTTTCAATTTTTTTTATTTTTAATTTAAAATTTTGTGGATTCTAGCTGAGAGAGGACTGCTTAAAGAAGTTTTTTTTTTTTGGTTCATTGTTTCTTTTCCTTCACAGGTACCTGGCTGTACAATATCAACTGGATTTATTAATGTAACTTAAACAATTCTACTCGTTTGGGCTTACAGAATATTTGGCTGTGTTTAAAGTATGTTAAACTTACTTTTAAATTATTTTGCAAAACATGATTTTCAAAGTCTTAACTCACTTTCTAGAAAAGTAACTTTTGAGCACAGCAAACTTATGCTTAGTCATGTTTGTTTCTCATATTAGATTGCAATATGTGCGTTGAATGTCAATAATTTGTAACTCTATTAGAGATGTTTAAGATATTATTGCTTCTTTGCATGCATTTTTTATGTCTATAGCTGTACCACACTTATTTGGGCTTTTTTACTTGGAGCTTTTACCCCCTATATACAGGAGATGAAGAGGCAATGTGATCATAAAAGGTCCAAAATTTTTCATTCTCTTGGTATATTACTTCTTCTGAACCTACTGGGCATGTTTTTAATTTGAATTTATGCCTTTCAGAGAAATATACGAGGACCTGATGACATATAGAGAGAAGGGGAAGTTGAAAGGTAGCAGAGGAGAGTGTTCTTCACACCAGTTTCAAGTAGCTCAGGATGAATATGAGGAGGAGGCTAATGCATTTGTATTCCGTATGAAATCGCTAAAGCAAGGACAATCCCGCAGTCTTCTAACTCAGGCAGCTCGCCATCATGCTGCGCAGGTCTTTTTCTTCATTGCACAGGAGATTATATACCCTGTATATTTCAATTGTATTGTAGCTTTAGTAATATGTATATTCTTCATAATAGTTGTCATTCTTCAAGAAGGCTCTCAAATCTCTCGTGGCAATTGAGCCACATATCAAAATGGTCGCTGACCATCAGCATATTGATTACCAGTTTAGCGGACTTGAAGATGACTGGGGTGATGTTGATGATGATGGCAACGATGAGGGTGATGGTACTGTAGATGATCTTGAAAGTCATGATGGCGGAGAATTGAGTTTTAACCATGGACTGAAAAGTGCAGTTCTAGAAATTTCTAAAACCTCAATGGAGGTAAGACTCCCGTGTGTATTGATGTAGGACGAATGGATGATAATGTTAGACATCTATTGTTACTATTAGTTTTAGATTCCTCTACTTCTATTATTTCTAATTCTTTGAGGAGAGATTATTATATTATTAGGAGATTGTTTTCTTTCCCTTTTAGATGTGATTGATTATTTAGGAGATGATTAATTAAACTTTGTCCTCATCTAGCATATTATGTATCCTTGTATAGTTGTGTATCAAATCATTTATCACTTTGGTTTAAAAGTGCAGTCGCTTATAAATATATCTTTATTTGCAGTTGGAAAATGTGGATACTACATCTCCTGCCAGCACTAAATTAGGTTCAGCTAAGGTAAAGATCCTACATGGCTCAATCTCCTCCTTCCCCTCTCCCAAAAAGATACTAGTTGCCCATCCAACTTCTCATACATGCTATTTTGAGGTATAAACTTCAAATTTTATGCTTTGCCTTTATCTTTTACCCACTTTCAACTTGCCTTTTTGTCAAGGCTGTGCTTGAGAAAACGTAGTTTGATTTAATACTGTGACATCCTAAAATGGAAAGTAGGATGCTAACAATTCAATGGAGAGTATATTTTGAATTTGATGAGCCAACATATCTATTATTATAATTCATCTAGTTAAAGTAATTCAAATTTTTAGGTCAAATGAAGTACATAGTGACCTAGAGCACCTGAATAAATCAACCGGAAATTGTACTGTTTCATGGTTGATGTCCCTGGATGGCTGACATTTGTCATGGCAAGTTATTTAAGAAATCTTTTCCTATACCCTGTTTATGGGGACAGTCTTGCAGACACCTTAGTGTAATTCATTACTGCATACTATCCAATGAACAAGGACATCTTGAAAGGGTATGCGGTAGTAGAGTGAAATAAACAAAGTTGTAGCTTTCAAAAACTATTAAGGGTTCGGGCTCAAAAAAGAAATGAATATGACTATGAGGAATATCATGAACGGACTTGAGGCCATTTTTAAATAAGGTCTTGAATGGGAAGAAAGCACCACGAGGAAGATCCTGAATGGATTGAAAGGTTGCATAATTTACAGCCTGAATCTGTGCAAAAAAGGTTTTGTTTATCCAATGGTGTCTAGTGACACATGAACTTGGCATACTATAGACACACGTGTAGCTGAGTTTACTTATAAAGAATTGGTTCACTTGCTGTTAGCTATGATTTCCATTTGCTGCATATTGAAAAAAGGTTGATGTTGTTTTTAGGGGTATCCAATCAAACTTTTATGCTGCTGACTATGTGATCTCTGGTGCCTCTATGAGAATATTGAGCCACACTCATCGATATGCCCTTATTGCACTTGTTTCAGAAAAATTTGGAAAGAAGTACTGGTAGAAACTCTTTTGCCCTTCGCAGAGAGACTACGATGATCAGCCAATCAGCTCCTCTCTTTCGGGAGAAGAAACTTGATCCAGCTGGGCGGCCAAGACAGATGGTGCCTTCACCATCACGCAGGTTTACATCATATGTTCTACCCACACCAGTTGAGGCGCAGAATCTTGGTTCTGGGAAAGCAGACACTGAATTGTCACAAAAGAAACAAGCGACCCATAACTTGTGGCATTCATCTCCTCTGAACCAGAATATATATGAAAAACTAGTAGCAAATGAGAAAACTTCGGGACCTATCATCTTAGATGCAAAACAGGTGCTCAAAGAGAGCAATTACAATACAAAAAGCAGTCGGTTGCCCCCTTCACTGTCAGATGGCTTCTCATTGAAACAGTTTGATCCAAATGTTGCGATTGATACTAGAAAAGTAAAAAGACAAAATTTCTCTGATCCAATAACAGGCAAGCCCTGGCCGAAGAACTCAAATTTATCTGCCAGAGGTCATTCAGCAGAATACCCTCTGCCATTTTCTGGGTCTATATTGCGCACTCCACAACCTCCGCCAATGTCAATGCCCAAATTATCATCACATTTTCCACCCACTTTCCTGTCATCGCCTATAATAAACGAACTTCACGAGCTGCCTCTACCCCCAGCTCATTTAGCTTCTAAAAAGCTCTCCAATCGCATGTCTCATACAGGCCCTTTGCTATCGAAAGGTCGTGAGCTACCTGCTGCAAGCATACCAGCAATGTCTTCAGCAACATCTTCACTTTCAATGCTGCCACAGACTATTTCTCGCAGTTATTCTATTCCAACTGGAGGTCGAAAAGAATCGACATTGCACGCACCTTTAGAAGCTTCTCAAAATTTGAAGTTGACTGGAGGAATTTCTTCACCTCCATTAACACCAATTTCACTGCCTTATGTATCAACCAGCAGCAACCCTACATCGTATATAATGTAAATGCAAGTAAACTGTGAGGTAATTGATGAACTCACTTGTCATCCAAGGCACTTCTGTCAACCTTTTTATTTGTTATGATTAAACGTGCTGGTTAGTTTTCGATTCTAGTTAGTTAAATATTCAGTCTACAGTATGTTAAATTTGCTATCTCATGCTACGTTGTATTAGCAATTTTGTATTGTTTTCTATGATGTAAAGGCCAATTTTGAAACTTAATTCCAAAATTCTCCGTGACAAGATTTCATGACTAATAACATTAGATTGCATTTTACTCTTGACAACAAAGGTAATAGAAGTAATAGAAGTTAGAAAAGGAGCCCGACATTGGAATTGTACCGCACGACAGAAATCCTTGTTTGAAATGTCTGTACAGATTTAACCGGAATCAATTGAAAACTGTTCTACAATAATGATCTCAGACCAGGCCTTACAAAATCTATAGATTTCCAAGCTCGGTGAGTCCCCTTGGTAATTGTTCCTGTCAGCCTGTCCTTGTTCTAATGCCTAAAATGGAAGTTTCATATGGTCAGAAATTTGTTTTATTGATTCATTGTTGACTCTATTTGCAGACCTATGATTGTCACTAAGTTAATACACTAATGAGACTTTAGGAATCAAAGTACTATGGAGTGAAGGGTCCACAGGTTATTATGGTGAAGATCCCAGGTTACAAGTTTCTTCAGTTGTCCTGGATCATATGGAATTGACCCCATCAATTTGTTCATGCTGTAAAATGTATTTATGTGCACAGGCACAGGCATAGGCACACGCGCGCGCACACAAATACCAATTTAAGTAACATTTAGCCTACTGGAATTTTCAGTTTCAACAATCTAGAAAATCTGTTTTGCTTCCAAGGATATGAAAATAAGTCTGTAATTGACTGGTTGAAAAGTTTAGTTGAGGAATAGTTTTAACAATGAAAACTAATGAAGGTAGTTGAATTAGAACTTGGAAGAGTTGATGCAGATGGTGAATTTAAAGAGTATTTAATAACCATCAAAATAATTAAAAAGCATGCTTATTTACAGGTAGAACAGTAGAGAAATTTATCAAGACATTCAAGAAATCTCCATCTTCCCCAAATTCAATAAATATTTGTAAGCAGCAAATTTAGTTGACACCTCAAAATAATGATTTATTTTGCATATGAAATCATAGATTTTGCTGGGATGTTTTCTATGGATTCAGTTTTACTTTGTGGGGGTGCCAAGTCCTAGGTATAACAAGTAGAAGTATAACAAGAAATTGTAAAAATAATTCTATTATGTTTGGAAATTTTACAGGTTAGATGTATGGTTTGCAATGACAGTGTGATTAGATCCAATATGTTAAGTGATCACTTGGATCGTTGTACACCTTACGAACTTTATTTTTATAATGTGATAATTTTAAGTATGTGGGTCGGAAATATGTAAACCCTAATTAGGGTTAGAGTCGTTAATGGGACGACTTAGCCTATGTTTGACACCCATTTTTGGAGAAAAAATGGTTTTTGAATAGTGATTGATGCAAGAATGTGTGGTTAAAAAGTAAGGAGGATTTTGAGGTTTATGTTTAATATTATTTTATTGATAGAATGTGTGGTTGAAATGAAGAAAGATAAAAAGAATGAGAATGAGAATGGAAAAAAAAAATGGGTGTCAAACATATGCTTAATAATTTCTTATATAAAGGTTAGGTCACTTCTCTCCATATAATTTTATTGGCTTACCCAATTGACGACTAATTATTTAAAATGAGCAAGGAGAGGAAGATCTGGCTGATAATATTTATAAACAAAAATGTCTTCCGCATGTATGAATTTCAATCTATCAATTTAGAATGTGTGATTCTTATTCTTAACATGATTAATGTCAAATTTCAACAATTAGTATCAGAGCAACATGCTAAGATCAGAATCTTTTAAACAAAAAAAAATTGTAGCTCCAATTAATTGAAAACCCTACTTTCCGATCTCTCGTGCATATGTATACCACCAAAGCAAAAATCTAGCCTAAGTGTATGAAATCCTCCATCTCTCTGTGTGCATATATGTTTGTATTGTCACCACAAACTGCAGCCTCCCCGTCTGTGTGTATGTGTATTGAAGCCGTGTGTGTTTTGTGTAATGGCATCTGGGTTTGCTTTGATTTTGGTATGAATATTTAGCCTTGTTTTGTGTATGAATCGCCGCGAGCAGGAGTAGCAGCGTTGACGCCACTGCCCGCCAGTCAGCAGCGGTGCTTGGGCTGCACCGGGGGCCCGGCAGCGTCGGCTGCTATCTGCAGCAGCTGCAGATGCAGCTAACGGCTGCAGTATTTCGCAACCGTGGCTGCCGGTCGAGGTCTCCGACTCGGAGATGATGTTGGACCAACGGCGGTGCCCTATGAGGATCGTCTAGGGGTTTTTTCCCAAACGGTTTCAATTGAATTTTTAGGGCGGGGGCTTCTCCTGCAATTTGTAATTTCTTGGGGACTTCTCCTGCAATTTAAAGAAGGGGTCATTTTGTAATTCAAAAAAGGGGCATGTGCTGTAATTTTTAAATTATGAGGCCCATTTTTTCATAATTTTAATTCAGGTCAATTTTGCAATTTTGAAATATTGAATTTGAATTTTTAAAAATGTGATTTTAAAATTGATCCAACTATATTTCAATTTCGACCTAAAATTAAAATTATATTTGACGACTTTATATTTTGTAAAAATATTTAAATGTCGTTATTATTCGTCCTTTTAAATTTCATATATTAAAATTTAGTTGTCAATTTCGTTTCATAATTGAACATAAATTTTGCTTTTTGTCAGTTAATGATTGTGATTATGTTACATGATTATTATTATTATTATTATTATTGAATTTTTCGTGAGCTTCAAGTCTGTCTTAGTGATCGCATTAAGAGAAATATTTTGAAATAAAAGTTGGTAGTAATTACCAAAGTAGCAAACTCATTGTTATTTATTTGATTTTCTAAAAAAAAAAAAAAATTTGAATGTTAGCATCATAATTTTGAATTATTGCATATAGTGTCTTGCCTAAATGTGTTATTACATGTGATATTTTTGAAAATTGTCATAAAGCAGTTAACGAATTTACTTGGTCTAAAAATCTCTTTCTGCCCAAAGGTATTGGTCTTTCGAAAATCAATTTGTTGTGTTAACTAACTTCATTATATATTTTAAGAGTACCTACAACGTGTTATATTGCGAGCCCAAATGTGACTTTAGAATGATGCATTTAGACTCTTGCCGTAATAATGTTCATATGATTTTGACTTTAATTACAGACTATCTAATTAGTATCCCATATTAATTAGATGAATGTGTTATCATCCAATGTCTGCATGTATTATGTTTGGATGATATTAGATATGTTATTTTATGTTTTCACATTTTTAAAAGACTCGCCTCTTTCGAGTCAATTGTCTGCTATTGAAACCTTAATTGGAAATAATTATGTGAGATGAAAATGAGAGTAGAAATAACATTTGGTCTTTTGGGCTTGGACTTTGCAATGGAGAAGTAGCTTTTGAAACCTACAGATAAAAGCGCTCCTAAATATGTGGCCGAGTATGAAAAGTGGGAAATGATTAACAGACTTTGTTTGAAGATTATTAAGCGCTCCATATTTGGTTCCATTATGGGTACTATTTCATATAATGAAAATGCTAAAGGTTTTGTGGATACCATATGAGTGAGATTTGTTGAATTTGATAAAGCTGAAACTGGAGATCTGATGGACAAACTGATTAATATAAGATATTATGGTACAAGTGGAGTTATGGAGCACATTATGAAAATGATAAATATATCTTCTAAGTTACAGGCTCTTAAGATTCCCATTGTAGAGCCTTTTTCGGTCTTTTATGTTCTGAATAGCCTTTCTATTCAGTTTAATCAGCTGAAGGTTGCTTATAATGCTCAAAGAGATAAATGAGATTTGAATGACTTTATTGCTGTATGTACCTAAGAGGAGATAGGATGCGGCGTGAAAATGTTGAAACCGTGCAATTATCTTTTCAGCTACCACAGAACAAGTGGTCTTCTCATAACTATAAGTCTAAGTTTCACAAGGGCAACAAGTCACACCGTAATTAGTAGAATAAAAATTTTGGAGGTCAGACTTCTGGTGGTCCCAAAGGAACTTATGATCAATGTAAGTTCTGCAAAAAGAAGGGTAACTGACAGAAAGATTGTTTTAAGTTTAAGACTTGGTTGGAGAAGAAAAAGAGTTCTACAAGTATCTCCTTGACCTTAGTTTGTTTTGAATCTTCTTTTGTAGATGTTCATTTGAATTCTTGGTGGTTAGACTCGGGAGCCAGTATTCATATTGTGAATTCCTTGTAGGGGTTCACAAGCAAACAGATGCCAAGTGAGAATGAAGTAAGCATGTGTGTTAGAAATGGAATTCAAGTGAAAAATGAGTTCATAGGAGTAGTGAAGTTGTCTTTGGAGTCTGGTTTCTCTCCTGTTTTAGAGAATAAGTTTTTGTATCGATAATGAGACGAAATTTAATTTCTATATCGAAACTTGATGCTTTGGGGTTTTCCTTTAATTTTGGTAATGGAATAATTAAATTATTTTATGATTTTCGTTTGATTGGAAATTAGGGATGTAAGCGGTCCGATTTTTGCGATTTTTGACAAATTTTCAAACCAAACCGTTTAAACCGGTTTGAGAAAAACTCAAACCTAAACCAAACCATTTTGAACGGTTTGAAAAAAACTCAAACCTAAACCTAACGGTTTGGTCCGGTTTTAAACCGCCGGTTTCGCCATATATATTTTTTTGTCTACTTTTATGACATTAATTCATTGAATTCAATATATATTTATATCTTACTAGCAATAAATATAAAACAAACTAAATATATCTACTACAAATTTAAATACCAACTAAATCAAAGTGAAATCACAATAAACTAAAATATAGTTTTTTTTTTTGCCATTTTAGGCTAAGACGTTATGATAACGTTACAATACAAGTCTACTAAACTAAATATAAAGCCCAAAAAACATAATGATGTTCAACAGGACATTGTAATCATCATATTTGAAAAACAAAACTACTGATTAAATAAAGAGATTAACCAACAATAATAATAAATCAACTGTTTATAATATCTAAATATAACAATTACACAAGATTACCGTTGTATATTGTTACGAATTCAGGTTCTCGCATATACTCAAACACCAATTGTTGTCACACGTGATTCATAGTTTCCATTGTCAAACAAATGCATTCGTTATATCATCATAGTATTAGATACTAGATAGATAAGAGAATTTTTAAAAATATGGTAATAGAAAATATAAACCACATGCCACAACTTTTATTGAATCATCAAATGCTTCTACTTCATCTAAATATTGGTGCAGCACTATATGTTCATTCTTAATTTGAAACCAATTCTTTTCGCATATACAAGCCTCAATCATCCTTACACATAATAAACTCTTAAAGGAATCAAGTATCTGACCTCCATTTGAGAATGCAGACTCAGAAGCAACTGTAGAAATTTAAATTCTAAAGAGGAAAATGATTTTTGATAGATTATGTTAGTTTTGAGATTATTAGATATAAATTAAGATTATTTGGTAATAATAATATATATGTAATAGAAAATTCTAAATTGACAAAAATACACACAAATGACAAAACTATTGAATTTTGCATATTTGAATGACTTTTCAAAAAAAAAAAATCATTATTTTTATTTATTTATTTTTATATATTTTTTCGCCGGTCCGATTGGTTTTAAACCGCAATTAAAATTCTCAAACCTAAACCAAACCGTTTTTGACCGGTTTGGTTTGATTCAAAACCATTTCGTTGACGGGTCCACGTGGCACCAAACCGACGGTTTCTAAAATGCGGTTTCGATTCGATTTTCCGGTTTAGCGGTTTTTGCTTACAACCCTATTGGAAATGACATTTTATTTGATGGTTCATAGAAATGGTCTTTGGCTTTTTTTTTTTTTTTTTTTTGAAGTCTCTTGTTTTGTCAATGTGTCAGTGAAAATGTCTATAATTCGTGAATCATCCTCCATATTGTGGCATAAGCGGTTGTGTCACATTTCAAATGATAGAATGTAGAGATTGGTTAAATTTTAGATACTTCCCTCTCTCGACTTCTTTGATTTTGACACTTGTGTGGATTGTATAAGAGCAAAGTTGACGAAATCTACTAGGAAATGTTCTACTGGGAGTGATGGTATTTTGGACTTGATATATACTGATATTAATGGACCTTTTACCTTCTACCATATGAGGGAACAAATATTTTATAACTTTTATTGATGATTTTTCGCGATATGGATATGTTTATTTGATAAATGATAAATCCCATACACATGGAAAATTCAAGATTTTCAAAATGGAGGTAAAGAAACAATGTGATAAAAGTATCAAAGTTGTAAGATCTGATCGTTGTGATGAGTAATATGGGAAGTATGATAAGTCTGGTCAAAACATGGGTGATTTTGTAAAATTTTTACAAGGGTGTGACATAGTGCCTCAATACACTATGCCAGGGACACCTGAGCAGAATGACGTTTCTGAAAGACGTAATCGGACTCTAAAAGACATGGTTAGGAGCATGATGAGTGAAACAAATTTGCCAGAATATCTATGGGGCAAAGCTCTGAAAATTGCTATGTATATTTTGAACTGAGTTCCGAGTAAAGCTATTGCAAAGACACCTTTCGAGTTGTGGACAGAAGCCAAGTTTGGCTCATTTCAGAGTTTGGGAATGTCCAGCCGATGTAAGAATTTATAATCCTTTTGAGAAGAAATTAGACCCAAAATCCACTCCTGATTACTCTATTGGGTACCCAGATAGATCAAAAGGATATAAATCCTATTGTCCAAACCGTGGTACCAGAATTGTTGAGTCAATCACTGCTAAATTTTTGGAAAATGGTTTTGGTAATAGTGAGAGTTCTACATTGAACGAATTTTTGGTTGAACCGAGTCCACTTATTGTTCTAATTCTTCTTATATAGGAAAGAGTTATATCTCAATTAGTTGAAATTGTTAATGAAGAATCTGAGCATCAAGAGGAACTTCAGGTCCCTCCACCAACAACAATTGAGTTAGTTCTTGAGCCACAAGTTAGAATATTGCAAACGGAAAGAATGTATACATTGCCCAGTCAGTGATTACATTACATATTTGCCTGAAAGTGATTTTAATATTGGGCATATTGTTGACCCCGTTACTTATAATCAAGCATTGACAAGCCCTAAGTCACATAAATGGATAAATGCTAGGAAGATAAAATGAATTCTATGAAACATAATCATGTTTGGGAACTTGTTGAACTTCCTCCGGATGCTAAAGCCATATATAACAAGTGGATCTTCAAAAGCAAATTGGACTCAAAAGGGAATGTTGAACGAAAGAAGGCAAGATTAGTTGCAAAAGGGTTCAGTCAACGAGAGGGCATTGATTATAATGAAACTTTTTCACTTGTTTCGTCTAAAAGTTCTTTGAAATTATCATGGCACTTGTGACACACTATAATTTGGAGCTTTATCAGATGGATGTTAAAACAACTTGAGGTTGTGACTTCTCTTGATTTTGTTGAAAATACGTTGATCAATGTATTTATCTCATAACCAGTGTGAGCAATTTTATTTATTTTGTTTTGTATGTTGATAGCATTTTGCTTGCTAGCAGTGAGTTGCGCTTACTTCACGAGACAAAGAAAATATTATCTGCTAATTTTGAGATGAAAGATCTCGGAGAAGCTACTTATGTGCTTGGCATTGAAATACATCGTGATAAAAATCGTGGCTTGTTGGGACTTTCTCAGAAAGCTTACACATGATGTGTTATAGAAAGGTTCACTATGCAGAAATGTGCACCTAGAGATGTATCTATCATAAAAGGGGTTAAGTTTAACAAAACTCAATGTCCAAGTAATGAAATAGAAAGAGAATATATGGAGATGATACTGTATGCTAGTGCTGTAGAGAGCTTGATGTATGCTCAAGTTTGCACTAGATCAGATATTGCTTATGCAGTCAATGTTCTCAGTAGGTTTCATTCAAATCTAGGGCAAGAGCATTAGAAAGCGGTTTAGAAAGTTATGAGATACTTAAATAAAATTGAAAGTTACATGCTTACTTTCCAGCGTTTAAATCGCCTTGAGGTGGTAGGCTACCCAGACTCAGATTTGCTGGATGTCAAGATGATTTGAAATCAACCTCAGGTTATATTTTCACGTTGGCTGGTAGTGTTAGCTCATGGAAAAGTGTTAAGCAGACTCCGGTGGCATCTTCTACTATGCAGGCTGATTTTGTGGCATTTTTGGATCTACAATTCAAGCCGTTTGGTTAATGAATTTTATTTCTAGGCTGAAAGTTGTTAAACTCCATCTCGAGGCCAATCACTATTTATTGTGATAATAGCGCAACAATGTTCTTGTCAAGAAACAATAAAAGTTCTAGTGAATCAAGTCAAGGAAGGACAGACGAAAATAGAACATATTAATACAGAGGTGATGATTGCCGATCCTTTGACTAAGGGACTCACTCCTAAAGTTTTTAAGACACATATTACTTATATGGGTATTGTGGAAACCATTGATGTTTTTGATTAGTGAGAGTTATTTATGTAAGAGAACTACGTTTAGACTTGATCCCTTCACATGGTACGTAGGCAATCTATATGTTCTTCGGGTACAACCCCTTCCAATAATAAAATATATTTTTCCATATCCATAAATTATTTTGAGCATAAATTTGACTTATGTCTTTTATTATGATATTATTTTGATCTCGAAATATGACAAATAAAGACATAAGATTGGTCTCTTTTAGAGACATGTGGCTTCATTTGATTAGAAGCACTGTGATGATCGATATGAATTAGCACAGTTTTTTTTATCACATTTGGTGCTAAGTTTATACTGCATACTACCATGTTAGTTGGATGATGGGGATCCATGTCGATAAGGATGTTGGCATTTGTGGCTATAAAGTGGTCTTACATCGTTTGATTGGTGTAACGACTTTAATGTTCGATATTAACATTCTTGTTGGACCGGATCATATTGTGTAAGGTGTTATCATTGCAACTATACTTGTGTGGCCACCTATGTAATCTGACTCAGAGGTTAAAAGTTTTGTTCTATAACAATCAAATATTTGCCCAAGTGAGAGAATGTTAGAATAATTCTACTTCGTGAGCTTCCATTTAATTGCGAATTTTACGGGTTAGATGTATAGTTTGTAATGATACTGTGATTATGCCCAATATGTTAAGTGATCACTTGAGCCGTTGTACACCTTACGGGTTTTATTCTTATAATGTGGTAATTTTAAGTATGTGGACCGGAAATATGTAAATCCTAATTAGGGTTAGAGTCGTTAATGAGATGACTTAATAATTTCCTATATAAATGCTAGGTCACTTCTCCTCTCTATATGGTTTTATTGGCTAACTCCATTGACGGCTAACTATTTAAAAGGAGCAAGGAAGGAAGATCTAGCTGGTAATATTCATAAACAAAAATGTTTTTCGCATGTATGAATTTCAATCTATCAATTTAGAATATGAGATTCTTGTTCTTAGCATGATTATTGTCAAATTTCAACAGAAATAACGTAACAATTTAACATCTTTTGTTCTCCTTGGCTACAATCTGATCCAATTCAAGATAATGATCTCACAAAAAGCTTAGATGTTCTAGGCAAAATGCCGCATTGGCCAGCCTACACCATTTAGAGACGCCCCGGCTATCGGCTTCATTACACAGTATCTTCCCGTTTTTGAACAAGAGCCTGTCGATATCCCTCTCCTCGTGCCAAAACAAGCATTTGCATCATTCACAAGCCTTCTCTCGATTTCTTGTCTTCCAGCTCTCCTCAGATTTTGCTTCTTTATGATGCTGCCAAGTCTCTCTCTCCTGTGGGTTCTGCTGTTTACTGGAATTGGCATGGCCTCAAGACCCATCAATTTAGCCACTACCCCCGGTTTACACCAGATCACGCTCTCCCCACCTATAATGGTAGGCAATCTTCGAGTTCTCTCTGCTGCTAGATCACCTATCCTTGTCTTGATAGGGGCCAAGTTTCTAAATGAAGATTGATAAATGGAATCTCTTCCATCTAGAGAAAATCGAGGGTACTGATTTAACGCGTTCCTTGCAGTTCTTAGGATATCAGAACTGTCGACACATGACATCCGGTGGTGCTGGATACCATTACCTTCATCAAGTTTTGCTGTCCTAGCCATCTTCTCTTCCAATTCTAAATGCAAAATCATTTCCTCCAAAGTCGGTTGGCTTCCCCTTATCGGTGATTTAGCCACCGCATAAGTGGAGCCATTATGATCGACAGTTTGCTGGTTGAGGGTCGAGGTAGAGCCATCTCCATTGCAGAACTTTCTGAAGCTTTTCTTCATCCTGGATCCTAGAGCATTCTTAAGGAGAAACAAGGGCATGTCCATTTTTCAAGTGCTGCTTCAAGAATCATTAGATGAATAACTTCTTTTTTTTTTTTTTTTTTTTTTTTAAAGTTTTGAATCCAGTGCATAAGTCACATCAAATTGTGAAGAAATAAAGAGTATCAATGGAATCAATGGTGAACGGTGTGAGTTTTTGTTGTATAACTTTAAAAGCACTCACATGATGAGAGAGGAGATTTTCACAAGTGCCTTAACTACAACTCCTTGAAAAACTCAAAATACTTAAAAGGCTTGTTTTGTTTGTTGAGTGCTTTGATGACTAAGGTTAAAACTCCAAATTTCAAACTTGACACAAGCTATGCCATTTGTACATATAATTTTACCAGAATAAAATTGCCAGAATGAGTTGGCAAATCATGATAGAATGGTTGGAAAATGTTTTTTGCCCAACCACCAATGAAATATTGCCAAGTGTTAATCTATCACAATTCTGGTAAAATCAATTTGGTAATGTGGCATAGCTCTCTCCAAACTCAGTAAATTCGAAATGAAATTGAAGTTGGCTTGTACAGGGATCTGGCTGGTTGAATCATTTTATTTAAACCCTTCTCCTCAAGAACGTGGTATATAATGTGATCCACAGTAAATACAGATTCGGACATATTTGGTAGTAAATCTAACAATAGATTTCTCGTGAATGTCAATCCTATATTAATGACACTGTCCCCACTTGATTAAGTACTATAAATTGCCACTTGCTCCTCAAGTATTCAACCAATGCATCAAGAAAGGTGATTCTTTATGGAATGCCAAGCAGCCCCATGATGCAACCTTGTTGAATACAATTTAAACTAATAAAATCGTACCCCCTCTAACAACTTAATATATTACAGAAATTCGTTCAAAGGGAAATTATAATAAAACATGATAACGAAAAGGGAAAAAGATTAATGAGAGATTCTCAATTTCAAACAGATCGTCGAATTTGTTGTTTGGATCAGCTTAGGATGTGAACAAGTTAAGTCATTTCAAGATATCATTCAGGCTCACATAATTTTAGATACAGAACGCCATCATCCTACCCATTGACATGATAAGATCGTCGCATAGCATGGGGTCATGTGTGCATGCAATTATATGCGCACAACCGCACAGAGAGCACTTGGGAAAATCACACAGATTCTTTGGACGAGACCACGTGGCTATACAAAGTTATACATACAAGCAAAGCAAGTGACGTGATAACGGAATTGTAGATATTCATTTGCCTATCCATCTGGAGCTTCACTAGCCTTCACAAATCGACCTTTGAATCGTTTCCTTGTATCAGCTCTTTCTTTCCTCGATTCATACCGTATATGCTTATCATATCTGGTTACAAAACAACATCATTATCAGATAACGCACAGTGGAACTCCATTAGGGAAAAAAATGTAGGCATGAAATATGCTGAAAGGAAAATAAGAGTAAATAGGTACCTCCGGGTTTTCTTCTTTTCCTTGTAACGTTGCATAGCCTTGCCTCTGTTCTTTGCCAGAAGCTCCATATCAGCTTTGATTATTGCTGCTGTGGTGCTTTCGTTTTTCCCCAAAACAGAATGATCTACCAAATGGATGTCTTTTGAGCCATCAGAGCAATTGGGCCTAGCCAAACCTGAACACGATTTTGGCCTTGAAACTGGTAAATTATTGCTATCAGATGTTGCAAGCCCCTGGCTTGCTGATGGGTTATTTGAGGTACTCTACAGTTCGACAATGTATATCACATTTTTAGCTCCAGATGATATTATATGACAGAGTAGAGAATCCAAAACAAGGAATAAAATCGTTAGCACGTCAGCCTTCACTATATTTCTTTCATATATTAATTTAAATGCATTAACAACCCATGTTGGACACAAAAACTCGGACTATGTGTTGAAGTTTGCGACTATTTGGATTGATCATGAGTTTAAATCATATTGATGCCACTTAACTCCTTCCATGCCCACTTCAGATATATGTGAATTGCGAATTTGTAAAGTTTAAATGATGTTAGGCATCATTTATCATAAGAATAAATAAGTAAAAAAGTTCATGTTTTGATGTTGGCCATGTACCACAAATATTGAGGTATCATAAGGACGTGAATTTAATCTATGGACACATACCCACAAGTGACACCCGTATTCAGGTCCAAGTAGTGCAGCTCATTTGACAAGTAAATTCCGAGAGTACTAAAAATAGTTAGGACTTTTCTTTTCTTAAGTAAAGGCTTGACACAAGGATAATTGAGTGGAGTTGTTCTTTGCAGAGTGAAGGGTTAAAATGACTGAAAGGAGGTTTTATCACGACCACGTCCTTATCCCTTCAAAGAATCTTTTTCCCTTTAATTCCACTTTTCTAGTGAATTTATTATGATCCAAAAATTTTATGAAACTATAATTGCATTGATTTCATCTGTTTAATTTTGTTTTACAAGTTTCTGAAAAGTAGCCAAAATACTATGTAGCTATTAATTACAATCAACGTAATTTAACATTTGATTATTCTGTCCTCTCATTGATTGCATGTTTGAATGACAATTCTAACTAACGAGTAAATAAAGATGGTAAGAAAAGTAACTAAGCCGATATTTAGAGTTAAAGACGGCATAAAGGCATTGGCAGTTGTCATTGTCTCCCCAAACTAGACAGAGCCAAAGATTTTCTTATACTGTTATAAAGTTGCACGAAATAATCAGCAATGAATCTAATGAGAAAAAAACTTGAAAATCAGAGATTTCCACCGACGAACAACTTACATTAAACGGGATGGCATTCTCATGTGCAATTGGAAAGTTTACTCCAGGGAATGCTACTCCTCCTCTAGTTGCCAAGGAAGCACCTTTTCCATAATTTTGCACCATGTATTGGTCACTTGCACCGTAATCCAATTCTAGTGCACTAGAATCCTCATGGCCTCTCAATTGCCCCAAATTAAAATCCCATATCTGCAAAACACACATATGAAGGTGAGAAAAGAGGGGAAAACAACGATGAGAATCTATAGTTCTATGAGTATGCTATTGACATTTATTTTCTTAATTTTTGTATAGAATCACGTTGACAACCTATGTGGAACAGTGCAAAATGCAAACCCAGAATGATGAGATAAAAACAGACCTTGGATTTCCTAAAGCTAAACATAAAACAGATTAAACTAAGTTCAAGCAATAAGGGTATGAAAAGTGATGGAACAAATCCAAAATGATGAGTGATATGTAAACAACAATTTGAAGGGGTACAAATTGTTCCTTTGGTCCCCTCACATATCTGATTCAGCATTTGATAACAAAATATGCTAAGAATATCTTCCAAAAAGCATTGTTCTTTTATAAAATACCTTCAAAAGAAAAGCCATTAACATTATAATAGTACACTTTTTCATGACCAGTCTCTAATTACTTACGTATAGACCTCAGTATGAACTTTATCAAGTCATTCAAACTAAAGATGATCCCATCTTCTCAAACTATCAAGCACTAATCCAACTTGTATACCTAATACGTCTGAAATCATTCTACATGACAAGAAAAATTAAATATTAATTGTAAAAACCCAAAAAAAGATAATTTTTTTTAATGAAAAAAAAAATAATAATAAAAAAACCTGTGTGCTATGATCTGATGTGCTGCTTCTATTCCATATCATGTTCTCTTCCTCTTTCGGATTAAGGGGCTTTTGCATCATTAGCAATGAAGTAAAACCCCCATTTTGCTGCTGCTGCTTCTCTTGTGGTTGTTCCTGGTATTGCCCACTCTTATTCCCCTGATATCTTGGCGTGCCCGGCCCAACATCCTCCCCACCGCCATCAGCCAATTCCTGATTATATAACTCCAGTAATTGCTTCAGAATCACCTGCTTCTGCTTCCCACAGTCACGGCTTCCCTTCTTCATGATATCTCCACCACAATTTGAGTAAACTACCGAATTGCCGTTCGGCACAACCAGATCCTGCAGCATCACCGAGCTGGACAAACCATCCTTACTCGTCCAAGATTCCAACAACCCACCCCACCATCCCGGGTCCGAACCCGAACCCGAACCCGAAGTCAAACTCAACGGTTTCTTGTCCTCAATTTCCAATCCCCAGGCCGACGCCAGCTCTAGCGCCGACGGGCAACCAGAAAATTCCTCGACCGGAACCCGGTCGTGCGAGGCGGACGCATTGCAGCTACCATGGGCATCCCAATCACACTCTTGGCACAACACCAAGTTGTCGGTGACGCACCTCACAGAAACGGGCTCCGACCCGCAGTTGTCACAGATCTGCGAGCGGAGATGCTTCTTGGAGAGGGCGTTGGCTGAGTGAACGTGCTGGTCACATGACAGACACAGCTTTGCGGAATCGGCCCGGCAGTAGAGTATTGCCTGGTTATCCCCGCAGTAACCACACGCCACACCTTCACCTGCTCTGATCACCATAACAGTCAGCAAAAGCAAATCCCAAGAAACTTAAAAACTTACGAAATTGAAGTAATCCTTTGCTACTGAAACTGAGGAGTCAGAGACTCAGAGGGGTGAATTGGTTCATTCATTCACCCACACATGTCATGTGATGTCATATGAAGTGTATTTTTCATTTTAATTATTACAGCCTTATTCTTTAGTTGGTTTTAACAAACGTTGGAGGGCCCCACTTTGTAAAATATCTTCCCTTTTTGCTGAGCTGGCAGAGGTACCTTTTCTTTAGGATATGTTCGGTGGTTGGGAGTGGAAAAGTAGAAAAGAAATTGTTTTCCCGTTTTTGATTGGTGGGAAATAAATCTTTTATTTATTTTTCTTTTTTTATTTCTTAACAAGAATGGAATAAATGCACTTTCGATAGCATGAGCTTCAAAGTGAAGAGGAATAAGATAAATTCAAATTCTGTAAATTAATATCGATAGTTATAACTTTAAGTTGAGATTAAACCCTCGTTTGATCCATATTATTTTCAAAATACATTTTTCTTTATTTTTTTAATCACACATTTTTCAATAAAATAATATTACATTCAAATTCAAAATTCTTCTTTATTCTTTAACAATGCATTTTCATCAATCTACCATTCCAAAATACATTCTATACAAAAAAAAGACCTCAAACAGGTCTTAAGTAAAAAGGGAACCATTTGGTAAATATATAAATGATTATAAAAAAATAATAGCGAGTCTTACGAAATGTATAAATAATAAATGAGTTATAATTATGAATGTGTGGTTAAAATTAATATTTAATCTTGATTGAATTCATAAGTCATTTATAAATTGGTTGTCAAACAGAGGCTAAAAAATTTGTGATGACGATTCAAATAATATATTTATATACATGAATAATCTAATGAGCACCAACGCTCTTCTTCTGCTAAACAAGTAATAAAAATTAAAATCTCATATGGAACTTTGTAATGTTGCTTTTAATAAATTTTGTTTTACTATTTCAACAAAATGTGAGTCCAACATATCAATAGAAAAATGTAGATATGATCCATTTGAAATTTTTTAAGAAAATTTATAATACGCTGCTATTACTATAAATTCCATTAATACATAGGAGAAGAAAATCTTACAAAAAGTTGAAGAATTAGCTATTTATTTATCAAGAATGCTATTGTTACAGAAAGAATTCTGTCAAAATAACATAACACACACATGGGGTAGGCTCCATTTTTTATAATAATATTTTACTCATAGGGCCCACCATATGTGAGGATTCTGACATTTTTACAGATGAAATAGTTCTGTACAAGTGGTTTAATTGTTTATTTATCGTGCCAAACACATCCTTTCCTGACTGTACAATTTGTATTAATTAGGAGTTGGTGGGGCCAGGGCGATGCAATTTGCCTCTTGAGACAACTTTTGGAGATGGAGTGGTGGCATGAATAATGTCACCAAACTTCTCGAGCCGGGAGGGATGCATTTTAAGACAACTATTGGAGATGGGATTTGCACGAATTATGTGGATTTGAATATGATGTATTTTCTTTTTCTTTTTCTTCTTCTTTTTTGATGGAAGCACTTTCTTTGTCACTAATCATTGAGTAAAAATACATGATATCAAATCGTTTGCTCAATCCACTTAACGTTCAATAATCATAGAATTGTTAAGTAAAGTAGACTATGAAAGTATCGTTTTAGACTCTAGTTTACACCAAAGCTTGTAAAATTGGAAGTATTTGATGACATGTCTAACGGTATGATTTACGTGATATGCATTTGGAAATTATAAATCAAATTTTTACATAAATCATGCTATTAGTTAGAAACTATGATAATCGGACTCATAAAGTTTGTGAAATTCAAATTTTGAAAAGCTCTACATTTGAATAAAATCACGCATTCAACGTTCATTAAAAAAAACCCAAATATGAATGGGATGATTCGTGAATAAAAAACGATCACATAATTGTAGACTCATGTTTGCAAATCAGTGTCGTTTATGCAGCGATGGATATTGTACCAATTTTTAAAGTTAAGTGACTAATGAGGATAGTTTTTAAGTTCAATGACCCCGTAGAAACTTTTTAAAAAAAATTCAATGACCATTTAGAGAATTAACCCTGTTACACCACATGCAATGTTGACAATCTTGATATAAATGATCAACCATTTAAGACTCCGCCTGAACTTTTAAGTCCTTAGGATATGACGAAGGCACGTAACCTAAGAGTCAAGCAGTTATCAAAGACTTGATTTAGAAAAAGAGACGAAATAAAAGTATGTGATCTTAGTCAAACACGAAATCATCTTGCAAACTAATACCTCAATTTTATTTATTTATTTATTTTTTTTTTTCCAAACACGTATCCATAATGGATGATTAGCTATCCAGACTTGACCTAGAAAAGCATAGATACAATGCTGAGAGGCTAAATAGACTTCGGATTATAGTCAATAAATAAGTAAAGAAGATGAGTTAAGCCAAATGTACAGAAGGTCGGTTCATAGATCTCTTACCGACCCCCGACTTGATTAAAATTTGGTTCTAAAATTCCCCCCCCCCCCGCCCCCCCGCCCTGTGTGTGATCGCAGAAGCTCCACTCTGTAAGGGTAGCGTAACTCAAAGAAGATTTCTACTTTGAAAATGGGAGTGATTTTAAGAAAATAAGTAATAAAATATCGATATATTTCTACCCGTAACCTCACTTTAAATACTCTAAAATAAGTAGAGTAATTAATTATTTAAATTGAGATACAATATTTAAGTCCTTTATTTTGAATAGAAATTGTCTATCTACTAATTTAAGTAAATACTTCCCAACGTACAATTTGCTTCATGTAAAGTTGAATCAAACATAATCATTAAAAAAGCAAAATCTTTTAAGCAAAAATTTAAGAATAAATTCCACCATTACTCATGTTCTCAAACTTTTAAAAGTGTTTCACTCGTGTTCCTATCTAAAAAAATAAATATATCTGTTTGTGCATTAAGCCACAAGATACTCACATTAGGACCTCGATGGTTTGAAGCAAGTGACTAGTTCTCATGAACACTGCATAGTTTTACCTATTTAGATTTTAAATGAAGTCACCGCTTGGAATATTTTGAAATAAAGAAAAAAAAAAATTGGACAATTTTACCATTGCAGTTTGACATCACGACATGAGTGTCACAAATGGTAGATGAAAAGTGTATTTGACATGGTTACCTAGGCTCTTAAATTTGATCAATATTGATTGTTTGAGCATATTTGTGTTCATATTAGTGTATATTTTGATTATTAAAGTAAAGCTAATTTGGAGTTAAATCAACAAAATGAAAAAGTTTTGGATCTTAATCTGGAAAAAAAGGATGGAATTGCATCAAATTTAACACTCGCACGGACACTTCGGAAATTTAAAGGACCAAAACTGAAGAAACCTCGAAGTTGGAGGACCAGTTTGGACATGATCAAGAGTTGGAGGATATAAATGGACAGACTCAAAAGTTAAAGGATTGAATTAAGAATATCTCAGACTTTGAGGACCGGGGTTGCAATTTCTTGGGGGCATATCAAGAGAGAGGAGCAAATCTTGCATGCCATCTTAGATTTTCACAAAACAGCTATAAGCTCCACCCCCGATTCCAACTTTCCTTGTTAGACTCGGAACTTATTTTTAGGGTTCTAGGGAATTTCAAGCAAACTTTGAGACTGCTAAACCAATATAATTAGGAAAAGCCTCATATTATATTTCTTACAAAACTCGTAAACGTACGAAATCGTTGACAAGCAATAGAATTGATGAGTTTAGTTATCGTCATACGATAAATAATTGTTAACTATAGTTTACCGATTTTTATCAAATTCGATGTTGGTAAATTAAAGAGATGTAATATTTGTGAATATCCTAAATTAAGCTATAAATAATGTAAAAGACTGGTTTTATCAAATAATGAGATGAATGTATTGGATTTTAGAATTCATCTATTATTTATATTTCCAATTCTCGACTTAAATAAATTAGTATTATTCAAGTGTCTATGACAATCGATAATTCATTAATATCTAATATTCTTTTCCAAAATATATTAAACATATCCTTAGCATGACTCAACTTTATTCCTAATCTGAATTCATATGCCAAAAAAGCATTCAATCACATGATTATCACATATGATTGTGCACATTATAATTGTAATTCCTAACATATATTGTTTATGTGTCAAATATGCAATGTTCTAATATATTGTAAGTCTTTCAACACTACAATAAACAACTAATTGTCTAAATTTTGATCAAGTATCAAACAACGAAATAAGTATGCATAAGTGATTAAGAACATAAGAATTTGCTAAAATACTTAAATCTTTGTAAAAACAGTATCCAAGTTTCATCATTCATCAATTACATAACAAATTTAGCTTAGCATTATGATATTCAAATTATACAAAAGATACTGAAAAGACATCACCCATATGAAATAATTAGAAGAAAATCTTGAAAACTCAATTACTTCAAAAATTGACTTCAATCCGAGCCTTGAATCTTCAATTATTGTTGTTGAACTTTGTTTCCCATTGCCAGATTTCTTCAATGGTAAAAACTCGGTTCTTCATTCTGGACCTCCTTTAGGTTATAAAAGATGTCAAAAATATCATCCCAAGACTTGCCGAATAAAACAAAAGGTAACAAAATATTTTTGCTTGGATTTATTCAAGGCACATGCCTAGTTATAGGTGAGGCGTGCGCCTTGAAGAGCAATTGTGTTGTGTTCAAAAACCTGCAGAAGGTGGTCAGACGCACGCATGGAAATATGTATTGGGCACTTTCCTAGTTGGATAACTCTACTTGTCCAAAATTGTAGCAAACAGATTCAAAACCAGATAGGCAAAATCCCTAAAATACCCTTTCATAAAGGATTTGCAATCCAAGCCATTATAAAAATATAAAAAACTCCAATTAAGCCCTCAAAAGACTAAAAATTCATGAGAAGTCCCAAAACTCATAGGATTAGCAAAATTTATAAGAAATTAAGTTACTAATTAGCTCTAAGATTTTATATATCTATAATTAATAATAAATTAAATCTTTTTAAATTAAAAAATTACATAGAATATATGACTGTTTAAAAACTTAAAAACATTCCGCTGCACGCTCTGGTAAAAATGGTATCAAAGCCATGTAACGAACCTAAAATAATGATGAACATAATGGATGAAGAAAATATAATTGAAGAATTCTAGGAAAAAGTTGAAAAACATAAAAAATCAAGTTATTCTTGTTTACCTAAAAATAGTACAAATGAAAGTTTTGAAAATGTACATAAAAGGTTAGAAAATCTAGAATATAATATACAAATAGGAAATACTCTTTTAGATAAAAATCTTAAGGGAAAAGATATGAATATAATTAATCCACCCCAAAATTACATGATAACACAAAAAGATAATGATAAAGAAAAAAATCATGAAATAAAACAATATATGATTACAGAAGTTGAAGAATTAGAACAAAAATTTTTAGAATCTACTGACGATGAATATAATGAATACAAAAAAACAATTAGAAGAATTGATTGAAAAAATGGGAAATACAAAAATGAATATTATCCAACATCTAGTTATGTAAAACCAGAATTTAATAGTAATGAATAACCTGAAAAATGGTATCCTTATGGTACACCAATACCTAATAAGGATGATATTAATCAATATACAAAAACACAAAAAAGGTACATTGGAAATGAGATAAAACAATCTATAAAAGAAATAAATCCAATGAATTCTTATATTGAACCAATCCATACAATAAAAATATGGTTAGATCTAGACTGTGTAGATAAAAATAAAGCTATTGAAATATGGATGCAAAGTACTAATCTAGCTATACAATTTAATAAATAGGAAACATATACAGCCTACGGATTTATAGAACATATATTCAGAGAAATAGTATCTGAATGGTGAAGAAAATTACCAAAAAATACTAAAAGAATAATAAAGTATGGAGAAAATACTATTGAAGCATTAGATAATAGGAATGCTTTGAACGAACAAAATATACAAGAAATACTAAAAATGTTTGAAAGAGTCCTAAGAATAGAATTCTTAGGAGGTAAATCCTCAATTGACGAAGAAGCTAGAAAACAAGATGAATATAACGAAGGAATGATAGCAATAGAAAATTTAAGAATATGTGATATGTGTGAGATAGAAAGATATACATGTAAATTCGAGAAAATATACTATACACTAAATCAAGGAGATTATCAAAAAAAAAAAAAAAAAAAAACTTGTACTAAGAGCTTATTTTACTAAGTTACCATTTCCAT
Source organism: Fraxinus excelsior (assembly GCA_019097785.1). Lineage (NCBI taxonomy): Eukaryota > Viridiplantae > Streptophyta > Magnoliopsida > Lamiales > Oleaceae > Fraxinus > Fraxinus excelsior. The sequence goes on from CM032640.1 coordinate 10,355,363, forward strand.
GTGAAAATAAGTTACTAAAAGAATATGAGAAATTACTACCTCTTGGAGAAGAAGAAGGTGTAAACGTAGATAGTCTTGGAAATATGATTGAATTCACAAAAAGAATGATAAGTACCTGGTGTAGAGAGACTTTAGAAATAAGAAAACATACAAGATAAGAAAAAATTCTTTGTGTTGCTACAAAGATTTAGGTCAAATTGAACAATTTGGATGTTACAAAAAGAAATATAAACCATATAGAGAATATAAAAGAAAATTCAAAAAGTACAAGAAGTTTAAAAAAAGAAGCTTTAAACCATATAAGGAATATTTTAAGAAAAGAAATTGGAATGGGAAACCCAAACCAAAATATATCAAGAAATGTAGATGTTTCATCTGCAATGAAGAAGGACACATTGCCCCTCAATGTCCTAAAAAGAAAGATAGACAGAATGTAAAAACTCTTAAAATTTATGAAGAAATCCAAAATGATAGTGATATAGAGCCAATTGAATATTTTGAAGATTTAAATAGTGAATGCAGTAGCATTTATGAATTAGATACATCCTTAAAAGAAGAAGATTCTGAAGAGATAGTGTATATGAATTAAGAAATACAAGAAATAGACTAGGAAATGGAAATAGAAAAAACGGAGGAAGTTGAAGATTCAATGGAACGTATAAATCAAGAAATAACATTTGATATCAAAAGATATAAAGGAATAACTAAGAAAATATTAGATTTACAAGAAAAAGACATATTTCACCAATGATTTTTCAGAATACTGCCAAGAATAAATAAAAAAATTGTTAGTATGAACTACAAAGAAATATCTATTAATATAGAAGATACAATAGGAAAAGCAAGAATCCCCATAATCACAAAAGAATGGGTAAAACAAAAATGAACTAAAATTGTAAAAAATGTAAGAAGTAAGTTAAAATGTATTGAGATATGAGAAATCCAAATAATGTGAAAGGATTCTTTAGGGGGTAATTGACGCAAAACGTTCATACCTTTGATGGGTTTTGCGGGAAACGTCCATACGTTTTATTTTTTGACACAGAACGTCCATACCTTTGATTTGTTTGGCGCAAAACGTCCTTTTACCTAATTTTTAACATAAAATGACCGATATACCCCACAATTTAAATAAAAGAAAATAGAAAAGAAAAGAACAAATAAAGAACAAATTACAATTTTACTCCTAGACTTTTTTAAAAAGGCAAACCAGTCCAAAACTTAAAAAAATATTAAAAATAACAAAAACACACCCTTCTCCTCCACCTTTCTCTACCACCGCCGCCTGATGGCCCGAATTGTTTCTTCTCTCTCCCACTCCTCTTTTCTGAAACCCTAAAAAAAATCATCCATCTCAATGTCCTTTTCACATTTCCCCATTCAATAAGAACAATTAAGGATTTTGCCTCCATATTTATGTCCCATGAATAAAGACTTAATGAAGGTACCGATAACTGATTCCAGATAGGATTGCCCTTTGTAATAGCTTCATAAGTGCTCTTGAACATATCAAGAAGCACGCTAGATTGAACAGCCTGCACAAGCATTAATTTTTACCTTTGATTTTTACGTTATACGAATATGAGAATATCACAGTTCAAGATTAGACTAGACAAACTCCCAGCTACCTCTGATATTTCTGCACCAGTAGGCCAGATATCCTTGAAGTAGACATTTTTTCCATCTTTGCCAGTTCCAATCGGTGGCGGAGATTTTTGGTATTGCGGTGGTGAAGAATTTCAAGGGTTTTTTGTGGTGGAACTTAAGGAGAAATGTGGAAAAGGCAGGGGAAGAGGAGAAGAGAGAATTGGGTTTCCTGTGTGGAGATAGGAGAGAAAAGGGTTGCTTGATTTTAGGGGAAGAAAGAAGTTTTGTAAGGGTGAATGAGGCACTTGTCCCGACGGCTGCCATTGCTGTAATTTCTTCTGTGTTTGTGAAGAGTAGAAGAGACGCCGATGTCTGTGTTGGTTGACTAAAACTTGTGTTGATTTTGGGGATGAATTTTGGATTACTGGATGGTGTTGGACTGCTGGGGATATGGGCGGATAAAATGAAAGGTCTGGAACCGGAACCAGAGGTTCCAAGACCTGAAAATGGCGAGCAGACGGCGGTGGGGCGGGGGTGAGTTTTGTGAAGAATGTGAAGTTTGGTGGACTATTTGTACTTTTTAAAAAAGTTTGGGCCTATAGTTATAATTCATTCTTTATTTTTGTTTTGTTTTGTTTTATTTTATTTAAATTGGAGGGTATATCGGTCATTTTATGTTAAAAATTAGGTAAAATGAAGTTTTGCGCCAAAAAAATCAAAGGTATGAACGTTCTGCGTCAAAAAATCAAACGTATGGACGTTGTTTGCAAAACCCATCAAAGATAGGGACGTTTTGCGTCAATTACCCTTCTTTAGAGAATGTATGAATATACCAATAAAAATATATTGCATGGATAATAGAATCTTACAAGATCCTATAGATGCACTATTAGGAACTGTAGTAGGAAATCTAGTTTACTAGAAGATAATATTTACAGTAAAATCAAACTATGCTGTATCATTAGTTGATGAAAATATTGACCAAAGTTTCAATATATATTATAGATTGGAAACTTAAAAATGTTGCGAAAAAGTAAGGCTATTAGTGTTAGCATAAAATCAATTTTTGCTTTTAGCACTAGCCATCACAATAATTTGAGGAAAATAACTGATAATATTATCATACATAAAGACTTTGAAGAACTAGCTGAGTATATACCTCCCAGAAAATATCAAGAACATGAAGTTACTATTCCAAAATAAATAATGCTTGATTTTCATAAACAAGTCAGAGAAATCAATTCAGAAGGAAAATTGATAAGAAGAAATAATGTCAGTCTAAAAGGAAATAATCTTATTGCAAGATTTCCCTCCAGACAAGAAAATAAGATAAGCCAAACTAGAAAACTAAGTATTGCCGAACCATTAAATTCACAATATTATATCAAAACTAGATATGTTAATCAAGAAGGATATAAGAAAAATCTTCTTGTCCTTATAGATATTGGAGCAGATAAAAGTCATGTAAACACTAAATTTGTTAACCATTTAATAGATTTTGAGTTAACAGAGCCATATACATTTAAAGATTATTTGGGAAATAATCTTGAAATAAGAAAATATGTGAAATTCCCTCTTATATTTGTAGGAGAGGATTATAATGAGTACACTAAAAAAATAATTCTATACAAAGATGAATTATATGAAGTCAATCGTTCACCTATACTCTTAAGAATGAACTTCATTGAAAAATTTAATCCTTATAAAATTTGTCAAGGATACTTAAAAATAACAATTGATGATAACCTAATCATCATATCAAGAATAGATGAAAATATGAAACTATTATTATAATGGAAAGAGTAATTAGTACCAATTCCATGAGCACATATATTGAAGTTATACTCAATATAAGAAGTTATTGCAGAATTAAATTTCATGCTTATTTAGATATATGAATCACAATAAGCTTATACTTACCAAATGTACTACCAACCGAAAACTAGAAATATAATTCAAAGAAGGTTGTCACCGCTACAACAAGTGAAAGCAAGGTAATATATAGCAAATATGCTACACAAGTACATTTTCTAATATTTTTGAGAGAAGTATTTGTTGATACTATATATATGTCAACTAATATTGGATGTGATATTTTATTAGAACAAAATTTCCTATTAAAATATGCACCATTTACCCAATATATTGACAGATATATGTTCACAATTACTTGTGCACACAAAATATTCACACAAAAAAATAACTAAAGCTGTTAGCATATGATACAAAGAAATCAATCATCAGAGCTCTCCAACCCAGCGTGGTGGATGTTGGAATACAGAAAAATTTAAACCAGTTATATTTTTAAAAATGACAACAGAAAATAAGTTAGAAAACTTGAAAAAAGAAATTTTTGAAACCTATTCTGAAAATCCATTAGAAAAATGGAATACAGACAAAGTAAAAGCAAATATAGAACTAATTAATCGAGACACTATAGTTAGGGTCAAACCAATGAAATATAGTGTTGAAGACCAAAAAGAATTTAAGGATCAAATAAAAGAATTACTAGAAGCCAAACTAATTAGGCCTAGCAAAAGCCCACATAGTAGTCCAATTTTTATGGTTAGGAAACATAGTGAGATAAAAAGAGGAAAAACCAGGATGGTAATAAATTATAAAAAGTTAAATGAAGTTACTAACTTTGATGGATATTACTTGCCTAATAAGGACACCTTTATTAAACAAGTACATAATAAAAAAATATTTTCAAAATTTGATTGTAAGTCATGATTTTGGCAAATCGTACTTACAGAAGAAAGTAAACCACTAACTGCAATTAGTACCCCTAGTCCTTTAGGACAATATGAATGAAATGTAATGCTATTTGGGTTGAAAAATGCACCACGGATATTTCAAAGAAGAATGGATGAGGTAATAAAATCAATTACTCATTTCTGCATTACTTATGTTGATGATTTACTTATTCATTCAAATGATATAAATGAACATGTTGAACATCTTGAGAAATTTTGTTATATTATGAAAAAACATAGTATTACACTTTCTCAAAAGAAAGTTGAGATAGCCAAAATAGAAATAGAATTTCTTGGATTAAAAGAAGGAGAATTGCAATTGCAATCTCATATTGGTGAAAAATTTCAAGAATTTCCGGAAAAAATCAAAGATAAAAAACAGTTACAAAGGTTCCTTGATATATTAAATTATGTTGAAGGATTTATTGAAAATTGTGCCAAGTTAAAAAAAATTTTTCTACCAAAATTAAGAAAAAATGTAATGTGGTCTGGAAGAACAAGATTGTGAGAATATAAGGAAGGTAAAAGAGAAATTAAGGGTATTGTCTAAACTTGTAATTCCACAATAAGAAGATTTCTTTATCCTTGAAACTGACGCTTCAGATAATTACTGGGGTGCAATATTAAAGGTTAAAAAGAATTATAAAAAATATAAATGTGAAAAGAATTGTTCTTGTCCTGAGATACTTGCAGAATATACATCAGGAACATTCAAAAAAGTTGAAACAAGATATGAGATAAACAGAAAAGAACTCATTGTTGTGCAGTGAGGAGTACAAAAATATGAGGATTATTTATTGCCAAAGAAGTTCTTGATTAGAACTGATAACACTCAAGTTAAAACATTTTTGAAAAATCATGTTGATCCACCTATTGCCAACAGATATATTATCAGGATTCAAATTTGGTTTTCTTATTTCAAATTTAATATTGAATATATAAAAGGAAAAACTAACTTTCTTCCTGATTATCTTAGCAGGGATGGAGATAGAACAACTAAGGATGAAAGTTCAAATACTTGACAAAGTTTCCTACTTGGAAACACAAATTCAAAATATACAAGATAGCATTCAAGGCAAAGATATAACCCTTGAGGTAGAAGAAACTTGTACCAAGTCTAGTATCCCTTCACACAGACTTGTGAATACTAGCGCTCTTCCCGAGGATAAAGGAAAATAAAAGAAGGTAATAGGAACCCTTTCATAGGGAATACTCAAACCTATTAATGGTAAAGAAGATATGAAAAATTCCATTAGGGATATTCAAGATATCAGAATTAGCGAATGTAGCTCTTCATCGAGCCAAAATTTACCTAAGCTAACTATTACAAATATCGATCCTAAAGATATTGTCAAAATATGCCATGAAGTAAAGCTTCCTAAAAAAGATAACTATGAAGAATTGATATTCTTTATTGTTATTTTTAACATATTATCCGACTGATATTTTGAGATAGGAAAGTGGATGAAAACACTCCACTACGGAAAATACAACAAGATCAATTTTTATCCAGGAGCACCAGCCAACCGGGTAAGAAATTGCTTTGAAATAGGAAATATACTATGTATATATTATAGCAAAGACCTTAGGAAAATAGCCCAACTTCCGACTGATGTCAGGAAAGCAGTAAAAAGATATACTGAAATTGTGAAAAGTACAAATATATACATCAGATTCCACTCAGCACCTATGGAATGAGATTCTGTCCTTGAATATATGCAGCCATCATTCCATATTATAAAAATGGGACTCACAAATCAACATTTTTTACCAACCAGTCAAAAGGTTGTTAAAAATGAATACCAATATATCATTAATATGATGCCATATAAAAGAGCAAAATGGTATAAAGAAATATTTGAACTCAATTAATTATTGAGAAAGAGAAGATATGGATCTATCCCTCTGAAAAATATATAATTTATTACAATGTAAGAATCCCTACAAAGGATGAAAATATGTATCTTCTTGACAATTTACTATCCACCATAATCTCAAATCAACTTAATGGATCAGAAGATATGTCAAAAGAATTGTGCAAAATACTCTGGGATTATAGTGATTATCATTGCGAACATTGTGTTGTGGAAGATATGAGCCAACGAGCATCTCTTAACAGTGAAGAATTCCCCGCTGAATTATTTGATCCGAGGATGGAAAAGTAATGGAGCCAAGAAAGTGATCATTTATCACTACTTTAATAAAACTCTTTATTAAAGAAAAATGTGGTCACTAAGAGATAGAAGATAATAGAAATATGTCACAATCTAACTCAAAAGATAAACCCTCCTAACACTACCCAACAAATGAGAGTGGAAGACACCTATGAAGATAAGATTGCTTTCACAACCTAACAAAAGATAGTGGGAGGATAGCTGTAAAGATAAGATTCTTTATCACTAAATGAATGACTTAAGACCTCTATAAAAGGATGGGAGGTATGCTGAAGAGAGGCATCTCGAAAAACCTTGGAGGAAACACATCTCAAATTCTCTTTGTAATCTGATACACCACTTGTATTCAGAAAATATATTATCTAGTTTTGAAGATAAGCAAAGCTTGTAATAAGGTAATCATTTATGGAGTTCTAAACTTCATAAGGTGAGTACCAAATGTATGTAAATATAGTATGCAGGCATGTACTATTTTAGTTTATGAATATAAAGATGAAGTTTGTTATGTACAACAAAGTTTTCATAAAAGGATTTCATTAAGTTTCTCATGATTCATCAGCAGTACAGATAGAGATTTTAAAATATTTTCAAAACATTGTTTTTGAATGGGTGTTAGTCGCGCTAAAGTACCCGTCTTTGATAAATGTTTTAGGGGAAAATGACAGTTTTCTAACAAAAATTGTAGCACATTGTGTGTGAGTTTATTTTTTAAAATTTCGTTCTAAGTAATAACTTGTTTCTGAAAAGAGTTTGAATAGAGGTGAAAACAAAGACTCTGGATACTGTGAGATAGCGTCTGTGGAAATACGGCTAGTTCTCCAGAGTGAGAAATGCAACCTTAATTGAAAAGCCTTTTGCGGAAGCAGTTGTGGACCCAAATGATTCCAAAACATATTAAATAATCATCTGATTCAAAAGACTGATTAAGTACATGCAAGGCAACTATAAGAACATGCTGAAGGGAAAGCCTAGTTATTTCCATTGATTACTGTAAGTTATTTACATGCTTTTATATATGCTTATGCTTTAAATATTGATATGCATGAACACTTCACAAGTATCCACGTCCAATAATGATAGTCTTAAATTATGTTTGAATAATACAGATATTTCGTTTTTACTAAGATTAGTTAAAAAATCTGAAAATATACTTCCTGTTGGCCAAGAAAACCTTGAAAAAATATATCATGATATAGATCATGCTTGTAAGTATAACTAGTGCACGCACGTGCGATGCACGTGCTACAGTGTAGTTGGGTACTTAATAGCGTGGAGTTGAAGGCATTTTTTCACTATAAAAGGTAATATTTGTGGGGTATAAATCACAAGTAATTATATGAATTGATTCTTTTGACAATTAATCTCCATTCCAACGGAAAATCCATCTCTTAACCGTCCAAATCCATCTCTCTAACAAATCTCCAGGAGGAGTACTACAAAAAAAAAAAAAAAACTAAACTCAGGTAGCATATCAGTAGCTGAATCCAATAAAACAGTAACCTAGACAACTTTTTACCAGCATGAGAATTCAAATTTAAGTAACCACGGACTAAGAAATGAATTAGTCTAACATAGAAATCAAATTTGACTCATTCAGGTTCCAACTGAAAATATTAAAGCAACAAAAACAGTGGTATTGACTATCTATTTTTTTACCTATGATAACAACCAATTGGACCATCGAATTTAACTTTCTGCACAATCTATTAGGAAAACAACTGTACCAATAACAAATATAGAGAGACATAACCACGTCAAGACATTTACCAGTTTACATTTCTCCGTAGTGTGTTTATTTCTTCATTGTGTCCCAGGACACGCATAGGCTGAGCAGGATCCCAGCTGGGAAATGTGTTTGTTGAAAACCTAGAGCGTATCTGATCTGAAATCCATTTCGTCAAAAATTCTTACAGTTAATAAATTGCTAAAAATGATTGATTAGCTTTAGGCATGAATTTTTCGCAATAAATATGGATTTGATCCAGCTATAGACAAATTGATCAAAATACAAAATTGTTTCACAGGTCGCTAATAACGAAAGGGGGCTATAACCATGTTAGACACCAATTATTAGCTTCTAAGAAGGATTAATTGCTTTAACTCACACATCCTAAGGCTAACACTATATGATGCCGATTCTTACTTCTAGAGGCTTCTACTTGGAAAACATAAAAAAATCAAACAAATATAGATAGAAGAGTTGGATCCTGACCAGTCATTCTTATTTTTTGTAAATTCATCCACAACAGTAGACTCGAGATTCGAAAGATAATTACAAATGATATACTGTCAACTTACGTAAAAGATCTTGAGAGGAAGGCTTCAATTAGAACCCCAATCCTTCTGAAGTACACAGCTTATGATCATAGTCTGAGAATGGGAAAGAGTGAAACGTCAGAAAATCCAAATTGAAAAAATCAAAGCATAAAGGACTAAACTATGCTTACCGCAGAATAGCTACTGGCCACAGTTGCGTACAAGATTAAGACAACAAAGGACTTGTAATTTCTATGGCCCACACAATTATTAATCCAGATACAATGGTGATCCTGCTTCAATTTTGATTTTTAATTTGGGGGGAGAAAAAATTAGATGCATATTAATAATAACATTATGAAGTTATTTATCCAATTTATATGGAAAAAAATCCATTATCACCCACCATCTTCAGAACACACCTTCTCCAGACACGGCAATGATGAGCCCTTGGATGCCTGTGTGTGGAACACTCATCACACCGCATCCTATGAATACCCTAAGAACCGCACATTCAAAACGGAAATTAGTTAGTGGCACCAATACATCATAATATTGCTTGCAATCAACATGAAGTAATAATTTTAACTGAATTGATGTCACCTCAATTATCTTGTAAACATTATCTATCTGTGTAAGTCTATCTTGTTTATCATTCATATAGTCCCGTAACGACAAGGCAGAAGAAAATTGGATATTCCCAGTAGGAGAGAGTTTATTTTGTTAAATTGTTTTCCTAGAAGCTTCAATTCTTCTTAATAAGAGGTCTCCCACTTTGAAAGCCTATCCCATAAAGTGGCTGGTACTACATAATCAGCAAATAGGCACGTTGGGAGAATTGGAATCATCATATTTCAAGCTGGACAAATTAGAGATATATTGGTCAATTTGTTCAGATACTTTATTGAGATCAGGAGGCAAAGGAGAAGACTCTTGGTTCTTTACATCGCAGGCTCTTCTCCCTCTTTGATCTCATGTCTCAAGTTAAGCCATAAAACGTTTTCTTGATTTTGTGCCTGATTTTCATAGCTTTTTTGACCGTTGCAAGAGAAGGCAGCACACCTTGTTTGACTTTCTATCTTATAAATGGGGCCCATTTGCTGGGAAAAAACCAGTCATAAAATTGATTCTGTGCATCAAATAATCAAAAACAGACATGCCTATAATTTTTTATGATCTTTCTAGTACCAGAGATTGTACAACGAATAAAAAGGAAAATATGGCCATTAACCTGCCTAATGAAAAAGGAAGAAAGAAAAGAATAAAATAGTTGGCAGGCAAAAAAAAGTCACACAACCATTTCTAGATTAAAAAAGTCACCATAATCAGCAACCTTCATCTCTGACTTCCGCAATGCAACAAAGTAAACTCATTTTAATGATGTAACAATAAAAATCAGTTCACCAATAAGGCGCATAAATTCCTTCAAGAATCTTGGCTAACCATTGGAGAAATAGAATAAAAAGCGCAGGAAAAACATGGCGAGCATTTCATTGGCATCTTTAAAGTCAATCACTATGTTCTTGTAAGCATCTTTTAAATTAATTGCAAATTGTCAAAAACCATAAAAAAGTAAATGAATTAATTATGACAATCCCAGCACTCAACTTCAAAAGCATAACTCGTCTAGTAACCACTATGTAAAACTTGCCTTTTAAACTGTTAAGTATCTTCTAATTACACAGAATCAATTCATCCTCTATTCTACATTTCAAAACAAAATCAGCTTCTCACGTTCACTCCAAGGATGATAAGTCAACATGTATTCAACCTATCACACGTTAACTGCCAGGAGACACTCCTTTTCTCCTGGAATGGACACAGAAAATCACAGAATTGCTCCATAACTAATCTTGACATGAATTATTTTTGCATTCATGTTGGCTGCTAAGGGGAAAAAAAGAAAACGAAAGATTCTAACTTTATTTCTTTTTCGAGTGGAATGGTACATACCAACCATATTACCACCTAGTAATTATATTATAATAGATATTTGAATGTAAAAATCACGAATTCGTCCAAAGGTAAGTTTTTCTCCATTCCTATCAACAACCAAACTAAACAATCGCATAAAACACAAAGATTTGTTCTTCGGATCATGAAAACACCAATTGAATTACTAACTACATTTCCGTACAAAACAATAGAATTGTTTATGTATCTCGTTATGCGAACTGTAGACAAAAATTATGAAAATGGAAAAGGAAGTAATCACACAACAAAAATTGCACCGGGGGGAAAATAAAAGTGGGTTATAGTACCACAATACCTTTACCCATCAAAGAATAAAATTACGATAAATACTAAAAATATGATTCCCTTCAACAGAATTACAACAATCAGTTAACATTTGGAACAAAAAATGATAGGTCAAAAACTGACGGTTAATTAGTGTAGTGGTATGTTATTAGAATAAAATATTACATTCTAAATGAACTTGGACTTAGTTATCCCCATTTTTGGAAGAAAAAAAGGGGGAAAATGTATCCTCATTTTAAAGGTTGTTTGATTCTCAATTGCTTTATGTGATCAATATCTTTTTGAAAGATCTATGAACTATAGAAGATAGAGTTATATGTAAGATTACCTCGCAATAAGGAAGTATTGTATGAGACTGAGAGCTATGGTCATTGAAGATGTTTATTTTCCAGGTCAAAGAGGTTGAACATAATAAATTCAGCTTACAAAGTTCATTGTACAAGTCTCAGTTATATATCCAAAAATTTCAGAGATTAACGTGTATAGACAGTATAGTGATGTACCATTTTTAAGCTCCAATTCATTCTCCAATTTCTTAAACACAATCTACATTGTGGATCCCGCTACCCATCTTCCCTTTAAAACTTGTATTGTGAGCGACACAATGCAGATTGAGAATCAGGAATCACAAAACCATCGTCAATTGCCTTCTCTATCACTTCCACCACATCTGCCACCACCACCGCCACATCCCTCATGATCTCCTTGGCAGCCGCCACGACCTCGTAAAATAGTAGGAACACATCTCAGATAAAGAGCAATACATCACAAAAATACAATTATACAAGGACAATTTTAACAAAAGTGAGTGATTTTGGGCGTGATTTCAGAGCCTCGCAATTTGAGCTGCTTCATCCCTTTATATTAAGGAGATTATAAAATTGAATTTGCAGCAAAAACAAACCAAGAAAAAAACCATAGTCGACTTCGGAAAATTTACCAGCAAAGATAAAAATTATCAGTTTACAATGCAAAAAACCACTCTAAAACATCAAATTTGTAAGGCTTTCACCTTACATATATTACTTCAAACTGAAACAAAATTAATTATTTTCATATTCTCCAGGTGACGCTGAATAATAACCTACTAAATGAATAAGGATAAAAAAGCCATCCTGTAAACCATATTTAAACATTTGACAATAAACATGCCTCATTAATTATTATCCATCAATAGTACAACAGCAAAATATACATAAATAAAAAAAGGAATAAATAATAAAAACTTGAAATCTTGGTCACTTCTCAAAACAGATGATTGCGTAATCATAAGCTGCAAAACTATTGGCTAATTACCTTATTAAAGAACAACTGAATGTGTTGTAGTTGAAGCTTTCTACTTTGAAGGTGTGGATTCTTTGTACAAATGTCGAACAAATAGAACAGAACAAAAAATAAAAAATTGACCAGTAAACTTAAACAAATTTGAAGGAATAAACAGTCGAAGAACAAATTAAATGTGTAAAATTTCTAATTGCATAAATAAAGAAATCAATCAAATACAGAAATAAAACGAATAAGTGGACTATATGGAAGAAGGATATGAAATTTCAACATTTCTAGCTAACACCTTCTATTTTGAAGGTGGGGATTCTATGTACAACTATCGAAAAGAACAGAACGGAAGAACAAATCAAAGCAATGAAAACTCTAATTGTTGAAATAAACGGTCGAAGAACTGAAACGAAAAAAAATCAATCAAATACAGAAATAAAACGACATTATCACGTGCAGTCGGTATTTACAAAACAATCTAAAACCCAAAGAATTAACAAATTCCGAATTTTTATTTATGAATTAAAACTAACAATCGCGAAAAAATTCAATTAGTTTAGAAAATAAAAGGGTTGGGTTTTGAGAGACTTACGGATTTCACAAGAAAAAAAAGGGAAGAGGACGAACCAGTGGTGTTAACTCCCTCGATTTGAATCAACATCGTGTATGGATACTGGTTCGATTTCGGTCTCTTGTACCCTATTATCGTCCCTCTCAAGTACAGCGTCGCAAGATGTGGGAGAAGTTTCTGGAGAGTCTGCTAGGGTGCAGCCCACGAGCGGAAGAAGAAGGAAAAACCGATTTGAAGCCTGTGATTTCGTTTTTGGAAATCAATCAACACAAGCTTAGGGTTTTCGTAGCTCAGGGTTTCGTCGGTGCCGATGGGAAAGTCTGCGAGAGAGAGAAATGTCGAGTGAAAAATGACCCTTTTTTTTTGGTTTTATACCAAAACGGAAAAACGACGTCGTTTTAAGTGGACGAAAGTGTGAACAGTGATTTCGAAACTGCCTCTTTTATTGTATAGGGATAGGGATATAGGGAGATAGGGATAGGGAGATAGGGATAGGGATTGTATAGGGAGATAGGGATAGGGATTCATTATGCTTTTATAGTTTTAGCCTTCTTTCCATTTAATGTTTCAAGTTTCACTTCAATATGACAGTAAACACTCAGATTTTTATTTCATTTTCTTGTTTCAATTTTACTAAGGGTCTGTTTGATTGGTAGGGTAGAAAATGGGTGGAAAGAAAATGAATTCCAAGAAAAATAATTACGTGGAACTTGTTTTTCAGAGAATTATTAATTAAGTGTGTTTGATTGGTATAATTTTCCACCTGATCCGTTTGGCTTTGTTTTTCATGAAAGGATATAATTTGTTTAGATTGCCAAAAAATTAAAATTGAAAAAAAAAAATTTGGTGTTCGTTTGACTTTATTTTACATAAAAATTGTCAATATAAATGATAATATTTTTTACAATTGTGGATAAATTTTGTATCCATTGCCACAAAAAAAAAAAAAAAGAAGATTTTTTTTTTAAAGTAACATGGAAATTCCTTAAAAGTGGTGAAAATGTGCATGTGTGGAAGGGTGGTGAGAATTTATTTTCCTAAGTAAAAAGTTTCTATCAAACATCCATTTTTCATGGGAAAATGGTTATCAAACATAGCCTTATTTAGTCTTGTCCATTGTATAATATTTTACAATTTGTCAAAAAAACCTCGCAAAACGGGATGGTAAAATATGGTACAATTTGACGTTTATTGTTGTTTTCCATGAGCTTTCTTTAATATCAAAAATATAGTAATCAGTCAAAAAGTTTTTGTTTACAAGTCATCATCTAGGTTGTATGAAATAGGAAGTTGATTCTTGTTGGATAGTTTAGGAAAAAATAATTCATCAACCAACATCAAATCAAAAATGAAATTGTTACTCATGTAAATAATTCGTGCAGTAAATACGTGACAAATGGACAAGTTCCTACGAGGCCCTAATATGTTGAATATAAGGCGACCGCCCGCATGGCAGATGAACTTATATTCATCCCACTACATTCTGCCCTCATGGAGGGTTGGTACCACCACTGGCCGAACCCCCTACCTTATCGAACTTCTTCTGGCCGAGCCCCTGTTGGAAAGCTGAGCCCCAAGGGACAACGCTAAGCACGAAGAGGCGTGTTGGGGAGGATCTCATACAAAGATCTTGTACCAAGTGGATGATGTGACAACTCATTATACATGCAGCTCCACTCAATGAAACAAGTCTAATCTAGCCTTACACATCAGGCCTAGGGCCGCCAGCCATCACAGCATTAAATGCGAAGTGGCCTATGAATGATTGATTGATGACTGCGATAGGAGGCCTTAGTTATGCGGATGAAGCCACGTGTCTCAACATCTAACGGTTCTCAGCTATTGTATTTTACTATAAAAAGCACGCATCTAACATTGTAAGGGGTAATGAAAATTTATACACAAAAAAGAAAACTTTGGCACTCTGCGCTAAGATGATTTAATTCTCGGCCCAACCCCTTCTTTTACCATAGGGATAATCACGCTACAACTAAAGAAACACGTGGAGCTCTTTACTTCTGTTGGACCATTTTTTGGGGTCAACAGTTTGGCGCCGTCTGTGGGAAACTTACAAAGACCATAACCACGTACATCCTAGTGGTAAAAGCCACCTGCGAAGAACCTTGAAAAAAGGATTAGATTATTGAAAAAGAATCGTTTCGGGAAGACCACCAAAAAGGGGTGCCATGAATTCTAGCCGCCAAGGTACGCAAAATGAAGGAAGACGACAAGAGGCTTCTGAAGAAGAAGTTCTCCGAACAAATGTCAATATGCCCCCATCATCGCCACAGAAGGAGGGGTACGGCCACCCGCCTAGCACGAAGAGTTGGTGAGATGGCAGCGAATATGAGAAATATAGCCCAGCAAAACGCTGCCATGCAACAATTGCTAATGCAGATGCAACAGCAGGCTGAACCGCAGATGCCTCGGAATGAATCTTACCACCCTGAAGGCGAATATATGGACACTGCAACATATCCTCAGAGGCGCGGAGAGACCAACCTGAAGGAAAGGGGATTGGGAGTTGAGGCTTCCAACAATTGTGCCACCAGCCACCTAGGCGGGGATGCTCCTCGAAGTTTCCCCCCAGGGTACTCCCAAGGCTGTGAACCACAAAGGTCGGCAAGTGTTTTCGACCGGATTGGGCTTTCTAGGCCCGGTAGGCCGCACCAAACCCCAACTCAAAGACCACTGGATCAAGATGAGGAAAACGAGCCCCAGGAAGTCCGACCTCCCCCTAGGAATAGGCGGGAAAGGAGAGAGGCCGCTAACGCGCGGAATCAGGTTGACGCAACCCCAAGGTATCAGGCCGACAGAAATGACTCAGACGGGCCTTGCAGGTCGTTTGAGATGGACGACGATGACGAAAGCCTGCCCTTTTCGCAGGAGCTGCGAAATGCGCCAGTCCCAAACCACTTTGTCCCCCCCAAGATACCCAAGTATGAGGGCAAAGGTGATCCGGCGAAGCACCTCAACAACTATAAAACGCAAATGTCCCTGAGAGGAGCCTCGCCAGCGCTTAAATGTAGGCCTTCCATCTCACCCTGACAGGGGCAGCGGAAATCTGGTACAGCCGCATCCCAGCAGGCAGCATAAGGAGCTGGCCGGATCTGAAAAATGCCTTTCTTAATCAGTACTTGTCCAGCAAGGAGGGAGAGGCCCCAATCCAAAGGCTACAAGACATGAGGCAGCAGGCAGGAGAAACCTTGAAAAGTTACTTGGCCCGCTTTACTGATGAAATGACATACTGCGAGCAAGTAACTGACAGAGAGGCTCTGTCAGCCCTGAGGGGAGGCCTCAACATGAATACTCTGTTTTGGAGGGACGTACGCAACCAGAACCCGTCCACCTATGACGCTTTAGTGGAGATGATGAGAAGCGAAATTGTCAATGAAGAACTCATAGACCATCACAATCGAACCTCAATGGGATTGCCACCACCCCAAAGACACCTGAGGGGTCCTATATCTCACCTAGTGGACCAACAATGGACTCAAGCGGGACATACTATAGCTCCTACCTCAGGTCAGGCACTGGCCACCGCGACACTAAACGCGGTACCCTCTTTGGCATATGAGGAGGCAGACCCCCATCAAATTCACGGGCCGTTGAACTGGCCAAGAGGAAGAGGGAGAGCAAGGGCGAAGGGTGTGGAACCTAGGAATAGGCCATACCATGCGCCCCACCCGCCGACCGGCCGAGGCATCGAAAAATACCAGTACAACCAGGGCCGAAATGAATATAGAGACCCCCATGAAAGAAATACCCGACCGCAGGAGGATTCCCCCACGCTCCGACAAAAGCCTCGATACAGCGGTGTCGGATGGAACTCCAAGAACGAGCCTCCTCGGAGAAAACACGAGGAAGACGGAAACAAGGCACGTGACCAAAGACCCAGAAGGGGGTCATCGGCTGACGCCAGAAATGCCCCTATCAGGGAGATAGACACTATCATAGGCGGTCCACACTTCGGGGGAAGTTCGAAAAACGCCCAAAGGAACTACGCAAGAGAGGCCAAGGATTCCCCTATGACGAGTTATCTGATCAAGGGTCCCAGCAAAGAACCCGGAAACACTCCGCCCATTACTTTTTCACCAGAAGATTCTGCAGGAGTCCACTACCCGCACTGTGACGCTTTGGTGGTTCGAGCCGTGGTGGCCCGGAATGGTCTCAAACGAATGCTGATTGACAACGGGAGTTCGGTTAATATACTTTTCGGAACCACCTTTGACAAAATGGCGGTAGACCATGAGCTAACACCCATGACCGCACCCTTATATGGTTTCACCGGGGATAGCATAATCCCGAGAGGAAGGATTACTTTGACGGTCGAAATGGGGGAACCCCCTTGCCAGGCCCAGCGCTTTATGGAATTTCTGATAGTTGATCATAGGTCCGCCTATCACGGCGTTCTGGGACGACCCGCATTGAGAGAGCTAGAGGCAATAACTTCCATACATCACCTTTGCATGAAATTCCTCACCAAGGAGGGTATTGCGACGGTCAGGGGCGATCAGGCGAGTTCCAGGGAATGCTATCTCAGCTCTTTGAGAAAGTCTGAACCCAGGAGCTTCAATATGGTGCTGGCAGACGCGGAAATGAAGGAAGCACCGAAGAAGGGGACACCCCTGAACAAGGGACCGACCCCCTGGAAATCGTCGAAATAGACCTAGACACTAGAATCACGGAGTCGGATTCACGGGCCACCTCGGTAGAGGAATTGGAGCTTTTTCCCGTTGATTCGAGAGACCCCACCAGAACACTGCAAATCGGGAAAGAACTTAGCACGGAGACAAAGGCCGAACTAAAACAATTCTTGCTCGCTAACTTAGATGTATTCGCTTGGAGGCATGAGGATATGGAGGGAATAGACCCCAGCATCAGCTGCCATCATCTGAACATAGATCCCGAAGTAGCCCCCCACCGGCAAAAAAAGGAGGGCCTTGAATCCGGAAAGGTACACGGCATTAAAGGAAGAGGTGCACATGCTCGTATCCAATGGGTTCATCAGGGAAGTAGTATACCCAAAATGGGTATCCAACCCCGTCCTAGTCAAGAAGGCAAACGGCAAGGGGAGGGTCTGCGTGGATTTCTCTAATCTCAACCAAGCCTGTCCAAAAGACAGTTTCCCACTCCCAAGGATCGACCAGCTGGTCGACTCCACTGCAGGTCATGAACTTATGAGTTTTATGGACGCCTATTCTGGGTACAATCAGATCCCAATGCACCGCACAGACGAAGAGCATACCTCCTTTATAACGGACCGAGGCCTGTATTGTTACAAGGTGATGCCTTTTGGTTTGAAGAATGCCGGTGCCACGTACCAACGGTTAGTAAACAAGATGTTCGCAAACCTTCTGGGCGAAACGATGGAGGTATACGTGGACGACATGTTGGTAAAAAGTCTCAAAGTAGTGGACCATGTATCCCATCTGCAGGCCACATTTGGAATCCTCAGAAAATACCGCATGAAGCTCAACCCATCCAAATGTGCATTCGGGGTCGCCTCGGGGAAATTCCTGGGATTCATGGTTAACCAACGAGGCATCGAGGCCAATCCTGAGAAGATCGAGGCACTACTGAATATGAAGTCGCCCAGCAAGCCAAGAGAAGTACAGTGCCTCACAGGGAGGCTCGCAGCACTGAGTCGTTTCATCTCCAAAGCTACCGACAGATGTCTCCCGTTCTTCCAGGTCCTAAAAGGGAAAAAGAGGTTCCAGTGGAACGAAGAATGCGAAGAGGCATTCCAGGAAC
>CM032640.1:10374004-10461504 GCA_019097785.1 Fraxinus excelsior
ATGAAGTAGTAGTTGTGAATGACCGTTGTACTCTTACATACTTAATTATAATCTATATATGAGACCTAAGTTCTCAATAAAATACATACACAAATCTATTGACTTCTTTATTCTCTTCTCTTTTTCTCTCTAGTTTATAAGATGTTAGCAAAACTAAGTTTTAGCCAGTTGACTTAGCAAAACTTATTCATCTTCATGCTTACGAATCTCTAACCAAGTTGATGTATAAAAATAATTTAGCCCCTGTTTGACACCCATTAATTTCTCTTTCTCTTTCTCTTTCTCTTTCTCATTCTCATTCTCATTCTTCATTTCAACCACACATTTTCCAAATAAAATAATATTACACACAAATCAAAATCTTTTCATTACTTTTCCACCACACATTCTCACATCAATCACTATTCCAAAATTTCTATTTCTCCCAAAATGGGTTTCAAACAGGGGCTTAACTTTCGTTCAAAGAAAGACATGAAATCTTAATCAATTGAATTTATAAAGAAACTCTTCTTTTTTAGCTAAAAATCACTACACCAAAATAAACGTTTTGCAACGTTCAAAAAACGTTGTTGAAGACCTTTGACAACGTCTAAACGTATGTTGTAAATCTCGATTTTGCCGTAGAGTAGAAGAATACTGCAACGTTTTTTGAATGTTGCTAATAAATTTTTCGCAACGTTTTTTGAATGTTACTAATAATATTTTTGAAATATTTTTTGAATGTTGCTAATAACTTTTTTGCAATGTTTTTCGAGTGTTGCAAATAATTTTTTTGCAACTGTTTTTTTTTTTTTTTTTTTTGAAAATGACTCGTGAACAAATTTTGTAATTGCATAAAAATTGACATCTTGACAGAAAAAGCCATTTGAAAAATAAAAAAAGAGCACATGGAAAGATTAAAAACACAAGCCGAAAATTTCAATTAATCACGTATTGAATGTTTCAAATAACACTAAACCAAAAGGGAATGTTTTTTGGCTACAAAAGGCAAAAAGAAAGAAAAAACTCGGATTCTAACGAAATCATTTATAACAGAAAAGTCTAAGAAACGTCCAAACTCATCAAAGGGTAAGAACAACATAAAATGGAAATAGTTCAGGGAACAAGTTATTGAACAAAGTCTTTTTCATTTAGTCCCAATTAGTTGGAGCTACATGAGAAATTTCATCAACTCCAGGAGCTGGCATTGGGGGTGCAATAGCAGAGTCCCATCCATCAGCAGCCACCCCTACAACTGAATGGATGCACACAAATTCAAACTAAGAGAATTTGAGTTCTATACAGCCAAAAAGAGAGAAACACTAACATGTTTGGTTAAGCTCAAGTGGAATAATACTGTTTTTCACTAAAAATCTGGTTCATGGTGAATATGTAACGGGGGACAAATAGCATTGGTCTTTTAGGTGTCTTCAGAGAGTGGTCAATAATTTAAATTTCACCTTACAGATCAGATAATAAGCTCTTTCTCACCAGAAGAATGTAAGAATTCATTATAGAAAAAATGCTATGATACCAAAATAAAGTCAAGAAGTGCTAACAAGGCACGAAACAAACACGCTATTTTTAAAGGTCACTTGCTCAACTCTCAAGTACAGGAACGGATACTAACCGGCTTCTCCAATCCAGCCACTTGCAATAAGTGGCAAAGTACAATCCATCTCGAGAGCCCATTGAGCATAAGGTATCTGGCTGCTGGACCAATCACCACCAGAAAAGCACGTGTCCTATTTGTATGACAACTTCCAAAAAGCATGTTGAAACTCAAAAGAACCGTATGACAATACCGTATCCTACAGTTTCATATTTGTTAAATTGAAACTCACAACAATACCATGTGTCCTACTTGTATGACAGCTTCCGGAAAGCACGTTAAAACTCAAAAGAGAGAATATGAAATAAGATTACGAGTGGAGTCAAGAATTGTTTTAGGGAGGCAACGCACCCATGTCTGGTGGGGATTTTGATTTTGGAAAATTGATTTTCCGTCTGTTATCTTCTGACACATAAGACACAGTTGCTGACAGATTCCTTTGATTTTTTGACCGTTGGACAAGTTAACGGTAAACATATTAATTATAATCCACTTAAAAAGCCCTCCTAGACAAAAAAAATCAGTGGATCGACATAAACATCATATGAAAACATTATTACAAACATGACCAACTAACACTTAGCATTTAGATTGTTTTATAATTATGCATGTACTTTAGTTTTGATATCTCAGACCTCAACCATAGCATTCCAATGCCTAAGAAAACGAATTAATATATTTTGAGAAGAGAGTTAACTATGTCGAAAGATTAAGTACAAAGCAAAGTAGCCATGGAAAACATAGAAGAGCAAATATTATCATTATAGGTAACAAATACTGCAAAGCAAGTTGAAAAGTCGTAAAATCTCGAACATGCCTGAGCAGGGTAACTAATATATTTCAATACTTCAATTCCTATAGCCAGGCCAATTGTATTTGTAATACCGACACTTCAATAACTCCACCAAGGAGCATAAAAAGTAGGTTTTTGCACACTTATTTAATACCTAAATATACTTATGATTGATAAAAAAAAAAAGGGGGTGAATTTCTATTCACAATTATGTAATTATTACTTTTGTAGGTAAAAATCACAAAAATAAAAAAAATAATAAAAATAGAACAATGCAAAAATGAGGAGAAAATGACCAAACGTGTGCAAAATTGTGAACTTGGGAACCAAAACGAACAGGTCCAGAAAGTTGAAGGACCTTGGATGCAATTTATGGAAGACGCAAATGAAAAAAAACTCAAAATTTGAGGATCAAATTGTACAAGTTTAATGTTGAGGGGCCGTAATTGCAAATTACTAAAGGACTTGTGTGGAAAATGAAAAAAAGAAGTGACAGGGAAGTGAAGCCACGTAAAAATTTGGGGACCTTTTTACTATTTGTCCGAAACTTTGGGGGACCAAAACTGCAATTTCTGAATAGGGATTTTAAATTGAAACCCGGCAGCCTCATTGAGTTTCGTTTTTCTTTCTTGCTGCTGCTTCTTTTCCTTTTCCTTTTTGACGTCTTCATTTTTTCATTTCTTTTTCTTTCTTTCATTTTCTTTTCTTTTCCTTTTCAATTTCTTGGTATTTTGGGGATACAAATCAAGAGCACAAGGAGAATATATTCAAGGATTTGGAGAAATATTTGGGGAAGTCAAGGCCAAGCTTCAAAGAAGAGTTTTATTTATAACTTTGTATTTTCTCAATTATTTTGCCATATTTGTAATGTATTGCTATAAATATTCTCATTTTTATCATTTGTATAAAATTGACTAGCTATTTGTGTTGAAATTTATGGTAGTAACTTAACCTAACTTTAATTAATTTTAATATTTGCTCTTTAATTTTAAAATGCTTATTTTCATATGTATTTATTATTGTGTTGAATGTCTTTCATTTATTTGGCCATTAAATAATTGAGTTTAGTGATTTGTACATCGTTCAAAAGAAGATTGTACATTTTAGACCAAATAGTAAATGCTCTAGGTTTGTGTACGGGATATAGAAATACTCATAACCCTAGATGATCCATTGAGTTATTTTCACAAAAAATTAATGCGGTTGTTTTGTTTTAATCGACATAGAGATATAGTAGGTTAACCAATCAATTAAGGTTAATTTCGTCCGAAAGATATAATTAACTAAATTTGAAAAATCGGGTCTAACATAGTAAATGAGTAATTTATTAATTGACTTGTTGAGAAATTAATTAGGTAACGGTTAAGTGAAACCATGAATCCTAACCATGTTTTCCTCCAAAATTTCCGAGTGTTTATGTTTTCTTATTTTGTAGATTTTATTGCGTGTTTGTTTTATTGTTAAAATTAAATTGACTAAAATTGTATAATCAACACTAAACATTTCTTGAGGGATCGATAACCCAAACTTAAAAAGTCAACTCTATTACTTAAACGTAACCTGTGCACTTGTGGTATATAATTTTAGCAAAAAAGTTTTTAGCGCCGTTGTCGGGAAATGTTTTTACTTTGATTACCACTTTAATTAATATTACTTTTAACAAGTTTATTTATTTATTTTATTTTTGTAAAGCTTGGCTAACCCCTATATTGTTAATCTATCTTGTGTTAGTATTCTCTCATTGTACTTTTCAGCTATAGTTGCAATATTTCGATCTTGGTAAAGTAACAAAATTTTTGCAATGCCAAATCTCTATATTGACAATGGAAATATGATTGGAGGTCCAAGATGTGAAATTCGTCAAGCAATGCATTGTACATGACAATACTTGTATTCGTGCACCGATACCTCAATGTTGAAACTTCTTTGGTTTATGCAATATTTGAAATATAGAAAACAAGCATTAGACAATTTCGATGATAGTAACATGCTTACGAGAGATTATGTACCTAGCGATTGGGACGAGAACATCAAATTTTCGGGAGATGGTACTCCATTTTTCAATGAGAAGGTACTTGCAAAATATTACCATGAACTTGCCAATTTGGATATAGATGACATGCTTGTGGGAAATTACGAATATTGAGATAGATTTCAAAAGTGGGGATATATGAACTTGCCAACTTGGATATAGATGACATGCTTGTGGGAAATTACGAATATTGAGATAGATTTCAAAAGTGGGGATATAATCCACTCGACAGAGTTACTAGGAAAGGCTTGCCATTGTTCGCGGAGTTTGATTGCTGACCATTATTTAACCTGGTGAGGGTTTAACCATTGAAAAGGAGCTTAAAATGAGTGAAAATTTAATCACGACGGAACTAAACAAGGATATGACAATCAATGAAGAGAAAATCAACTTACATTCTTCCAACTTAGTTGATTGTCAAGATATTGATTTTGTGATTAAACCTGATGAGGAAGTAGAAATCTTCATAGTTGAATTTGAATTGAATGGAATATGCAAGTCCTATTATATGAAAAATGGGCAATGTTGAGGTTTGGAGAGTAAATGAAAAGTGGATCAAAGTCAGACGAAGAAAAATGGACAAGACATCCAAATCTTTCTTTATGTGCCCATGAGTCAATTGTCAAGATCGAACTAAAGACTATAAAAAAGTTCTTATTGGAAGGCAGCCCAATTTTCTAACTTTTAATCTTTTTATTTACTTTTATGCATTTTCATGTTTTTATTTGATTAGCTATAATGTTTTGTAGGTAGTTTTTGAAGTCCCACATATCCATTGTTCCTCACAAGTTTGAGGGTAGATTGGTGTACATGAAGGTCACTTGTCGAAATTCATTAAAAGCATCACATGTACAAGTAGAGCATTGGTACCTCTTCACCAAATATCTAACCAGGGAATTTTCTTTATCCCCTCTCCTCTTTTAGCTCATTCTTTTACACATTGAGGACAATGTATGACTTAAGTTTGGGAGTGATTGTGCTTAAATTGGTGATACTGTGTTAATATGTTAGATAACATTGTCAGCTTAGGATGCTTTAATGTTTAAAATTGTTGTTAATTCATGAGCTATGACCAAATATGTTATTTGTGTCTAAATTTTTCGAAAATTGCGTGTCCACGTGAGATCCCAAGTTACTTTGAGCACAATGGTCACAATTAATTGTTATCTAGATGTGAAATTTTTTATTGATGGATAGATTTTTTGAATCGGTAAGAATTAAGTTGTGAGTTGTGTTTAAATTTTTATCAATCTTACATTATCTTCTCTTTCACTTAACCATATTGTGAGATAAGTTTGGGGATGGTCGAGCCGATGAATGATATTTTCTAGAAGTGTGATGATTCCATGCATGTTGAAATAAAATTTGTGTGGAGTGTCTTTTGTTAAGTATAAGTTAGGTAATATATTAGGGATCTAAGTCCCATTTATTTTGTGATGTTAAAAAGGGACATTGCATCTGTTAATTCTTGCCTCACTTCGTTGCTTTTTTGACTCGAGTTATTAAGTTCGCTGGGGTATTTTGAAACCCGGTACCCTTTGGTATAAACAATCGGGGAGCTATCGACGTAAAACTCGCTACAAGAGTCAAAATGAAAGTTTAAGGGTGTGAGGTTAATCATGAGATTTAATTGAAAAAATTTGAAATTGTGCAATTTTATTTGATGTTTGGGTTTAGATAACTAGTGAGTTTGAATTACTTGGTATAAGCTTAAATGTCGAAACACTCATCTAGTGGAGAATCATCACATGGATATATTTTTGACATTGTTGATTATGCCCAACCAAACTAGAGTGAGAAAAGAAATGAGTGAATTGAGAGCAACATATAGATTTACACCTGAGGAAAAAAATGAATAACTATTAAGGAGTGTAAATCTCACGAGCGGGAAATGAAATATTTGACCATAAAGGGCCAGGTTGAAATTAATTTGAAAATTTTTCCATCTTGACAACTTTTTCATAATATAGATAATGATTGAAAGTAGCTATGCGTGCACGCGCGCGTACACACACCGATTGAACAATGGATAAGCCCAAAATATTTTTGCTAGCATTATTTGAAGCATATTTGTGAATTGATTATGTAATTTTACACTCGTTGATTATTATGGCAAGCTATCTAATGTTGTTAATCTTTATCACGTATTACTCGATTGTGTTAGTAGATAATCTTACTCGAGACGAACAAGAATTTAAGTTTGGAGGTATTTGATAAGTGCGTTTTTGCACACTTATTTAATACCTAAATATGCTTATGATTGATAAAAAAAAGGGCAAATTTCTACTCATAATTATGTAATTATTGCTTTTACAGGTAAAAATCACCCAAGAAATAGAACAATGCAAAAAAAAAAAAAGAGTAGAAAATGACCAAATGTGTGTAAAATTGTGAACTTGAGGACCAAATGAACGAGTCCAGAAAGTTGAAAGACCTTGGATGCAATTTATAAATGAAAGAAAAGTCGAAATTTGAGGATCAAATTGTACAAGTTTAAAGTTTAGGGACATTAATTGCAAATTACTAGATGACTTGTGTGCAAAAAGAAAAAAAAGAAGTGATAGAGAGAGTGGTGCCACGTAAAAATCTGGGGACCTTTTTGCTATTTGTCCAAAACTTTGGGATCCAAAGCTGCAATTTTTGAATAGGGATTTTAAATGGAAACCCAGCAGCCTCATTGAGTTTCGTTTTTCTTTCTACCTATTGCTGCTTCTTTTCCTTTTTTTCATTTTTTTTCCTTTTCAATTTCTTGGTATTTTGGAGATACAAATCAATAGCATAAAGAGAATATATTCAAGGATTTGGAGAAAAATTTGTGGAAGTCAAGGCCAAACTTAAAAAAGGGTTTTATCTATAACTTTGTATTTTCTCAATTATTTTATCATAATTGTAATGTATTGTTATAAATATTCTCATTTTTATCATTTGTATAAAATGATCTAGTTATTTATGTTGGGATTTATTGTAGTAACTTAACATAACTTTAATTAATTTTAATATTTGCTCTTTAATGTTAAAATGCTTATTTTCATGTGTATATTATTGTGTTGAATGCATTTCATTTATTTGGCCATTAAATGATTGAGTTTAATGATTTGTACATCGTTCAAAAGAAGATTGTACATTTTAGACCAAATAGTAAATACTCTAGATTTGTGCAGGGAATAGAGATATACTAATAATCCTAGGTGATCCATTGAACTATTTTCACAAAATATTTAATGCAGTTGTTTGATTTTAATCAACATAGATATAGTAGATTAACCAATCAATTATGATTAATTTTGGTTGAGAGATGTAATTAACTAAATTTGGAAAATTGGGTCTAACATAGTAAATGAGTAATTTATTAATTGACATGTGGAGAAATTAATTAGGTGACAGTCAAACGAAATCATGAATCCCAACCACGTTTTCCTCCAAAATCCTGAGTGTTTATATTTTCTTATTTTATAGATTTTTAGTTATTTTTCTTAAGGAAAAATTGCAGCCACGGTACCAAACCTTTCAACTTTTTGCAGACTTTGTCCAAACCTTTGATTTGTGCTACACACAGAACCAAACCTTCAGAAAATTCGCAACTCAAGTGTGAATGGATGGAATCTGTTAGTTTGACTGTTAATTGACTTCAAAAAAATGATTTTGACCAAATCAACAAAGGGTAAAATGGTAACTTCATAATTTTAACATAAAAAAGGAAAATGAAAGAATTAAATTAAAAAACCCACATGTTCATCTTCTTCCTCCAACCCCCTCCGGACCTGAATTCCACCTCTCTCTCTCTCTCTCTCTCACCTCATTCAAAAGCTAAACGCGATATTCTATTCTTTATGGGTTAATTTCACAAATGGTCACTGAAGTTGAGCCCCTCCAATTTTGAAGGGACCTGAGTTTGTTAATTTCAGTTTCAATTAGAACAAAGAAGTCCATTAATTTACCTCAATGACCATTTTTGAAAGTAGCTGAAAGTTGGGTGACCGTTAATGAAAGTTTGGAACTTCAGTGACCATTTTAAAATTTCTCTGTAACTTCAGTGACCATTTGTGAAATTAACCCTTTATGCAATGCATATGCAAAAGCACCAAAAATAAAACAAAAATGACCATTCTTTTCAATATAGAAATCAAACGCAAACTACAATAATTTTATAGGGAAAATAATGACATTTACGATCAGCTGCCGATGTCTTCAATACATGAATTCCACTACATTGTTTGTTATTTGTATTGTAAATTGAGAATTCGAATGAACATTCAATGAAAAACCATAAGATTCTTCAATACATGAATTCCACTACATTGGTTGTTATTTGTATTGTAAATTGGTTATTGGTTATCACTAACTAAAGTTGTGACAAAATTTCTATAATTTTGAAAACAAATTAGGGTGCTTGACCCGTCACCCTCTATATTGATCATATAGATGTAATTTATATATAATAGATCTATTTCCCATGATTGCATGTTGTTCGCAACTTAAAGTTTTAGATATTACTAGCTTAAATTTAAAAGTATGAGTATAATTTTCAGATTATATCATTAAGATAGTGTATTATGTCAATGCTATTAAGCCTACATCCCAAGTTTTTGATAAATGTTATTTGATTTGGGATTATGATAGATGGTTAAGTCTCCAACTAATTCTTTGATCATTACTATTGAGAAAAATAACACTTTTCATTTCTATTTAGAGAATGCAGGTTTGATATGCAGCATCACTTATACGCATCATGTCAACATCAAAGTTCCTCCCATTATAATTCGTTTATGGTTGAATCACAATATTTTCCATCTAATGATTCTTATAATGCAATATGTATGTATGTATGTATGTACGTGTATGTTTTTTCCACCGCATTGCATTGTGATGAATATTAAAGAATATTGAGAATACATATTTGATTTAAACCCTTATAAAATATCTTAATTCCTAACGGATGATATTATATAACATGGTTTGTTGACTATAAATTTGATCGAAATATTTTCTCAATGTTGGGGGAAAAATTAGTAGTTGAAAATAATGTTATATATCCCCGCACTTAACAATATTAAAAGCTAACTCAATAGCAAGATGCACTTATTCACCTATGAGAAATTAATAAAAGCTCATATACTAGTTATAGATATTCCATCTCGTATTTCTTAGAAGGATAAATTATTGTATTATATAAATGACACACCTGAAGCATTGTGACATTCGATTCTAAATATAAAAAATTTCAAAAAATGGAGTAAATAAGAAAGATAATCCCATTTAGGAGGCAAAATAGTAGACATAATTAATTTAAAAACCTCATAAGATGTTCAAGTACTTGTTGAAAGTGAAGTAAAAGAAATAGAATAAAAAAGAAAGGATTATTGAATTATTTTTGTACATAATGTATCGCTTCATATTATGATGAAACATATTGATCGAATAAATGATTGATTAAATAAAAGAACACAATGTTAGTAAAATTGAACTTACTAGATAAACTTGAAGCTTTTAGACACGTAGTCCGAACACCAAAAGGTATAATACTTGTGCGAAAAGGAAGTGAGAAAAATAAAGTTATAATATGTAATACACGAATTTTAAGATAAATTAAGAAAATACGTGTATAAATAAATAAATTATTCTCCAATGGATGCAAATATATATCAATATCATTCATAGGTTGTTTAGGCCTTGGAATTAACAATGTCAACATGATGTTTTCATTTTTCATGCATAACCATGGGGGTAGATTATAAATTACCAACATCAATGGTCAACAACTATATGTAGAGCTAACATTGTTGAACAGATTGAGACCATCTATAGCAAGCTCAAGCTTAAGATTGTATGGATCATTTGCAAATTTTGGCTACTAGTTGTCAATTAAAGCCAAAGACGGAGGATCCACTGGATGGCGCATTTTACCATCAACACTTTGACTAGTTGAATGTCATGTTAATGATTCAGCCTTCTTCAACGTATTAAACATTCTCTCAAGACTTGAGCAGGCGTACCATTTTTACTCTTTCATGTCTGTTTATCAACTTTCCATGTCGAAGAACCACGTTTTGGACAACTCTCTAGTTTTTTTTTTATCATTTCTAAATCATTGACACCTTTCATGTCTGGATCTTCTCATATCCTAAATCAAACGTCTTCAGAAATCTTCTTACACATGATGTGGATGTAAGAATTACATTACCTTCAGTCAACATATCATGTAAAATGTTTAGAAGTTCCATAAGGCTATTATCTGACCAACCACTAATAGTTTTAAGCTTACATAAGATCGCAATTGAAGACAATTTTGTGTATTTTTTATTTCTTAGATATAAAGAATTTTCCGCATCCTTCACCAATCAACTAATGTCATCATCCAAAGCCTCTTTGAAATCTTCCTTATTATGTTATTCGTTTGTATGCGCAGCTTCATACATGTTGAATATTGCAATCTTATTTGTAGGATCAATATTACTAATTAGTTTTTCTCAACGGTGAAACCAATTTGTGTTAGTAGGATCCATTCCTCTTGACTGAATGCTCGTGAACAATATTTACATATTGATGGCTTAAGTTTCGACAACCTAATAAGGACATAACATCTTATCTGGATTGCCTAAATTATGATGAGCAGCATTCACAAAATTTTCCGATGCTTTTATGTACTCTTCTGAAGCCCTAATAAATTCAAAAGAATATGTTCTAAGATATTATCGTAAATTTTAAAATATAGAATTTACATGATAAAGCACCAATTATCTGTTAGAACACGCCTATTATTTATCCATAATTTGTGAGAACAAAATATATCCTAGTAGCATATAGGAGTATACCACAAAAAAGATATAAGTTGTAATTAGTGTTTAGCAGTAGTTATATTACAAGATTCATGCTTAATTTTGCAAATCTATAAACAAGGCAAAATTACTCCACCAACCAAAAAAAAAAAAAAATAATAAATAAATTAAAAAAAAAAAAAATATATATATATATAGAACTGAAATTTAAGATACATGAA
The DNA here is from genome assembly GCA_019097785.1 of Fraxinus excelsior. Taxonomy (NCBI): domain Eukaryota; kingdom Viridiplantae; phylum Streptophyta; class Magnoliopsida; order Lamiales; family Oleaceae; genus Fraxinus; species Fraxinus excelsior. The sequence goes on from CM032640.1 coordinate 10,385,418, forward strand.
TTGAAGACAAAGTAAAAGAAGACTTACTTACAAAGCGTAAATTGCAAAAAATTATCAAAGCCGATGGTCTTCTTTGCAGGGGCAGAGCCAGCCCGTCGAAGTAGGGGGGTCCCAGAGTTAAAGGGGCGGGGATCTACAGGGGTTCCGAATTTTTTTTTTTTGAAACATTATCTGTTAAAATGAAAGAAGTGGAGAAAGAAAATAAAGGAACATAAATTAATGTACATTAATTGAATACTTAAAAGATTGTAATGCCTTCATGGAGACATGTCGGTAATCGACAATTATTTTTTGGGCGCTTACAATTCTATTGGTTCAAACTTCAAAATTAGGAGTTAAGATTTAGACATATATGCATAATGTATTTTAATTTTTATAGCAGAAAAATCTAAAATTTTAGCATTCTCGTTCAATTAATAAGATGTAAATGGGTTTAAAGTATTGTCTTCCCCTCCAATAAAAGGTCTCACACAAACACTTTAATACTTAGAGAACCTGAAATCTCAGTATTCCAAAAAAAAAAAATGAACAATATGAAATTCATGAAAGACTTTTTCAAATACAAATTGGTAAATACAAATAAAAAAAAAGGTAAAAAAATACAATTAAATTTTGGGGGGGGGGTGGTGGGGGTCCCCTGAGGACCCCCTCCCCTCCGCCCCTGCTTCTTCGTATCCCAAAAAGTACGACGTAAACTTCAATTCTGGGAAATCCAGCCTCTTAAGTAATCTGTGATTCGAAAAATAATAATGAAAAGTTGGTTCAACTTGTACTCAAATATCGTATTGATCAGTCATAGAATACATGTAACATAAGTTCAATTGTAAAAAGAAAACACAGACATAATCATCAATAAAAAAAAATGAAACATTTCCACGGACTGGGACTGGGAAAAATCATTTAGGCGATGTCATTTTTCAATACAAAATTCATTTTGCATTCAAACTTTGGACAATTAATTAATAACTTGAAAGGCCCAGTAATACACGATATTAACACAAGATCTCACAAATCAATATCAAAATATAAACGATAAAGCAGAAATCAAGAATAGAACACAAGATATGTTTTTGGCCTAAGCCCCGTAGGTTCGGCGACCAGATCTAACGCCTACATCCCCCGTTGAGCATCCAAATAATATGGACATCGCTCGGTTGCACTAATAGCCAAAAATGGCACAAAGCAAATACAATCAGTTCAAGATTACAACAGTAAGTCACAGAGACTTATCTTTACATAGGCTGCAGAAACGACTACAGTATCAAGGCTCAAGAACAGGAAGATCACAAAGATCTGCCAAAATCTCTCAAACAACAGCCAGAATCACAAAGATTCAGATCACTCCTCTCTTAATGTAACAACACTTCACAACACAAGAAGTAAATCTAGAGATGTTACTCATTTACAGGATCAACACTCACAAAGAACCAAAACCCTAGAAAATGAGATATTTCTCTAACAGAGAGAGTCAACCAGAGAGAATGAAAAGCCAAGAGCCCTTTTGGTCAATCGAATGAATCAGCCCAAAAGCCACCGTCGTGTTAATAGCCAGAAGGGTCCAGAACATTCAGCCAACGGTAAGGATAAAGCCACGTGTCAGCAATCAAGCCAATGTCACAAAAAGAAAAGTGTCAAACCAAGGAAACACGATTTCCCTTAAATTGTTGGAAGCAACCCAAATTATATCATCAGTGCAGGGTTCGAAACCCAACAATCTCCACCTTGCTTTCAACCATTTTAGCTCAGTGCAGCCAGGAGCAACGTCTCAAGATATTCTTCATTTGCTCCAAAATTCCTGTGATCATTACATAACATTAATAGACAATAACTTCAAACAGTTCAGAAACTTATTTAAAGGTATTATCTTAGTTCCCATATCAGAAGGATTAGACTGTGTAGGTACCTTACCAATATTCATAATCCCTTTTGATATAACATCTCTAATAAAATGGTATTTAATGTCTATATGCTTAGTTCTATCATGAAACATAGGATTTTTGCTCAAGTGTATGGCACTTTGATTATCAGAATAGAGAGTAACATTTTCATCAACAAAACCAAGTTCACTTAACAGTCTACTCAGCCATATTCCTTCTTTAACAGCATCTGAGGCAGCTATGTATTCTGCCTCAGTAGAGGATAAAGCAACAATTTTTTGCAGTTGGGATTTCCAGCTTATAGCAGTATCACACAAAGTAAAATAGTAAGCTGAAGTAGATTTCCTGTTATCCCTATCCCTAGCAAAATCAGAGTCAGAGAATCCCTTTAACATGATTCCCATTTTATTCAACTTAAACATAAGTCCTAAATTTGGAGTTCCTTTTAGGTATCTTAAAAGCCATTTTAATGCATGCCAGTGTTCTTCACCAGGATTGCCCATAAATCTACTGAGAACACTAATGTTGTGTGCTAAATCAGGTCTGGTACTAACCATAAGATACATCACAGAACCTATGACATTTGCATAAGGAATTTTTGACATTCTATCAAATTCTTCATCAGTTTTAGGACAGAGTTCAGCTGATAGTTTAAAATGATTTGAAAGTGGCAGAGTAACAGGTTTGCAGTCAAACATGTTAAACTTTTTCAATAGTTTTATCACATAATCATGTTGATGCAAGAACAACAAGTCCTTATCTCTATTTCTCAAAATTTGCATGCCAAGGATCCTTTTTGCAGGACCCAAATCTTTCATATCAAATTCAGATTTCAACATACATTTGATATCATCAATTTCAGATTTATTGCAATTAGCCAGTAGCATGTCATCCACATAAAGTACCAAGTACAAAGAGTTTTTACCTCCATTACCTCTATAGTACAAACATACATCATAATTGCTTCTTTGAAAACCATGTTTCAAAACAAAAGTGTCAAATCTTTTGTACCACTGCCTTGGGGCTTGTTTAAGCCCATAGAGGGATTTCTTTAACAGACAGACAACATTTTCAGGATTACCATTAGCAAATCCAACAGGCTGTCTCATGTATATAGTTTCATCTAAATCACCATAGAGAAAAACAGTTTTAACATCTAATTGATCAAGTTCCCATTTGAATTGAACAACAAGAGCAAGTATACATCTAATGGTGGTATATTTAACAACAGGGGAAAATATTTCAGTATAGTCAATCCTCTCCTTTTGAGTAAAGCCTTTAGCTACTAATCTAGCCTTATACCTAACATTTTTATTCCCTCCTTCACCTTCTTTTATCTTATAGATCCACTTGCAATCAATTAGTTTTTGATCTTTAGGTCTCCTAACCAGTTCCCAGGTCTTATTTTTCAGAAGTGAGTTCATCTCATCATTCATGGCATCTTTCCAAAACATGTGATCTTTACAGTTTATGGCATCATCATAGGAGTCAGGTTCATTTTCAGATTTATCTTGATAAGTAAATAAAGACACAAAGTCATCATTGTTAAACCTTACAGGAGGTCTAATTTGTCTTCTTTCCCTATCTCTTGTAAGTTGGTATTCATCAAGATGTGGATCAGGCAAAGCATTTTGTTCCTCAGGTTCAGATATGTTGTCAATTTCAACAGGCATATTATTATCATCAAGATCAGAACCATTCACAGCATGTTCAGGTGGTGCAGGTGTGTTATTTGTGGCCAGAGAAGACTCCACCTCAATTTGAACATCCTTTTCATTCAATTTATTTTTTTTACCTTCCAAGCATGGCATAATAGACTCATTAAAAATGACATCTCTTCTGATGATCACCCTGTAACCTTTTTCACTCCTGACCCAGAGTCTATAACCCTTAACATTTTCACCATATCCCAAGAAAACACATTTAAGTGATCTAGGTTCTAATTTTCCAACATTTTGATGAGCATATGCAGCACAACCAAGATTTTTCAGGTGAGAATAGTTAACATGAATTTTAGACCAGACAGTTTCAGGCACATTAAAATTTAAGGCACTAGTAGGAGTCATATTCACAAGATATGCAGCAGTTTTTACAGCCTCACCCCAGAACAGTTTGGGCATACCAGAACTTAAAAGCATGCATCTCACTTTATTCAATAAAGTTTTGTTCATCCTTTCAGCCATGCCATTTTGCTAAGGTGTGTAAACAACAGTTTTATGCCTTAAGATGCCATTTTCTTTACAGAAATTTTCAAACTCATAATTGCAAAATTCCATACCATTATCTGTCCTTACAAGTCTTTACCTTATGATCAGTTTGGTTTTCTATTTGTGTTTTCCAATATTTGAAAACAGAAAAAGTTTCATCTTTTGTCTTAAGTAAGAAAACCCAGATTTTTCTAGAGAAATCATCAATGATCAACAGATAATATCTAAAACTAGTCAATGTGGAAACAGAGGCAGGACCCCACAAATCAGCATGTAGGTATTCAAGTATTTGTTTTGTGTTATGAGTTCCAGGTAAGAAGGGTGATTTAACTTGCTTACCAATAACACATTGTTCACATAAACCAAGATCACCAAGATTTTGTTTTCCAAAAAATCCTTTATTTTGTAAGGATTTCAAACTCTTATTGCCAATATGGCCAAGTCTTTCATGCCACAGTTTTGCTAAAGTAAAGTTATCAGACAGAGCAGTAGCAGTTAAGCCAAGTAAAGGTTTTGCATTTAGAAAATAGAGTCCATGTCTCTCAGGGGTGCTAATGATTAAATCATCACCCCTAAGAATTTTGATATGTCCTTGACCCAATTTAATGTTAAATTCCATGTCATCCAACATTCCCAGAGACACCAGGTTCCTCTCCAGCTCAGGTACATATCTGGGTTCTTTTAAGAAAAGTACTTTACCATTTTCAAGAAGCAACTTAACTGTTCCTATCCCTTTTACTTTACAAGTCATGTTGTTTCCCATTATTACCTGTCCCCCTGAGGTGTGCTCAAAATCAAGGAAGCAGTTTTTATTGGGACACATGTGGAAAGAGCAGCCAGAGTCCAAGATCCACTCTTCACTCAATTTCTTTTCATTATTAACAAGAACAAGGCCATCTTCAAAATCATTTTTGTTACAAACTAGGGCAGAGTTACCATCATTGAAGCCTTTATCTTTTGCTTCATTCTTTTTCTTGTAACAATCTTTTATAAAATGACCCAATTTTCCACAGTGATAACATTTCTTACCTTTAGCTGTATTCTTGGATTTATTTTTGTCATTCCACTTATTCCTATTTTCAGTTTGTGACTTAGAGAAAAAATTTGGTTTACTAAAACCTTTTCCTTTTGCAAGTAGGTTTTCACCATGGTGGATCTTAGACTCAGACTTAATTTCAAGTGCTTTGTTTCTTAAAGCAACAATGATATCTTCAGTAGTAATAGAAGATCTGCCATATTCAAGAGCAACCTTGATGTCTCTGTACTTGTCACTAATGGAATTCAATAGGACTACAGCCAACTGATCTTTTGAAAGTTTTTCATCACAGTTGGTTAAGTCAGTGGTCAATTTTGTAAATCCGTTCAAGTTTTCATCCAAGTCAACAGCAGGGTCCATTTTAAAAGAAAAGAATTGTTTCAATAGAAAACATTTATTTGGCATTGTCTTAGTCACATATTTAGTTTGAAGGGCAGACCATAATTCAGAGGCAGTTTTGGTTTCACCAATTTCTCTCACAACATTATCAGACAAATACAAGAAGATAGTACTCCATGCAACCTCTTCAAGTTCAGTTTTCTTAGCAGGTGGTAAATCAGCAGGCCAACTATTATCAAGAGCCCTGACAACTCTCATTTGCATCAAAATAGCTTTCATCTTTTGACTCCACATATTAAAGTCACATTTACCATCAAATTGAGGCACTTCAAATTTTGCAGAAGCCATAATGGCACAAGTATGATCACAGAGTAGAGGTACAGACTCTCAGAGACTCAGATCAAAAACAGTCAGTTCAAGAAATCACAGTAGCACACTTAGTAATACAAGATTCCAGGTTTATGATCATAGAGATATTACAGACATGCAAAATAAGCACAATATAAACACAGCAGAGATCATAGACTATGTTCCAAAAAGATCACTCCAACAAGATTCCACCCAAACACACCCGTACTTGATTTATCTCAGATTCCAGGAGCCTCACAGGGGCTACTGGACAAAGATTAGTCTCAAGGGGGTTTCGACGGTGCTTGGTGAATCAAGGGTATGATCGAGAAACCCTAGTTCTAATTAGAAAACTTGTACAGTATAAAAGAAAGGTATAGATCTCACCCAACGAGTTAGCAAAAACTCGAAGAATTTTAATGTGCTTTTCAGCAGCCCAAAAATTTTAGATCTACAATAGATCGTGCCCCTTTTCTCACAGATCCAGGAATCATGTTCTTACTCTTTCTGCGAAGATCCAGGTATCGTGTCCTCACCAGTGCTCTGATACCACTGAAAGGCCCCCCAGTAATACACGATATTAACACAAGATCTCACAAATCAATATCAAAATATAAACGATAAAGCAGAAATCAAGAATAGAACACAAGATATGTTTTTGGCCTAAGCCCCGGAGGTTCGGCGACCAGATCTAACGCCTACATCCCCCGTTGAGCATCCAAATAATATGGACATCGCTCGGTTGCACTAATAGCCAAAAATGGCACAAAGCAAATACAATCAGTTCAAGATTACAGCAGTACGTCACAGAGACTTATCTTTACATAGGCTGCAGAAACGACTACAGTATCAAGGCTCAAGAACAGGAAGATCACAAAGATCTGCCAAAATCTCTCAAACAACAGCCAGAATCACAAAGATTCAGATCACTCCTCTCTTAATGTAACAACACTTCACAACGCAAGAAGTAAATCTAGAGATGTTACTCATTTACAGGATCAACACTCACAAAGAACCAAAACCCTAGAAAATGAGATATTTCTCTAACAGAGAGAGTCAACCAGAGAGAATGAAAAGCCAAGAGCCCTTTTGGTCAATCGAATGAATCAGCCCAAAAGCCACCGTCGTGTTAATAGCCAGAAGGGTCCAGAACATTCAGCCAACGGTAAGGATAAAGCCACGTGTCAGCAATCAAGCCAATGTCACAATAATAAAAATGTCAAACCAAGGAAACACGATTTCCCTTAAATTGTTGGAAGCAACCCAAATTATATCATCAGTGCAGGGTTCGAAACCCAACATAACTAAGATATCAACTAGTTTGTTGTTGCAACAGTAGTTCAATTGCAGACAAAAACAGGAACAATCATCAATAAAAATGAAAAGTTCACGATTAATACAACCAACTGGGTAAAATCATTTATGCAATGTAATTTTTCGGTATAAAATTCATTTTGGCATGCTAACTACTAATAACCAGTGTTCTAAATAGCACGCTATAGCGCGTAGCGTGGAGAAAACGCGACACTTTTGTGATATGCGTGTAAAATAGCGGTCAACTTTTTTTGTTGACCGATTTAGCGAGATTTAGCGTGATTAGTCGGAACAAAGCGAGATTAAGCGCGATTTAGCAAGATTAAGCGCGATTAAACCCGCTTTAGAGTTAATGGATCTCACCTAACAATAACATTCTAATAAGCCCAAACTTAGTAAACCCAACATCCCACTACACTTAAAACTCGGCCCATCACCTACAAAGTTCAAGAAGAGATCAATTTTACCCTCAACTTATCAATATCATGAAGGCATTTTACTATTATGAATCTATGATATGCTATTATGAGATTATCAAAATTTGCTTGTCTAAAATTAGTTCCTCAATGAATTTAATTGTGCAAGACCTCAAGAAAATCCTATACTTAGTGTCCAATCCATTAACAGTATAATTAATGCTTAATAGTAAATGTGTATGTTTATTTTTATATGAAAAAATTATTTTTAAATATAAAAATCTATTTATTATACTTAAAATAATATTAAAAGTACAAAACGCTTTATGACGCTTATTATCCGCATTGACACGCTTTAGCTTATGATTCTTGATTCTCGACCTCGACGCTACGCAACGCTTTACGCTATTTAGAACACTGCTAATAACTGAGATACCAAGTGTCTAATTACTAATATATCTGGTAAGTATAAATTGAATGAAATGCAAAATGAATTGAGAAGTTTCTCCACAAATAAGTGTGTCCTCGATCGCAAGTCCCAAAACTGCCACCATCAATGCATTGGCTTTCTCTAAGCATCATTTAACACGGTCCCTCTCAAAATATAAAAGTTAACTAAAGAAATGAAAGGCTGTTATAGCAAGTAATAGGAAGTAACCATAGAATGATCAATGATGTTGTTGTGGGTGGCAGAAGGAGAATTTGGCAAGAATATGGATGGATCTGCTGCTGCTTCTTTGTTGTCAGGCACTGTTCTTGAAATATGCCATTATTTTTTGCTAATTACAACACAGGTATAATAATTGCATAATTCACTTTTTATTTTTTGTTTTTTTTATTTGATTGATTTCATTTATGGACTTGAGAAAGTTCATATCAATATTAACCCCACAGTTTTATTATAAGTAGTTAAATTATGCATATTTAGTGAACACGAAATCTAATATTAACTCACTGAATCAAAGAGTTATTAAGAACGACAAGTTAGTTTATTATCTTTACTTCGTCTCTTGATAGATTAACAAACATGAACACTTTAAGGCATACAAAGCCGCCAAATTGTACACGTATGATCATTGCATTATATAAGTCCTCTGGAATCCTTTTATCTTATAAAATCATTCATTGAATGGAAACATAGACAATTTATCAAAACACAAGCATATAAACACATGTTAAACCCATGCCTAGCACCTATTCAAGTAAACTTTTTCTTTTACTCTAACTATGTAAATATCATGTTCATGCACTCCAGGAAATCATAGTCGTATACATCTAAAACTCTTCAATTTGTTTTCAAAAACTAACTTCAATATAGGAGTGTGGTTGCCCATTCAACCTCCTCTCCCTTTTGTGGAAGGATGAACATGCTTATGTGTTATCGTTTTCGTAAAACACTTGACATGGACATCCTTGTATATTCCAATATTCAAAAAGAACACAATTTTAGTTATATAGTCAGACACTGTACATTTTTTTAATAAATAGGTTGCAACAAACCAGCTCAGATAAAAGCGGAAGCTATTAAAAAGGCCTTATGTATTCATCATAAGTTGCACAACACTGCCTAAAATTGCATCATTTAGTTGAGCCTTTCCACTTTGTAGCATAATATTCTCTCTTTTAAATCTTAGGAAATAGTAATTTTTACCAAATTCAAGGCATACTGGCTGAATTAAGTCCTTGCCATTTTCAGATGTACACAATTTGAGCATGGCAAGGTGGAGTAGTTGGTCCGTTGTAGCATCAAACAATTTACATGATCATCATTAAGACTAACTAAACCAAAGGCTAGTAAATCATTAACAGATTAGAAATAGCCATGCAATTGGCACTCATACTACCCAAAAAAAAAAGTCGTGATATAGCAATTGAACAAGTATATGTAATAATGAAGTCAAAGATTTTACTTTTGGACTTATAATTACTTGGACGCTCTCGCTTTACACATCAATCTCAGGGATGCATTCGATGTAAGCTACTATATTTCAGTGCAGCAATTACAAAAATGTAGATCAGAAATCCCCTTAACCAAAAAAGAAATTAAGAACAGTAAGAACCATACACCAAACCTACTTCACTCATCAGAAATCATTTATGCCCCATTTCAAACCATACCCAGTAAACATGATAAATGGTTGATAAGCAAAATCGAAGAATTAATCACAGGGATAATGCATGCATACGTGTGTATATTAAACCCTAATTCATAGAACAAACATGCATCGGGTATCATAGGGAAAGACAAACAATTGAAAATGAATAATTAACTGAAATATAGATTCCATTAATATCCTGAGTAGTGAATAACCCTGTGGTTTACAAAATTATCAAACGCAACTTGAAATAGAATATGCACAAGAGCCCCTAAAAACCACATAACCCAACCATACAAATTCCTAAAAACACATCACATGCCGATACCATCGACTCAGCAGATCTAAGCCCGCTCATAGTGTGTATTTATTTGTGTATGTGCTTATATGCTTATAGTGTGTACGTATTTATTTACTGAAGAATTAGGAGAAGAGCTTTTCTTAGTAAATGGAAGTTGCACGAGGTTAATGTAGAGTTTATAATGTAGTGAACAAAAGATTATTACAACTACAAAGCGGAAAACAAACTCTCAAAGTGTAAAATACGAACCAAGGAACTCAAGCTTGTTCCAACACCACCAATGGAGTGTCTAAAGACTTTGAGCTCAGATTTTTGCCATACCGGATCATGCACCGTCGTCCACGGGAATGGCAATGGATATACCGAGAATAACTCCGTCGAAAGCCACCAAGAATTTAGCCGGAGATATGAAGTTCTCCCACTTGATTACCTCTCTATGCTTACTCTCTATTTGTGAAGCCAAGTCCCAAACCAAAGGCAAAGAAACTCTTGTGTATTATAGAGCCAAAATCATTTGAATTCAAAATTCAAATAATGTACTATGAAAAAAGACTTGTCTAGAAAGTGTAATTGACCACAAGATTAAATCACAACCATTGGATTTAATCTATGGTCCATATTACACCTTAACTAGCACAATCCCCTCAAATTGCTCAAGACCAATACTAATATGCCAAGTGGACATAAGTGATCCACCTCACAAATCTTCACCTTGGATCACATATAATCCATTGCCAAATTCCCCGGTTACAAATGCTATCACATAGTGTGGTTTTATTTTTATCATCATCGCCCACTCCAGCTCAGTACCTACACAACAATTAACCGTTATCAATACTCAATATTGATAAACAGTTGTTGAACTTACCGACCGCAAGTATTTTTGTCCCAACATCTGCAGGGTTATCATCAGTTGCAATTTTAAGCAAAATAAATTCACCCGAAGCTAACTTCTCCCTAATGAAGTGATACTTCACCTCAATATGCTTAGAACGTTCATGATAAATAGGATTTTTACATAACATCAATGAACTTTGACTATCAGTATAAATCATGACATTATCATTCAAGAAGTTTAATTCACATAGAAGGCCTTTCAACCACATGCATTCTTTTACAACTTCAGTTAATGCAACATATTCTGCTTCCGTGCTGGAGAGTGTAACTATAGATTGCAACTGTGATTTCCAAGTGATACGGTTATCACCTAAAGTGAAGAAGTATGAAGTGGTAGATTTCCTCTGATCTTTATCCCCCGCAAAGTCAGAATCTACATAGCCTTTTAGCTCTAGTTTATCACTTCCCCTTTTAAACACTAATCCCCTTTTTAAAGTTCCAGCTAGGTATATTAACAGCCATTTAAGTGCAGTCCAATGAGGCTTACCTGGGTTTGACATAAACCTACTCAAGAAACTAACTGCATATGCAAGGTCCGGTCTCGTGATAATCATAGAATACATTACAGAACCAATGGCATTTGCATAGGGAACATTACTCATTTCATGCAATTCTTCTTCAGTTTTAGGGCATTGTGCAGATGACAAATTCATGTGTGCAGCTAATGGTACACTAACAAACTTAGCAAATTTCATACCAAATTTGGTTATCACTTTATCCAAATAAGATTCTTGATTAATAGTCATCCTATTATCAGCTCTATTCCTTTTAATAACCATACCAAGAATTTTTTTTGCATCTCCTAAGTCTTTCATGTCAAATTTCGATTTTAAAAGGTTTTTCATTTTTATGATTTCAGCTTTACTAGGACTAGTAAGCAACATATCATCCACATATAACAATAAATAAACTTCACAGCCTACTTTAGAGTTATTAAAATACAGACATGCATCATATTCACTCCTCTTAAAACCAATTTTAAGCACATAAGCATCAAATCTTTTACACCATTGTCTAGGACTTTGTTTAAGACCATACAAGGACTTTCTAAGCAAACACACAAGTTCCGATTTTCCCTTCACCTCGAACCCTTGAGGTTGAGACATATAAATCAATTCATCTAACTCCCCATGAAGAAAAGCCGTCTTAACATCTAGTTGCTCCAACTCCCAATCATACTGGGCAACTAAGGCTAAGACTAACCTGATAGTTTTATACTTAATGAGCGGTGAGAACACCTCATTATAGTCTATCCCCTTTCTTTGAGTAAATCCCTTCGCAACCAACCTAGCTTTATATGTTAAAGGGTCTTTAGGCCCTACTCATTTTTTCAACTTGTAGATCCATTTACAATTGACTACCTTTTGATTCTTTGATTTTTCAACCAACTTTCAAATCTCATTTTTATTTAAAGACTGGATCTCCTCTCTCATAGCCTTTTTCCAATTTTCAGAATCCTTACAAGTGACCGCTTCATCAAATGAAGCCGGTTCAACTGATTCTAAGGCTTCACCTGAAACTAAGACAAATTCCATCAAATTTGAAGAGATGTATTTCATATTTGGCTTCACTTGTCTTCTCTCCCTATCTCTCACTAATTGGTAGTCATCCAAATTAGTACCTGCAGATGTTCCTTGATTAGGGATAACAGTTTCAGGAATTTCAAGTTATTGTTGTTCTATCACTGCTTCTTGATCAGATTCTTCTTGAGGTTGGATTTCACTATCCTCTTGATTATCTAATCTCTCCACCTCAAAATCCATCTTCTTTCCAGTAGAAGATTCTCATTCCCCAGTCTGTTTGTTCTGACTGTCTATGTTTTTAAGGCAAGTCATATCAAGTTCATTGAACTTCACATCTCTACTGTTAATAATCTTAATACCCTTCACACCTAAAACCCACAGTCTATATCCTTTCACTCCCTCTGGATAACATAACATGACACACTTAGTAGCCCTAGGGCCCAATTTGCCCTCAAGCCGCACAACCAAACACTCTAATGTGTGACAAATCTGGGGTTTTTCCAGACCACAACTCTTGGGGAGTCTTGAAGTCAACAGAACTAGAAGGTGACCTATTTATCAAATAGGCAGCAGTACACACGGCTTCATCCCAGAAACCTTTAGACAACCCCGAACTAATCATCATACATCTAACTTTATTCATAAAGTTCGATTCATCCTCTCCGCCACCCCATTTTGTTGGGAGGTATGTCTAACAGTCATATGCCTCATTATACCATTTCCCTTGCAAAAATTATCAAATTCAAAGTTGCAAAACTCTAAACCATTGTCCGTCATAAGAGTTTTCATACCCTTTCCCATTTGATTTTCAACTAAGGTAAGCCAGTACTTAAACTTACTAAAAGTTTCAGATTTGGATTTAAGGAGATGCACCCTAACTTTTTTCGAATAGTCATCAACGATGGACAGAAAAAACCTATTCTCTCCATGTGTGGGATGTTTTTTTGGACCCCACAAATCTACATGAATGTAGTCCAATGGTTTCTTAGTGCTGTGTTCACCTATCCCAAAGCTAACTCTATGTGACTTTCCTAGAACACACGTCTCGCAAAAGCTTAAAGGTGTAACACTATCATTACCAAGTAAATTCTGATCACTAATATATTTCAATCCCTTGTTCCCAATGTGTCCCATCCTCTTGTCCCAAAGATCTGATTTATCTTCACAGACAGAAGATAAAGCCGACTCTTTATTGCCTAAGGCTTCACCTCGAAGGATATGTGGAATTCCATCTATGTGATACATCAGTGACAAATGATCTCTCTTCTAAGCCATACTCTGCACATAAATTGTTAAATGCTTTCTTTCTTGCTGGTGATATAGTTATAAAATTAATTGATTGCCTAATTTTATCTAAAGGTGATTTTATATATTCCAATCCATCTTTTACAATCAAATTAATAATGTGACATACACAACGTTGATGAAAAAATAAACCTCCAAATTTAGGGTTCAAATCATCAATAAATTTTTCGATAACAACTTTGTTTACACTAGCATTATCAAAAGTAAAACTTCGAACCATTTCTTGTATACCATATTCTTGTATAATATCTTTTAAAACCATGTATATATTAGTCGCATTATGAGGATATTCTACACATCTGAATGCAATTATTTTTTTATGCATAATCCATAGGTGATCAATGTAATGAGCTGTAGCAGCAAGATATCCTTTTTTTATTAACACCGGTCCATAAATCAGAGGTAAATGATATAACACAATCAAAAGTTTTTAGACTTTCAATAGCAGTTTGTTTTCTTCTGTTAAATAATTTTATAGCATCCGAACGAAGAGTATTTCTACAATAAGAATTATACCTGGGCTGGAGATATTTCTGCACAAGACGAGTAAAGTGTTCCGATTCGATCATCGTTAGCGGCATCTCTGCTGCAGCCACGTATGCGGTCATTCCTTTACGAAATCTTTCCTGTGAATATACAAAAGTGGATAAAGTGGAACCGGAACCGGTAAATGTTAGTTCGGTGTGTTTCGGGTCAAGACCGACTGGTTTCGCTTTGCAACTTCGTAAAATGTGTCTATTTAAATGCGATGTACTCGAACTGGGCTTCCAACTAAGTTCTTTACCACAATAATTGCAACATGCTTTCCAAATATCAACTCCATTTTGAACCCCAACTTTTTTACGAGTCATATGTTGCCAACAATCAGCAGACTCTTTTTTCAACCTTTTAACCTCGACTACTTCCTCCTCTTCGATATCTTCCAAATTAATTGGAATATTTTGAGATGCATCATTCCCCGATGGAGTACTCGAACTACCTTTAAACTGATTAATTTCATCACTGGTAAAATCCATGTGTAAGTATTATAATAGAGGGAAATTGTAGTAAAGAATATAGTCAAATGTGTAAAAAAAATAGAAGAGGAGAATACAGAATATTGTAGTAAAGAATATAGCAAAATGAGTAAATTGAAAATAATAGTTAAATAATTGGAGAGTAGAATATTGAATATTGCATAAAGAGTTACGCGATTGAAGAGTGATATGAAATTATAAAAATTTTCTTGTATTTATAGACAAAAAAAAAATATTCAATTTTTAAAATTTAAAAAAAAAAAAAATTTTGCGTGCACGCAAGAAAAAATCTTGCGTGCACGCTAACGCCTAATTGTCATTGGTATTTGGTACACAAACTATTTGTGATTTGATTCTTCAACACAGAATTTATTTAATAGTCTTATAGTGATACTGTGATAGATTAGTCTGTCTGTCCGTGACTCTGCATCTGCCTGTAGCCGGGCAGCTAGGTAGCTGCTTGTAGTAGGCACCTATTCTGCCTGCTGTTGCAGGCAGAAAATCTGCTTGCAACAGCAGGCAGATTTATTAAAAAAACATTTTTTTTAATTTCACGGCCCTTTTGGGCCCGTGTGGCTCGGCGAGCCACACAGGCTGGCCTGGGCTCGGGCCATGGCCACTAAATGTGGCTCGGCCCGAGCTTTGGCTCGGTGCCACCGAGCCCGAGCCGTGCGAGCCCACGAGCTTTTTTGCCACCCCTAATTAGCATGTGACTGACTAAATAGGTACATGTTCAATAGATTTCTTGGTTGTGGATTTTTGAATTTCAATACCCTAAACGAGATGCCATCTTTACCTTCCATACAACATTTTCAATAGAAATATATATATTTACCATCTTGAACGTAGTTTGATTGGTCAAATAATTAAAATAAGGAAAGATTGATTTAACAAATCAAAACTTTTCTTAAATTAATTATTTACCATATTCGTCAAATTTATATTATTCTTGCCGTGTAAAATTGTCATATTTTAGGTAAGAGACGTTTATATTTTGGAAGAGTCTTCACATAAGTCAAGAAAATCATTAAGTGGCAGATTAATGATTTTGATAAAATCTGCATTCACCTGGTGAATCTGTTAAAAAAAAAATTTCAAAAAATTAATCTAAATTCAAGCAAGTAAAGACTAAATAGATTAATTCAAATAATACGCACAAATATAAAAAGCAATAAGCAAAAGGGATAAAGGATGCAAATGATATAATTGTGGAGGTTCGATCCAAAGCAATGCTCTACGTCCTCCGTTACCAAGCTCTCTGGCACAAGCAAGACTTTTTCACTATGTTGATTAACTTATAGTGCAATCCAACCATTTACAACGCTTTCGATGACTTACAAATAAGGAGCACAGTCGATCCTTATACAATGTTGAGCTTTACGAGATCTCAACACGACCTACACTATTGAACTTTACGAGACCTCAATATGACCAACACGATAACTTACAGCAAGGAACATCGATCCTTATACAATGTTGATCTTTAAGAGACTTCAACACGATCCCTACTTTATCAAAGTGATTTTACAAAACTTCCTTTATTGATAAATAATACAAACAAATTAAGTACTAAGAAAGGCTAACACTTCAATGAATAGTAATGAATGATAACTCAAGTGTTAGATAAAAACGTTGATGAATATGATAGTAAAAAATTAGATTCAATCAATCAAAGTGTTTCAATGAGAAGATGAAGAGATAAATACAATATAGGTTCAAAAATTTTCTCAAGAAATATCTCTCTTTTAATGGATGATTGTAATAAATTAAGTACTAAGAGAGAAATGAACAACTTTGATGAATGTGACGATTTTACAAGTTTAGTTCAATCAATCAAAGTTTCAATATAAATAAAAAGAAGAAAATTTTATACAATGTAAGTGCAAAAATCTTCAAAAATATATCTATTTTAATGAATAATTTTTGATAAATTAAGTATTAAGAAAGAAATGAAAAAAATTTATAAGAGAAATTATTCAAAAAATTTGATCTAACAATCAAAGTTTTTTCTATGAAGAAATGAATGTAAGTTCAAAGAATATTTTTCAAATCAAAAACTTTGATGAGTAGATTTTCAAAAGTTAATTGATCAAAAGTTTTAAAGTTAAATGATTTGATAATAATAAATGAGATGGTAAATCAATATAATTTTGCTTAAAAGTATCTTATTTGAATGCTCCTAAGTGTTGTGATAAATGATAAGAGAGTTGATAATTATAGAGATGACAAACGTCAAAAATTTCTGTCAAACTAAATGACCGGTTTGGTCGATCGCCAATTTTGAGATGAGCAAATGATCGTTTGTACAAGAAAAATCAGAAGTCAGAATGGTTAAATTTTGGACCGTTGAGGATTTTTCAGTCGACCGTCGCTGATCGATCGCCACGCCGGGCAGTCGGCCGATCAACGTTTACTGTTGAATTATTTTAGGAGATATGATCTAAGTTCAAGTATCACTTGAAAGATCAATCTTACTTTTGATCAAAAATTCTTTTATGCAAGTAATATGAAATTAACTCTTAAAAAATATTTTATGCAAGTAATATGAAATTAACTATACACGCACAAAATGATTTTTGAGCTATTGTAATTCATTACTAAATTTAAAGTATTATACCTTTACACATGATTTCGAAAGCCTAGTTTTTTATATTGTTTCGTAGTTTCTTTCCTATCGGCTTATTGATCTTGATCTTTATTGACGTTTGATTTTAATGCTTAACTTCGATCTTGACCTTCTTTATGAGTCCGATTTGATAGTCTTGATTTTGATCTTTTAATTTCTCATCTCGAATGATTTGACCGGAATGTTTAACTTTCATTTTGATCTTCATTTCGAGTCTAATTTATGATGTGTTAATTTTGGCAATGCTTGAATGATTTTAACATTGAACTATCATCACTCAAAATCAAATGTTAGAAATAATATTAATCTTATTTGTTATGATCAAAATATTAAGAATGAAATCAACCATAGGTCAACACCTACATCAACAAGTTCTACCAGTCTCGAGTAAGTTCTCCTGGTGTAATATTCCATTGAAGTATCTCGAAGCAAAAATCGTGTTTTTCAACCGTAATTGAAGAGAACTCACCAGAACGTGAATGCTATAACTCTACTCAAAGATCAGGCTACTTGATGTGAGTTAAGATTGGTAAATCTTAATTCATGTAGTGGTTGCGGCTGAATACAATAGTGAAGTGGCGATAAAGTCAATACTTGAGGGTTTGATTCCACTTTTTCAACAAGTCAAAAGAAAAAGAAAATGAGGGAGTTGTTCTTTATTTGCTTTTGATCGTTTTTGTTAATTTTGCGAAATTACAAAATCGAAACTATTGTATTTTTTATTGTTTGATAGTGAATTATTTTACTCCTGGAATGGGGGCCAGTGGATGTTTTCCTTAGGAGCTTATCACGTTATATCTAGTGTTCACTCTTGTTTATTTCTGCATTTGATTAAATCTCATAGAACACTAATTTGTTAACTCACGTCAGTCATAACTAAGTGTGAAACTGCTTGTAGGAAGTTCTAACTGATTGGCGAAATCTGCCTGGAACAAATAATCGAGACAAATTGTTAAATTAACCAAGTTTTAGTATTTGTAATTGGTATCATAGTGGGTTCACTTTTAAAATGTGAGATCTATATAAAACCTAGTAATTAACAAAACACCGTTTAGACCACCTGTCTTAGACGTGACTAATTATTATTATTAGAAAATTAGAATGCGAGTCTATATACAATCTTTAGATGAGAAAGCATGACACTCAATCATGTATGGCTATAAAATTTGCAGCGTAACTGCAAATGATGTAGAAAGAGAGAAACAAGCACATGAGTGGGTGACTACTGATTTTAATAGTGCTAATTGTTTGGAGGTGGAGGTAATGGTAGGCCCTGTTGTTGCGAGCGGTACCCTTTAAATATGTTAATGAAGAAACTTCATATCACGAGCACCGGGAGAGAGATGAAAAGTTTGAAGTGCAGATAAAATGAAGAACCAATAGTTTAGCAGAACTACGTAGCAGAAGGCATCAAGTGGAATCCAGAACACGTTCTTCTCAGCCGTAGTGGCTAGAATTTGACAGATTTATCAATGATGTATTTTGTACTTGATTTGAACAACTCGTTTCAATAATGCAGATCCCTTCATTTACTGACAAAAGTTGCAGTTCAACTCTCTTGTGCAAGGAACTGTTCTGTACATATCAAAATGAGTTAATGATAGATTTTTATTTTTTTACTTGTAATTTTCCTACTCATACAAATATGAAATTACATCTCCTAGTAGATTCAGAATTCCAAATTGTGCTTACTTTTGGCTTTGGGTGTCTAAAGAACATTTCTTTTCTTCATCTATATGTTTCTCGGATAAAAAAATAGCATTAATTTGATACAAAAAAAATTAATATGATAATTTGTGGATGATAAACAAGTTGTAAACAATTAATTTGAGAATTTGTAACCAATTAATTTGATAATTTGTGATCGAGAAATAAGTTGTGATCAATTAATTTAATAATTAAGATCGATCAATTAATTTGATGTTTTGTTATTGATAAATAAGTAGTGACCTATAAAAATGGGTGATCTGTGACTAAATTCACAATTGTGATCCACTTTTCATTCTGTATGATGTGACGTTCTGTGATTTGTGACTCGTACTTAATTATAACCATAAATTATATGTTATTTTGACATACAATCATGTCTTTGTTATTATAATCTCGTATTGTTTGTGACTCACATATGAACTCGACCACAAATTAAGTGTTCTTGTGAATGTGACATGTTTAATTATACTGACGGCCACAACATTTCATCGGATTTCATAAAATGTGACAACCTAATTTTGAAAAAAAAAAATCATGAATTTAGAACAATAGAGATAGAACGTGTGAGGTGTAAGAGAGAAAAAGTAAACTTATTCAAGCTTTAAAATATGGACATTTCGTCATTTTAATTATAAATTATAGCCTAATATTATTTATATTTCATTTATTAGGTGAAACTCGCTGATTGGACATGATATTAAAAGAAATGAGTGAAAATTGGTAAAGTTCAAAATCCGATAACCAAATTGTAAATAATTAATAGTTGATTCGGACCATAAAACAATAATTGAAGATTGCTAGGAGTCAATTGGATGTAAATAGAAGTTAAAAATGAATTAAACATGATCAAAGTATTTTCACAAATCAATTTTTCAATCACACAAGTTATATTCCAGATTTTTAATCGAAGATTGAGACCCATTTTTGACATAATAAACGTTCGAATTGCAAAAAAAAAAAAAAAAAAAAAAAATAATCTATTTCTAGCAAATTTGTAGTCATTTGAGTTAACTTTCCAACACACTTTGAACCGCCTGAATCAAATATCGGAAGAGAAAGTTATTACAAAATACTGATAATTGTGCAGAGATAGAAATATGTGTGCGCAAACGCGACTTTCCTTATTTGATTAAAACTCTTTTAGAAACCCATTTGGATGTAATCTCAACCAATTTCCAACTCCTATAAATTCCTAACAACATAATACATTAGGGAAACCTCTCATACACCTCTCACGAACCTCTCATATACATCTCATGCACCATTATTTATCAATTACATCAATTATAGAGAATCAAATTCATTGATATTGTGAGAAAGTTAAAGGTAATTTCAAGAATTCATCAAATTAAATATTCAACATTGATTTTTGGACAAAGAATAGAATGTACAATTGGAGATTCACCAAGAAACCATTGAAGAGATTCAAGATTTCAAGATTCATCTTCATCTTCTAAATTTATTAATAATCCGAGTTATGTTCTTCCAATTAAATATATTCTCTTGTAATTTTGTAATGTTAGTCTAATTTTCCAATTATTAGAATATTGATGAATCCTTATTACGAAGTTCTTAATATAAATTCAATAATTTAATGCCCAATATGTGTTTATTCATAAGTGATTATTATAGGATTTAATGATTTTTCAATTACTTGGTCAATAATTGGATTGATTGTGAATTTTATTGATTTTAATAGAAACAATATAATAGATAACACTATATAACAATTGTTGTAAAGTCTGACAGGGGTAAAGATAAGATAATATCGCTATACTTTGCATGCTTTCTATAGATGAATGTTTCATGTTCGCATCTTTCATAGAGATATAAAAAGGTTACATGAGATGGTAGATTTAATTGACATCAAAATATGCTTTTAATTAACTTGGGAATATTGATCAACAAGAATGTGCACATATTATCATGTTATTGATTTGTATTGAAACAAATTAATAAGGGGATTCAAGATCTTAGTAATATCACATTGAAAGTTTAAAAAGCTTTATAAATTGCTCAATAAAATAGTTAGTTCAATTAGTTAATTTATCATAAATTCTTCAACAAAAATTTGTTATTGGATTAAAGTCAACATTAATTGACATTAGATTAAGTTCGTAGTCCTCATGAGAACGATACTTTATTCATCACTTCATTACTTGTTTGCGATACTGTATACTTGCAGGAAATCAAATGATCAAATTTTTAGTGTCATTGCTGGACTATAGTATTTAATTTATTTTAGCTTTAATCTAAATTTTTATTACTTTATTATTTTTAAATTTCATGTAAGAAAAATATTACAGTACTTTATCTTGCATGCAAAGTTTGAGACATAGTGATCTTGCTCAATTTGATATGAGAATTAAACGAACATTCAAGTTAAGGAGAAAAGAACAAATAGAAGCACAACAAAAATAGCAAGCAAAACTAACGATAGAAAATATACAAAATCAAGTGATCATTGAGTTAAATGTAAACGCACGACATCTGGTTGTAGCTGTGGATAATGAATAAATATTTCCTATAAAAAAGGATTGCCAAGTTGAGAGATGAGATCACCACATTTTCATAGCTTGGTTCAAAGTGTTATTACGAGGCATGGAAGATACACAAAGGTTTGTTCCATCAATGTCCACAACATAGTTTACGAAAATGGCTCCAAATTTAGTATTTCTACATTGGGTTAAATCCGACAAGCAGGACTAACGTTGATTCCACCCATGCCAGGTGAATTACAAGAAGAACTGCAGATCATGTTTATTAGATAGTGGATGACCAGTACATTATGACCAACTGAGAGATCAAGTGGGAAATGAGCTAGAAGGATACATGAGGTGGACACATTGGCAACTATTTCAGCACAGCTAGCAGCATTAACTAAAAAGGTAGATAGTTGGACAACCAATCAAATAGTGAATCCAGTTCAAACAACTAGGCCGAGATGCAACCATTGCAATGGAAATCACAAAAGTGTAGATTGTGATGTGGGAAGTTCATTTGTTAAATCAGCTGAAGATGTAAGTTACATATAGATTACTTGGAGCAACAGAATAATCCACATTCCAACATATACAATCATGGTTAGAGAAATCATCCCAACTTCTCGTGGAGTAATAATCAGTCTTTCCAAGGCACACTATATCAGAATGTACCACCAAGTTTTCAACAACCAGAAAAGAAATTTTCATGGGAAGAAGCATTGAGTAAACTAGCAATATCATCAACTGAAGCATTGAGTAAAATAGTTGAAGCATCAACTAAATTCATGCAACATACTAAGAAAAAATATTAGATTCAAGGAGCCAATATACAGAATTTGAAAAATCAGATGTGACAAATTGCAAAGGCACTTTCAGAAAGACATCTTGGAACTCTACCAACTGATACTGAGACAAGTCCCAAACAATAGGTAATGTCAGTGAATGTTATGGAGAATGAGTAAATTGAGGCAATTACTACGCGAAGTGGGGTTCACCTTTCAAAAATTACAGTTCAGATATGGGTGGTAGCAAATGAAAATGTACCTTCCATGGATGATGAGTAAAATGGATAAATCTCAATAGTCAGGTAAAATAGTTCCATATCAGAAGTCAGATTATCCACATATTAATGCAACCGTTCCTATCAAGATTTATGCACCTTATGTCCCTCTTTCTCAAAGATTGTAGAAAAGAAAGGTCGATGAGCAATTTGAGAAGTTTTGGACATGTTGAGAAAGCTCCACAAAAACTTACCATTCATCGATGCAATTAGACAAATCACAACTTATGTAAAGTTCTTAAAATACATGAAATCAAAGAAAAGAAAGCTATCAGAATTTGAAAAAGTGGCATTAACAAAAAAGAGCAGTTTTGGTTGCAAATTAAAATGCCTCCCAAACTCAAAGATCTAAGGAATTTCACTTTACCTATTTCACTAGGCAAATAATTTTATTTTATTTCTTTATGTGATACACATGCAAGTATTAATTTAATGTCTTTATCTATCTACATAAAATTAGGACTTGGAAAAGTGAAGGAAACAATGGTGTCACTACAGTTGACCAATGGAAGCATCAAATATCCAAGAGGTAAAGTTGAGGATGAACTCATTAAATCTGAAAATTTAATATTCCCGGCGGATTTCTTTATTCTTGACATAGAAGAAAATCAGAGTATTTTCATAATCTTGGGTCGATCGTTCTTAGCAACTGGTCGAATCTTGATTGATATGGAGAATGGTGAGTTGACCTAAAGGGTGGAGGATGAACAAAAAGTTTTTAAGTTACACAATCCACCCAAGTAACCTTCAGACCTCGAGGAGTGCAAGTATATTAATGAAGATGATCTACAAAGCTCCCGAAGAGAAAATCTAAAGTTGGTGGAATTCTTGGTTGAGATGAGAACGGAGAGTTTAAGGTGTGAAGAGCAAAAAATTCCTATTTGAACCACCATAATAATATCATCTACAAAGTCTAGCTAAAGACTTTAAATCAGGTGCTTATTGGGAGGCAACCTAAGTGCTTGCACTTTTATTTATTATGCTTTACATTGCACATAGTTTATTAGGGTGCACTAGTTTTAGGCATCTTTTTATTTTAATAAAATGATCATCATATTTATAATAAGTCTAGTAAAAGAACAAAATATATTTGAGTAAAAAAAGTAGAAAACACACATGGCACGTTTTTCAAGGCTCCGAGACATAAAAATTGGTTACCATACATGCCACCTTATGACTATCCAAGTTTTTTGCTCTTATATTTGTTTCTTTCATCTTTCAAAGGTGCAAGGATATCAAGTAGGAGACAGCTTAGCAAGTTGAAGAATGGAATGGATTGATACAACAATCCACCTAAATGTCACATAGAAAAATCTGGGGAATATTTTCTTCCTTTCTTCCCCACCCATTGATGTACTATATTAGAGTTTAAGCATTAAAGACAATGTCTACTTTAAATTTGGGAGTGGAAAAACATTGAGTTTTTAGTTTTTGTGTGATTGTGTTTATTGCTTTTATTATATATAAGAAAATACAAAAAATTGAAAAAAAAAATAAAAAATTCACAAAGATTTTTCTTGTTTATTGTATGCTTGTGCATGTTAGATAGTGTTGTCGGCAATGATGAATATATTTGAAATTTTGTATAGATTTATGTAGTGTGGATATGTTACATACTTAGATTAATTGATTCTTATCTATGTAAAACTTAACATTATTTACGCATATGAATTAAGTTTAACATTATCATGTAATGAATTGATTCATATGTTTGAAGGTTGAAATAGTAGAACTTAAATGCTAAACCCGAAAATTAATACATTATACATCTTTAGATCAAATTTAGAATAATTTGGAGTGATTGAACAGTTGTAGGAAGATATTGATATGAATGAGGATTCCATGTATATAAATTCTTGTGTAGATTGTGATGAGTGTTTTACATGAAAATCTAGACCACAAAACATGAATAATTGTTGGTAAATATAATGGAATATGGCTTAATTCTGTATGAATTATGTTTTATAGGATAACATTGATGACTATGGTGGGATTTAGAAGAAACATGCGAAAAAAACTAAAATGAGAGAAAACCAAAGTTCAGGGACCAAAGTGAAAATATTCAAAAGATGATCCGGGAGAAGAAATGAAGATGTGAAAGAGTCAAAGACCAATTGAGCGAAGGAATGGAGTATTGGAAGAAAAAGAAACAAGAAAAGAGATCAAGAAACGGGAAAACGAAATTCGAGGACTAAAACACAAAGAATGAGAATGTCTTCATGCTATGCGGACGTATAGCATGTTTAAACATGCGGTCGCATGGTGGGGTGCAGGGAACTCCATAGCTGTAATTGGTTGAACTATGCTATAGCATGCAAATGCACTATATTGTAGCATAGTATGTTTTTAGAGGAGAATTTCTGATTTCTTTATATGACTTCAACTCTTATGGAAACAATATTGGAAACATCTTTTAAGACCTTGGGCCGTCCAAAAAATACATGACCACGCATTACAATGCAATAGAGAGCATAGAAGATGACAAGAAATATCAAAAGAGATTCTATGACATCAAGATCCAATCAAAATTCATAATTTAAGTGATATCTACTCTATATGATTCTTGTTTTCTTCTCAATATCATGTTAGGCTAGATCTCTTTGTGATATTAGAATGATGAACCTTGTAATATAATTTTTTAATCTTTAGTTATACATATTTCCAGTTGAAAATACGTTTTTTACATGATTATCTTTTTTCTACAAATATTGTGCACGGTAGTTGTATGGATTTGGTGGCTTATTTTATACATTTGAAAGAAGGAAAATAGGCTTGACATAGTGTAAATCATTATAGGGTCTGATAGAGGGTAAAAAATATACAATTATGCTCTATGTGAATTTTTAAGTGTTTATAAAAATTCATGCACTCTTATATGTTTGCATCCGTTATAGAAATATAGTCAGGTCATACATGAGAGTATGTTTAACATTACTCGAGAGAGATTGTAAAAATAAAATAGGAATATTGATTTGTCAAAATTCAACCGCGTTGTCAATGTGTAGGACTAGAGGTGTCAAGACGGACGAGCCGACCAGACTCGTGAAAATCAGCCCGGATGGACCCGGGACCGTGGTCCGACCCGTGACCTAAGCGGGCGGTTCAGGAGTCAAGGAGGTGTGACTCGCGCACTTCGCGGGTTGCACCTTCACGGCCCGTGAAAATAAAAATTAAATATTATAGTTAAGTAGGTGCCAACCTAATTGGAATGCACTTAAACTATAAATTATAGTAAAAGTAGGTACCAACCTAGTTGGGATGTATTTATGCTATAAATATTTGATAATAGTAATTAGAAATGCATTTAGTTGTTATTTGTTGAAGTTAAATTTAACTTTGCAAAAGTTATAAATAATTCATGTAACATTAAATTTGAATTCTATGTAAACATTTCTTGGTATAAATATGAATTTATCATTTTGTTCAATTCTTAGTTTACATTTAACGAAAAAATATATTTTTTGCTATAAATATGAAAAATTCTATATTTTTATAATTTTATTTATACAATCATACGGGTCAAATCGGAACAAACCGCGACCCGCATGGGCTCGACCCAGATGGGTCAGCGGGCGGGCCTATGTTGTTGTCCAAAATTGTGGGCCGACCCGGAATCGGTCCGGAACCCGTAGCGGACGGGCTTTTTTCATGCTGACCGTTACCGGGCTCATATGTTGGCGGGGCCGACCTGGCCCGGACCACCCGTATTAACACCTTTATATAGGATTAGGGTTAAAAATGATTATTACATGAGAATTTGAGATTCTATTGTGCTTGTCATCCATTAGAACACGTCAACTTGCATTCAACATAATTTGCATTTAACTTAGTTAATTTACTCATAATTGTATAAATAGATTATTTTAGCTATAATTTTGTCACAAACAAATACATTACATTATTATTGTTTCAGTTAAGGTCACGATAATTAAAATTGAACTAAATCAATCTTTATGAACATTATTTGTTAATGAACTATACACTTGCGGTGATTTTTAATCGAAAGATATTTTTGTGAATAGATTGTCTAAGGCTTACAAGATGATAATTAGGTGAAAATCATAATTTAGTGGTCGATTTTTGAGAATGAGTGTTTGATTAGAGGCATCGCACTAATTATGGAAAAAAAAGAGTTATCTCATTGTGAAACGTATATTCGTAATCTTTACGACTCGAATAATTAAGCCTACAAATGTATCTAAAAATTGGTGTCCTATAGTTATCTGGCTTAGGAGTCATCAAACCAAAGCTCGCTACAAGGGTCATTTAAAAAATTTGATGGAGAGAAGTTCACACATAAGATAATACGTATATACACTACGTGCTTTGGTTAAGTCACAAATACTTATTTGCCAGAATTAGATCCTTGACAAGAAATTATTAGCCAGTTGAGTCTTGGAGGTTGAAACAATAAAAAATTTGGAGAATCTTTATTTGTTATATATTGACTTGTAATTAGTGAAATCCAAACTAGGTAGGGTGGACAGTTAGTATAAAAATTTAACCCTATATCACAACTTAGGAGAAGAGTAGAAAAGAATAAGTTTAGGGTGTGTGAATTTCACGAGTGATGAAAGAACAAATTAACCATTGAAGGTTGAAAAGTGAAACAACTTGTGATGTTATAATCTTTTACTTAATTTTTCACAAACACACGCACATCAATTTTGCATTGGAGAAATGGATATTAGTTTTAGTATTGTGACCTTGAAGTTTACAAATTTAATATAATTATTCCAATTTTGAGATACAACGGTAGGTTATCTAACTAAAATTTTGTTGTATGTTTGTTTGTTAAGTTAAGTTATAGTTTCGTTTGAGGACAAACAAATATTTAAGTTTTGAAATGTTTGATAAGTATATTTTATACACTAATTTGGACTTTACAATATTGACGCTTTGTTTTTTTTTTTTTTTTTTAAATATCCTAATCTTGTTTATATATTTTTTAGAAGGAGAAACTTGATGATTGGATGTGAAATTATAAGAAAAGTGGGCAAAAAAGGGGGTGAAGTTCAAAGTTTAAGTACCAAATAGAAAATATTCAATAATTGATTCGAACTACAAAACGATAATTGAAGATTTTTAGGAGTCAATTGGATGCAATTAGAAGTCAAAATGAATGAAATATAATCAAAGTATTTTCATAAATCAAATTTCAATCGCGCAAGTTATATTCTAGATTTTTAGCCGACGACTGAGACCCATTTTTGGCATAATAAATGTTCAAATTGAAAAAAAAATTATATTTCAAGAAAAGTTGTAATCCTTTGAGTTATTCTTCCAAAGCATTTTTAATCATCTCAATCAAATATCAGATGCGAAAGTTATGACAAAAATACTAATTACTGTGAGGAGAAAAAAATATGCAAGCACGAACACAACTTTCCTTATTCGGCTCCTATAAATACCTAACAGCAGAATACATTAGGAAAACTTCTCATATATTATTGTTGTTGTTGTTGTTATTGTTGTTGTTGTTGATTATTATTATTATTATTATTATTATTATTATTATTCATCAATTAAAGAGAGGCAAGTTCATGTTTTTATAAGAAAATTAAAGGCAATTTCAAGATTTCATCAAATTGAAGAATCAACCCTGATTTTTGGGCAAAGAAGAGAATATGCAATTAGAGATTCATCAAGAAACTATTGAAGAAACTCAAGATTTCAAGATTCATCTTCATCTTCTAAATTTATTAATAATCCGAGTTATGTTCTTCCAATTAAATATTCTTGTAATTTTGTAATGTTATGATAATTTTCCAATTAGTAAGATTTGATGAACCCTTATTATAAAGTTTTTATAAATTCAATAATTTGACACACGGTATATATTTATTGTTGGATCATTGCTATAGAATTTAATGACTTTTTAATTATTTGATCACTAATTAGATTGATTGTGAATTTTATCGACTTCGAGATAAGCATTAGGATATATAATATTTTATAACAATTATTGTAAAGTCCGATAAGGAATATAGATATATCGTTGTGCTTTGCATGATTTCTATAAATACACATTTGAGAGCCCAAGAATAGCTAACTAAGAGAGATATGAATTGGTTTTTAAATTTTTTCGAAAAATTAATTTGAAATTTAGCACGTAATAACTAGATATTTAATTCAAATAACAAGCACAAATATGAAAACAATAAGTAAAGAGAGATACAAGACCCAAACGATATAATTATGGAGGTTCGATTCAACGTAACGATCTACGTCCTCGTTACCCAACTCTCCGACACGAGCAATGTCAATTTCATTATGTTGATTGACTTGTGGTGTAATGCAACTCTTTACAATGCTTTCAGTAATTTACAAACAATGAGCAGCAATCCTTATACAACGTTGAGCTTTACGGAACCTCAACACGACCCATAATTTTTAAAGAAAATTGGTTTTACAAATGAAACTTCTCCTAATAAATGATATGATCACAATTAAGTACGAAGAGTGAAATATACTAACACTTTAATAGATAGCGATGAATGAAGCTCAACTGTTAGGTATGAAATTTTTTGATGTGTAGAATGATTTTCAAAAATTAATTTGATCAAAACTTTTTTAAAGCTAAAATGATTTGATAATAATAAATGAGATGAAAAATTAATATAATTTTGCTAAAAGATATCTCACTTGAATGCTTTTCAATGTTGTAATGAATTACAAGTGAGTTGGTATTTATAACAATGAAAAACGTTAAAAACTCTCTCAAACCAGATGATCATCCGAACGTCCGATATTGTTTCGAACGTTGATTTAGCTATTGCTCGTCAGAAGTCAAAAGGTCAAAAAAATCGACCGTTGTAGATGAACCAGACGTCCAGATATGTCGAATTTTTTCGGCTCCTCTCGTTTGTTTGTTTGAAACAATGTAGGCTTATAAATGACATTTTTACTTGATTTTTCAAGGTAAGTGATGATTGTAGGTTTGAAAATTAAATTGAAACTCTTACCTAAAATAAATTTGTGTAAACATTTTACGAAGTAGATTTTTCTTGTACATAAAAATTTGTTACTTGAACTTCTAATGAGTCATTGTTAAGGATTAAAGTATTTTACCGTTACAAATGAGCTCAAATATCCAGCTCTAATATCTTCGATTGATTTGGCGCAAGTGCTTGATTTGTTGCTCGATTTTTCTTCAAGTGTAAATGCTCGAATCCATCTTGAATTTTCTTGATCGTCAACTACAAGTCTTTTGATAGCAATTGGTTTGTCTCCAATTTGACCAACATGTAACAATGAAGACTCAAATATAAACGTTAGAGATAAGACTACTTTGTTTGTTATAATTTAAATATAAGATCAACCATAAGTCAACAATATTTTCATTTTCCCATATTTCCTAAAGATATAAAATGTCACGTGAGATGATACATTTAATTTACATTAAGAGATGCTTTTAATTAATTTAGGAACATTGATCAACAAGAATATGCACATATTATCATATTATTGGTTTGTATTGAAACACATTAATAAGAGGGATTCAAGGTCTTAGTAATAAATATTACATTGAAATTTACAAGAACTTTATAAATTGCTCAATAGAATAGTTAGTAATTTAATTAGCTAATTTAACATAAATTCTTCAACAAAAATTTGATATTCGATTAAAGTCAATATTAATTGATACTAGATTAAGTATGCAGTCTTTATTGGAACGATACCTTATTCATCACTTTATTACTTGTTCATGATACAGTACATTTGCAAGAAATCAAACGATCAAAGAGAAATAATTATTAAATGGTGTGTGTGTGTGTGTGTGTGAGAGAGAGAGAGAGAGTGTGTGTGTAAGGTGTAAGGGGGCATCGCACCTCATGGGTGCTCGGGGGAAACGCACTCGAAAGGAATTTTGATTTCCATGTATGTATAGAATTGAATATTTTCTAATGTTTTTAAATGAAATTATTAAAAGGTGAAATTGTATTTATAGTTTGTGTTAATAGAATTATTAGGAAAAAAAATAAGAAATAAAAAAAAGACTCGCGTGTAAGAAATTCTAATTTTATGTATGTATGTAATGAAGCAAGAAAGTAAAACAAAAAAGAGAAAAAAATGGAGAATGTTATTTAATAAAAAACATGGGACACCATCTCCGCGAGCGGAGGCATTTGGCTGGTGCCTCCGCACGCGGGAGTTTTATTTATTTATTTTTTGCAGTTCATTTTTGCGATCTTTATACTTATGAAATTAATAAAAGTTGTTTGAACAAGAAGATACATATAAAATCAAATTGACTTAACATAAACATACAATTAAAATGAATATAATAAAAATGCGACTTAATGATAGTCATCGTTGTCAAACCCTGGGAAATCCCCATAGTCATTGCTAGCAATGTTGGTGTACATATTATCTTCATTATCATTCAACAAGTATTGTGGCTCATATGGCTCGTCCACCAGTTGCATCCTGATGACATGGATAAAAAGTAGATTAAACATATTATTGGGAAAAAATTAAAGCTTAAACATGATATCGTCTATCAACTCACCTCAGTTGTAAAAATGGACAAGTTCTTCGATCATGTCCACTACGACCACATCCACGACAATTTCTCCGAGATTGGGACATGGCTAACTCCTTCGACGACTTCAAACGCTTTCCGCACCCTTTCGTCCTAACCGGTGTAGGATCAACCACATGTTGTGTACTTTCTTTACTCTTGTTCTTCATCCTACTCATTCAAATGAAAGAATCAATTTTTTCTTCGCTCAGTAAGCCACATCCAAATACAATAGTTTGACGATGGTGGTTGACACCAATAAATGGTGCGAACACCATCGAGTACTTGTTGGTATTATAGGTCGTGTCAAACACGATAGCATCTCCGAAGAGACGTATGAGCTCCTGGAATCGAAATCAGCCCAAAAACACCAAGCAAGCACTCCATCCTCATCAGTCTCGTATGCATAGTAGAAGCTCGGGTTCTTTCTTTTCTCCAGCTCGAAGTATTCTATCAATGTTTCTGCATCATGTCCAATGTGTTCCCTTCGAAAGTCTCTTTGGTGGTTCCTAATATCCTGCTCAGAGCAACCAATCGAAGATGGACCACTAGCATCTATCTCTATAAGTCTGATTTGTTGGCAAGTAGGAATATTTGCCAGTGAAAATATCTCTGCAAGCGCTTTTTTCGTAGCTGAAACTTCACGATGCGATCGTAGTAGGTGAACCTTGTTCGGTGTGGAAAATGAGTGATTATGCGACTCGGAAAAATGGCTCACGGCCCAAGAATTTTGTGTCTATTTTTTTACAACTATTAACTTGACGGTGCAGCCAAAATGGGAGTCTCCACGATTTCTTTCTCCTGAACGGGCCACCAAATTTTTAAATTTCATTTAGTAGGTTTCATCTTTCTGGCCTTGTTTGAAACAAATATATGATTTCCAGACAACTTCGTTCGTTTGTACGTTCTTTCGACTACTACTGATGCGTGCACTGAACCCAGCTAATTTTGCATACTCATTGTAAAAGCTGTATACATCGTCTAATGTTTCAAACTCTTGCCCAATTTGTGGAATCGCACCTACGTGAACTTGTGGTACGAATACATTATCATCTCCTTCCATTCCTACAACATTTTAAAAAAATTAAATGCGTACAAAATCACATTTCATTACGAATATGACAAAAAATATTATTGTACTCACTTTAAAAATAGATAATACACCACGATAAATCCAAGGCAAGTAAATATCTCGCTGAAATAAACTAATTGCTGAAGAAAAAATTTGGGCCAAAACTTCTAATGACTGAAATCTGCTCCGGTTGAGAAGATGAGAATATAATGAATTGGTTGCTCGATGATTTTGAGAAGCAAATTTATAGCCAATTCGGTCAAAAAAATTAAATGCAAAATCTGATGGACATGACAAATCAGTAGGAAAAAATGAAAAAGTTTGAACTTGGTGACAAAAGAAAAAAACGTCAAACAAAAAATTAAAGTTGGCCAAAGTGTCAGTCACAGGTTGATAGAAAAATATTGAAACAGAATCGTGAAAAAATTTATGGCCCCTACTTTGCCGCTTAGGGCTGTGTGCATTGGTAGCCCTTACAATAAAAATAAAATTAAATTAAAGCCAAACAACCCTTAAGTTTAAAAAAAAATACAAAAGACCAAAGTTGGGTGACACAGAGAAAAAAAAAATTGGTCTCTTGAGCGCCAAAATTGATATTAGAATATGATATTGTTGAAGGAAATATCTAACTTAACTAATTTTTCTAAATTTCTTTTGTAATTCTTAAAAAAAATATTACCTGATTTTTGAAATATTTTTGTAATTTTATTAGAAACAAAATATATACTTAAAGCATTGTATTTATGTATTTTTCCCTTAAATCTTAGCACAAATTCTTGACTTTTCACTTGAAGACCCAATTGATCATTTTGGATGGTTTTCATTCCATTGGTATTAAAAGAGTCAAAAATTGATATAAAGGCTGAAATGCATTTATTTTAGTTAAAGAAATAAAGTAAAATAAGCAAAAAAGTAAAAAAAAAATATTAGACAAAAAGAACCTTCCAACATACTTAAAACTTGATTGTCCATGCATTAGACATCAATATCATATAGATTGAAAATCTTCTTATATCTATAATATTATCTATCACAGCGTCATCTTGACGGAGTCCTTATTAGTTTGCATTAGAGAGGATATTTCAAAGACCTTCTATTCGCTTAAATAACATTTAAAAAAAATAATAATAATCAACGGGGTGCATTGGAGATGCTCTTATAAGATTGAATAGTAGGATGGGCTCTCTCTCTCTCTCTCTCTCTCTCTCTCTCTTTTCTAGTTTTTCTTTTTCACTAATTTAATTAAAAATAATGTGATTGCAGTCTTTTAATCAAAAGTTTGACTCTTTTAACAGTAACTAGTCGTGCACCCATACAATGTATGGACTTTGGTATTTTTAAGGCAATATTTGTATATCATATTACTGACAGTAAGTTTTTATCTATCATAATAATTAGTAAAGTTTAATAATGAAAAATATTATCTTGAAGTTCTCAACTTCATTTGGTCTTTACAGAAATGGAAAATAGTTTCTATTATCTGCATAAAAAATAGTGATGTACTTTATTTAATGTCAATAATAGATGAAAAGTATAAGCAATGTTAGCAAAATAAGCTTAAGTGAACAAAAATAAATTTACATATGATTTCACCCACAGAATACATTTATAAAACATTCAAAGAGGGCGAAGAAATTTAAAAAAAAAAAAACTTAAAACAAGATACATAGAGCATTTTTCTTTCGAAATTGTTATGTAAAAAATAAAACAAAAGACAAATATACATTCAGAGAAGTATGAAAACAATAATTCTTCATCATTTCAATCATTATCTGTTGCATCTATTTGTTCATCTAATGCTATCACATTTTTAATAGTATGCTTAAGTGTACCATCACCTACCACCTAATAGTGTTTGTCCTAATTTGTCAAGATGTTGGATATAATTATAAAATCATCTATCCAATCAATAAAAACATATTAAAGACAACACGAATGTGAATTTTCCTGATAAAAGACTATCTTTGAAGCTTATATGCCTAAACTTCCATTCATCGTCATGAAGAAAATTTTAATATTTTTACTTTGAGAATGATATCTTGCAACCTAATTTTTTTTTTTTAAAACAAATTTCAATATGAACTAAATCAGGAATGACTAAAAATATGACAAGTAAAGAAAATCATAATAAGAATAAAAAAATCAAATATATGAAGTAAATTGAGTAAGTTACATATTTTTTTCCCAAATTGACAAGTGGCACTTTTTGAGGGGCTAGGGGTCGAGGGGGCAACGCCTCCGAAAGGAATTTTGATTTTGATGTATATATGGAATTGAATATTTTCTAATATTTTTGAATTAAAGTATTAATAAATGAAATTGTATTTATATTTGTGTAAAATATAAATAAATAGAATTTTTAGCAAAAGAAAAAAGGAAATAAAAAAGGCGCGGATGCGGAGATACAAAATAAATTTTGAATTTATTATATGTATGTATGAAATGGAGCAAAAAACTTTAAAAAAAATTAAAGGGTAAAAAAAAAAAACCATAATTGCTCGGCATTGTGCGGAGCACGCCTCCGAGTGCGAAGGTTTTCCTCTTCGCACGCGAAGGCTGGTGCCTCCGTGCGGAGCATTGTGCTCCGCATCATGCGGAGCATATCAGGTTTTTTTTTTTTTTTTTTTACGTGCTATTTTTTTTACGACTCTTCAATTTCTCTTCTTCTCTGTTTTAGTCAACAATTGTGAGTAAGGAAATCTATATTACCCTTTTGTTTGATAAACGAGGATGACAAATATTTCACAAATAAACAGTAAATAATGGGGATAAAATGGAAAAATCATTAATTGGTGAGGATAAAATAGGAAGACATGAACAATATATTAATTATCTACCACCACTGCCTTTGACCGCCTATATTTTTTACCGAATCTTTATAATTTGATTGTTTTTCCTTTTCTCTCTTTTTAGAGATTACATGAACAGTAAACGAAGGAGGATAAAATGGGAAGATAAAATACGTCATGAATGAACAGTGCATGGATGATTCACTCTTTTAATAGAAGAGGGATAAATTGGAGGGTTAATTACCCCAATAGTCACTGAACTTTGGCCAAAGTTTCTATCAGGTCACTGAACTTTAAAAACTACGTGGTTAGTCACTGAACTTTCGAAAAATCACTTCATTGGTCACTGAAATTTAAAAATCACTTCATTGGTCACTAAACTTTGCAAAACGTTTCCCAAATGATCACTGAACCCAATGACTATCTAGGAAACTTTTTGCAAAGTTCAATGACCCCGTAGAAATCTTTTGCAAAGTTCAGTGACCAATGAGGTGATTTTTAAAGTTCAGTGACTAATGTGGTGATTTTTCGAAAGTTCAGTGACTAACCACGTAGTTTTTAAAGTTCAATGACTTGGTGGAAACTTACGGTAAAGTTCAGTGACTATTGAGGTAATTATCCCTAAATTGGATGGAAATCATCCAAAAGAACTAATTCTGTCATTATGTGAAAAGCTAGGGATAGGATCATTTCGCAACAACCCCGTAAAGTAGGGACAATTTGCACCAATTTCTTCTTTCAAGTAAGAAACACATCCTCTCAAATGTAAAATGCACTATGAATTTCTGGTTCATGCTCTCAATTAATTATAAACACAAGTACATTTATTTTGAGTCAATTCGACCTAAATATTTGAATTAAGCTATTTCTTAATGTAAACAAGACATGCATATATTAAAATATTTTCACATAATTATGATAAGATAATTTATGCAGTCGTATAATTATAATACACGCGCGTATATCTCTTCCAATTGGTTGAGTTAGAATTCACTTAAGCCTTGTTGAGTTAATGCAAACTAGCCAAATGTATATCAAGCACAATTTTGCAGTTTTGAGAGTCTACTATTCACGCTCTTATCATTACAATGCACATAAATTTATTTCCCCGTACACAAGATTAGTATGAGTTTGTTATTCAAATAGATGAATAAATACGAATACATTTGTATTTCTTCTCTGGAGTCGAGTAGTAATTCAAATAAAACTATTCACCACGGCCCTTCACTAATGCAAAATTAGGTAGGAAACGACAAAATAAGTGTCAAGGAAGAATCTCATTAAATATTCCAACTCAATATAACCTAACGCCCAAAACGGACAAAACAATACAAATCACTATTTATTATGTTTGGGGTACCATACTAACATGTTTAGCTAAGCGTCAAAAGTTTATTTATAAGTAAATAAGTATTGTTTAAAGGGAAAATTGCAGCCACGGTACCAAATATTTCACTTTTTTGCAGACTTTGTCCAAACTTTTGTTTTGTGTCACCTACGGTATCAAACATTTCAAAAATATGCACCGGATGTCGAAATGGATGGTTTCCGTCCAGTTGACCAAAAATACTAGATTTTGACAAAATTAGGAGGAGTAAAATGGTAACTTGACAACCAAATTAAATTTTAAAAAAAACAAATACAAATCAATATTTATTATGTTTGGGGTACTAACATGTTTAGCTAAGCGTCAAAAGTTTATATATAAGTAAATAAGTATTTTTTAAACGAATAATGTTTTATTGATTAGAATTTAATTAAATAAGTTATTCATTTTGACAATATTGAAAAAGTTACTTAGAAAAAAATTAATGTAAATTGTTTTTAATGAGCATTTATGAACATATATCAAGTTGTAAGAAGTAGGGATACTATGAGTATTTGTGGGCATTGTTTTTTTAAGAATAAGACCAAGTTGATTTTTATTGACAATTATAGAAATGGAACCAGGGATATATGAACTGGATTGGACCAATACAGAGTAGTAATGATTTAATTCTTTTATACGTCAAAAATAATTGTAATGTGCTGTAAAAATTTTATTGTTTAATTTCCCAATTGCTTGTTTATTATTTTGAATACTTATTATTTCATGTTAATTTTCACAAAATTAGGATTAAATTGAAAGATTATTATCAATTATTTTTTAACATATTTAAATTACAAAATTTGATTCTCAATTTCAAAAATTAAATTTTATTCGTCTAAACTCCTATCTTTTCCTCCTAAATGCCAAAAAACTACTCCATTTTCTTCATTTAAAAAAAATTTAAAAAAACTCCTCTATTTAACTTCAATTTTATTTTTCATTTATAAATATAGACCAACACTTTTAGCCCACCCACCCTCAAGATTTCCTCCCATTTCTTTTCATTTGAATTCATCTTAATTTGAGTTGATGGCTCACAATCAAACACTTCCAAACATGGCGACAATCACATCATCCATCGAAAGCTCTCTTGAAAATGGTTCCTTAAACCACCTGCAAATCAGCAGCAGCGACAGCAACAGCAGCGTGTCCGTAGGCGGAAGTGGCGGCGCTGAATCAGGTTACGGTGGCTCAGAGTCTCCAAAAACACATCATTTATCCAAGACCATAGAACTCAACTCCGAAATCCCGCTCCCTGAATACTGGGAGCAATTCCTTGATTTGCAGGTAAACGCCACCTTCCTTCCCCCTGAATCCTCCATGAGACAATTACTTCTAAGATCTTAAGCAGTCTTTTTTATACTTTAGCTCTTCATTTATTGCTCAAAACCAGAATAACAGATCTTGCATTTAGTTTTATTTCATTTTCCGAAAGTTCTACTTCTATTGATGATGGATTATTTATTATCACTTCGTTTTTATCTCCATCGTATCCTTTTCTCTTCCAGGCAAAATAAAGTTTGCAGTTTGAACTGACAGATTCCTTAAAAGCACCCTCAGATCTTCAAACAACTTTTTTAGAAAAATCAAATGAAAATTTAAAGCTCTTTTTACCCAATATATACCTGCATGGACCTTTCCGATCAATTGTATTATTTTGGGCCATTTTCTTTGAACCCCATGATTATACACAAGTTTATTTTGTCACATATAATCTGTGTGCTGGATTTCGCTTGCAGACTGGTGAAATGTATTACAAAAATTGGAACACTGGGATAAAAGTGACAGAAGATCCGAGGACTACAGCAGCATACTGTGGAAATTTATACTCAGAAGATGATAGCGGGTCATACGACAGTGATGGCTCTTCATCAGAATCTTGTGCTTCATCTTCAACTGAGCGATGGAGCCATAATGGAGATCTCTTCATGCAAGAGTTCAACGTACTCGTCGCTGCAGGATGCAAGAGCTGTCTTTTGTACTACATGGTGCCCAAGCAGCGTAAGGATTGCCCCAGATGTCATAGTAGACTCCTGCGTTTCTGATGCATCAGAAAATGCCTCCCTATGAATCGTTAGTCATTTCCATTTTTTTCTGTCTCTGTTCTTGCATAGATTTATTGTACTTTAAACTGTTGATGGATTATTATTTATCTGGGTGATGATTGGACCATGGAGTTTCTGAAATGGGACAAAAAGGGTTACTTTTCTTGTTGAAAATCCTGTCGTCTTTTCCTAGATCTTTACATATTTTATGGAGGCATAAATTTGTGTTATTTTGTTATCTTCTTTAAGTGAGAAGTAGTATAGTTCTTTTAGCTGAATGTATGTAGGTCATTAATATTAATTAACATTTAAGTAAGCAAAAGAGAATAATTAACATAATCACCCATTTTAGTGAAACTTGAATTCAAGAATTTATAGTCTGATGCATAAGCAAAGTATTTAGAGCCTATATCTGATCCATATATAAGTATCTTTTTAAATTGGTATTTTAACGGTACACTCATTAAATGGATAATCTTTTCATGTATGCATTCGAACGATAATTCATTAAATGGAGTGCCTTTTTAGGTGTATTTTTGAAATGTACACTAACAAAATCGAGATATTTAAGTATGCTTAAGTGGGTAGGGTATCTTTCCAGGTGTGTATTTAAACGGTACACTCACAAAAACGAGATAAGCATGCTTTTCAGATAGTGACAAACGCGCTATTATTACACGTTACTTACAGGAAAGAGGAATAAAGAAAGACTTCCATTAATAATTTAAAAAAAAAAAAAAAAAATTGTGATGCATAAGCTAGGTAAGGTTTAAATTTAAAGTCTATATATGATCCTTCTTAAAAGTATTTTTTAGGTGTATATTTAAACGGTATATTCATAAAAACAAGATAAGCTATTTTTCTTTTAGATAGTTTCACACAAGTTGTTAGTAATTAATGATATCAAGAAACTCGTTATTAGCGTGAAATGAAGACTTTGAATTTAGAACATTTTTCTCCGCTTAAAAGTATCATTTTAAGCGCTTATTTGAAAATTAAGTAGTAAGTCTGCTACACCAAAAATAGCATGCTTTTAAAGGGTATTCAGGTATTATTAGAACAACTATTATCATTCACTTCATTTAAAAAAAAAAAAAAGTCAAGAATATCGAGAAAAGAAAGGAACAAAGAATAAATAAATATAAGACCCCCAATGTCTATTCCGCATGTTATTCCTTAACAAGACTTTGTCAAAAAACCGACAATGTCCTACATATAAACTTTGTAAGGCGTTTCAATTATTTCAAGATTCTTATTTGTCCAATTTCTTTTCCATCTTCCTTGTCGGCTAAAAGAATAATGTTTTTTTTTTTCTTATCATGCTGCACGAATCACCATCCAAAGTCAAAACCAACGTGCATATTAGAATATTGTCTAGTTGGCTAGCTTTGTTCAGATTGATAATTGAGTGAATGAATGAACTGTCCACATGAACCTAAGATATTGTCAACCTTCAATGATACCAATAATTTAGTATTGTCTGGCATATTCTTAGTAAGGATCATGCTACAAGTACATAATCACTTACATAATACATTACATAATGGACATGTGGCGCATATCCATCGACAGTCTACAATTTTTTACTTTTCCACACTTCACATTCACGGTCAGATTTCTTCCACATGGGTTTAAGTAATCCATTATGTACAATGATTATGTACATATAGATTTATCCTCTTAGTAATTGACAACACATAGATCAAATTCTATGTGTTTTTTTTTTTTTTTTCTTCTTCTTGCATTATTAAGGTTGATATAGTTTTGCATAATGTGTCTTTGATGCTCCGTTAGACAAAGTTGTTGCGAAATTATTATATCGTCATATGAGAACTGGATATTAATTATTTTTTTTATTAAAACCCTTACGAGAACCCACGGTTTAATTTTAAGTTTTCCTAATTAGTAACTAAATTAAGCTAGTTAATCATAATG
Source organism: Fraxinus excelsior (assembly GCA_019097785.1). Taxonomy (NCBI): domain Eukaryota; kingdom Viridiplantae; phylum Streptophyta; class Magnoliopsida; order Lamiales; family Oleaceae; genus Fraxinus; species Fraxinus excelsior. Next base: position 10,425,706 of record CM032640.1, read on the forward strand.
GAACGAATGAGAACAATGTAAAAATGGATTAAGAAAATAGTTAGGAGTCCCGATTCACTAATTAAGCATACTTACGTTCAGTTTCATATTTTGGTTCAATTATTGTCTTGTCGGTCAAGAAATTCTACATAAAGTATTAATGTTCATTTTTTGAGAACATATTCCTAAATATCAAAATTTCCTCTATTGATTAATATATAATTTGATATAAATGGGTTAAGTTTGTTAGCTTTGGTTCATTGAAGAAATGAAACTAAAATTGAGAATGGGAAAGAAGGCTAGCTTATCTTAACCGAGTTCAACCTTACAACGCACTACCTAAGTTCAGTTGGACCATTAGACGGGTTCAGAATTTTATGAAAATTTTACATAATTTCTTATTTTCATTCAAGTACAACATAGTACAATTTCAAAAAAAAAAAACAAATTCAACATCATTTAGGCATGCCATTGGATACTCAATTACCTGTCGAAAGTTGTTCTCAAGTACATTGAATACAAAACATGAGAAATGGTATAATTATCGTATCAACCTCTGAATGACTTGATTCCAAAACCAATAGACAAATAACTTATAGGGCTTTCAAACCCTACTAGTCTCGTCCAAAACTTTGCAAAATTATAAGTTGAAAAATCACTCGTGTAAAAGATTACTTCCCCCATGGGTATTTGATGCTCAATCTTAATGAGCGCATCTTCAACATTGCCCCATGGGTATTTGATGCTCCTATATGCCAACTAAAGCGTCACATTCGTTCATTTGACTTCTCAAACTCCTAGTTTCCTGAAAGTAGACAAAAACATTAAATTTACACTTGCACCTGTATTACATAAAGTATTAAAATGAAATTGTTTGCCTAGTGAAATAGGTTAAGTGAAACTCCATGGGTCCTTAAGTTTTGGTGGCGATTTATTTTGCAGCCTTACACTACTCTCTTTGGTCAATGTTACTTCTTCCCAATCTGGAAACTTTCCTTTTTCTTAGATATCATGTCCTTCAAAAACTTTGCATACATCGAGATCTGTCGGATTGCATCGATGAATGGGATGTTGATGTGGATCTTTTTCAACATATCTAGGAACTTCTCGAATTGATCATCGAGCTTTCTCTTTTGCAGTATTTGTGGAAAAGGTAGTGGTGCACAAATTCTTTAGTATGGGCAGTTTCCTTAACCATTGGATCCTCTGATACTCTTTATGTCTCTGCTTCTTTATTCTGCTCAGATTCCTCAAATTACTTTTCAACTGTAGTATGTACCTTTTCTTTTGTAGTAATTGGTCTCTTTACATTAATCTCTGGCAGTTGAACTCCACTGCGAGTAGTTATTGCCTCAATATGTTATTCCTCCACAACTTTCACTACCATTACACGCTGTTTGGAATTTATCTCAGTGTCATTAGACAATGCTCCTAGTAGTCTCTCTGAAAGTGATTTCGTTATTTGTTCCATTTGATTTTCCAATTTCTTGATGGCAGTTCCCCGAACTTGCAAGGTTTTATCTGTTCTTTGTATGTGTTGGGTAAATATCTCTGTCAATTGAATAACAAGATCTTCTAATGAAGATTTTTTCTTATTCTGCTAAAGCAGTGCAGTTTGTTGTGGCACAATCTGAGCTCCCTAATTGTTACTCCACTGAAAGTCAGGGTAATTTCTCCAGCCTGGGTAATAGGTGTTAGGATTTGGATTGCGTTGTTGTTTTTGAAAATCCTAAGTGTAGTTCACATACTCCACTATCTGAATAAAACGAGACTCTACATTACAATCAACACTCTCATGGTTACCTTCACAATGTTTGCATTTTGGTTCCACTGTCTGGGCTGCGTTCATCCGATCCACCTTCTGTGTCAATGATGCCAACTGTGCTAAAATTGTTGTCAAAGAATCAACTTCAAATACTACAGCAGCTCTCTTTCCACTCGTCCTTTCAGTAGACCAAAGTGCACTGGTGAATTCCAGATCTTCTATAATTTGGTAGACTGGACCCGTAGTTCTTTTGTGATAACCTTATCGCATGCAGAGTCTACATTAGTCCTGCTTATCGAATTCAGACCAATGTAGAAGTACTGCACCTGAAGCCATTTTTGCAATCTATATTGTGGGCATTAACGGAGTAAACTCATTCTCAAGCCTTTGAATAACATTCTAAGTCTAGTTGTTGGAATATGGTAATCTCCCCCCTCAGCTTTGCAATTCTTTTTGGTGGGAAATATTTTTTAAGGAATTTTCGACTCAATTGGTTTCATGTAGTCATGCTCTAAGGTGGACAAATATCTAACCACTCTCTGGCTGAGTCTATCAATGTGTAGGGGAAAAGCCTCAATCTAATTGATTTACTGGACACCATTGAATACTTGATAGTTGCACACATCCAAGAATCTTGATATATGAGCGTTGAGATTCTCCGTAGCTCACCAAAAAAATTGTAGCATGTTTTGAAACATGTTGATCACATTAATTCTCGAGTGGAAGTTTGCCTGACCAAACATTGGATATAATATGCTAGATGGTTTTATATAATCGGTGGAACCATATACTCCCCTATTAGCCTTGCATTTTCATTAGCTGCAACCACATTTTGTTGTGTTACTCCTAGATTAGCCTTATGGCTATTTGATTCAGATTTTCCTTCGTCGTGTCTTCCTATTTTTGTTTTTGGTATGTTTCCAACTATTATTTTTTTTAAGGTTGAAGGTTTGTTTGATCTCCAGGTCAAATTGAGCAGAATCGCCAGTTCTCGAATTTCGCATACAATGTCTCAAAAAAGAAGTAAGAAATAATGTAAAGTTTTTCTAATATAATGAACTAAACTAAAAAAAGAGTAAAATTTAGATTAAAGTTAAGATTAACTAAACTTATCAAAAACAATAGTCACTGACAACGGCAGTAAAAACTCAGTTCTTTGAAAACCTGCAAGTGCACGGGATCACGGTCAAGTAATATAATAATGAATAGAGTGTCGAACCCACGAGAAGTTTGATCGAGTTAAAATTAATTGCAACTTTAATCGAATATCAAACAAATTTTGTGATATTGTTTTTATTCTAATACCTAAATTATCAATTAAACTAATGAAAGTAAGTAAGTGTGTTTTTTAAATACGTGAGATGCATTGCTAAAATGTTGAATCTTCCTTATTATTCCATTTTTAGTGTAACAATTAAAGTGACAATTTGAAATTATTCATGTTGGTTAATATTCCTAATTTAATTGATAGCATCTCTCGATAGCGATCAAATCTATTTCCCTTATGTGACCATTCTATCTCTCAATGAAAGATACAAACGTGATAAATGCATTAACAAGTTCTAGAACACCTATCGAAATCATATAAAGCATAGATGTATATATGTATCCTCTATCAAACCTTATAATGTTTATTATATTGTGTTTAAATCATATTGTCTCTTTCGATAAAAAAAAAAAATCCACTAACAATGCAATTGGTGATCAAGCAATTGAAAAAAACGATTATTAACACCCTCAAATCAAATCAAATTAAAGTCAAACTAATTAATCAAAAATTAAAAATATCATAATAAGGGTTCATCTCATCTTAACAATGTATAAAATTAGTCTAACATATCGAAATTACAAGAAATCATATTTAAGTGAAAAGACATAACTCAGATTTTTTATAAATTGAAAAGATAATGAATCTTGAATCTTTTCATGGTTTCTTGATGAATCTGCACTTGTGCCTTCTCGCTCAAAAAAATTATGTTTGAATCTTCACTCGATCGAATTATTGCAAGTCTTGTTCAATTCTCTCACAAAAAACTATGAATTTTCCTCATTTGATGATAATAATTAATGAATATTGGAGTATGAGATGTATGTGAGAAGTCCCTAATATGTATTATGTTGTTAGGTATTTGCGGGAGTAGAAAATTGGTTGAAAATCACGTCCAAATTGGTTTCCAAAAGAGTTTTAATCGAATAGGAAAGTTGCATTCGCGCGAGGATTTTTTTGTCTCTGTACAGTAGTCGGTATTTTGGTCATAACTTTATATTCCGATATCTGATTGAAGCAATTCAAAGTGAGTTAGAAAGCTAGCTAAAGGGTTACAAATTTTCTAGAAAAAAAATGTTTCCAGTTCTGAACTATACTTTGCCAAAAATGGGTCTCAATTTTCGATTAAAAATCTGGAATATAACTTATATGGTTGAAATTTGATTTTGATAATATTTTGATTATATTCCATTCCTTTTTTAGTTCTAATTACATCCAATTGTCTCCTAGAAGTCTTCAAAATAATATCTTCTTGTGGTCCGAATCAAATATTGAATATTTAAAATTTGATCCTCAAACTTTGGATTTTGCCATTTTCACTAATTTTCGCTTCTTTCTTCTCATTCCTCGTTCAACCGTTGAGTTTTACCTATATAACATAAAATACAGTAATTTAGGATATATTTTATCAGAAGAATTACCAAATATCGATATTTTAGGCCCATAATAAATGTATAAAACACACTTATCATTCGGTCACTAACTGGAAAGTTTTTGATGTTCAGTGACCCCCTGAAAAACTTTACGAAAAGTTCAATAACCAATTGGGTAATTAACAAATCTTTATTTTTTTTAGTCTTTTTCTTTCCTCTTTTTTCTGTACTCTTACCCCACGATTTTATCCTAGTATCGTTAAACTTAGAAAAAAAAATAGCCTTTTATTTCGAGAATAAACGATAAGGTTGTCTGCAAACCTCTCAAATATCAAAAAGGCAATAGAGGATAGTTCTATGGGTTGCTTCAGTTTCGATCGTCTTTCCATCAGGACACACTTGAGTAAAAACCAAAAATATTTTAGATTCTTAGCTCAAGATGTTTATGAATTTCATAGTTGAATACTATGCAGTGATCAATGCTACAGGGTTTCTCTTCTGAAATACTGCATGGACCGTTGTTGCCTCTTTGATCATAGAGAGGTCAACAAACAACCTTATCGATTATCCTCTGGATAAATGCTATTTTTTTATTTTGACGATGCTAGATAGAATACAATTGTGAGTGGGAGTACAAAAAAAATGAAGAAAAAGGCTAAAGAAAGCATGAAGATAAATAAATCACCCGATTGGTCACTTAATTTTGCGTAAGGTTTTCAGGATTGGACTTCAAAAGTTATCTTGTTAGTCACTGAACTTTACAAATATAATCACGTTCATTATTGAGAATTTCAAAAAATTTCTTATTAGTAACTGAACATTACAAAATGTAATTACATCCATCATTCAGTGACTAATGGGAAAAAATTTATAAAGTTCAGCGACGAAGGAGAAAACTTTTGAAATTCAATGACCTCCTAGAAATCTTACGCAAAGTTCAATGACCAACCACGTAATTAGCTTTGATGCTTGAAAAGATGTGGAGTGTTTAATTGAACCACACGTGACTCGTGCCAAGATCCTTTACATGAAAAGATGAGGGAAAGGTTCAACAAAAACGTTATTAATCAACCAAAATTTAGAATTAGACAATATACCCCTACGGGATTAGATCAAATTTGTAGTAAAATTTGATAAAAGTTAATGTAATGTGTGATTAAAAAGTTATTAGACTCGTAAAATAAGTAGTTAAAATTAATTGTTTATTTTGAATTAGATTAAAACCTAGATTTTAACTCCTACCAAAAGGATACTATGATTATCTTCAAAGAAGGAACAAAAAAATATTAGATAACGAAAATTGTGAGAGGTGAAGATAGTTTCGTACAACAGGTACGAGTGATAGACATATTACTATTGTTATTAATGATAACATCATTAGAACAAGGATATAGGCTGTGAATAGAAAGATTTAATTTGGAGGTTCATTCTAATCACAGAGTGTGAGGCACTGTATGGACGGCTAGGGGCTGGTTTCTAACATGAGGTGGACTAATGTTGCCACTAAGTGGTTAAGTAGGCTTCACGTGGAAGTTGGCATAAGTTTAAGCATAATTATAGCGAAAAGATGGACAACGTTTTGGGTTGTGTCCTTGCTATTCACAAAGTTGACAATAACTACTGTAAGGCCTAGGACGAGAGGATGGCTGGGATGTGTTTTTGGTTGAGAAGGGGTGTTAAACTGAAAATCGATCCAAGAAAATTATGCGGAAATAAATTGGATCGAAAAAATTGAAAACTCATGGATCGAGTTCATACCTCCGGACATTGTACTTCTAAACTCTCAACACTTTTACAATGATGGTGTATAATCTGTACTTAATCTATATTTTTGGTGGTAGAGCTTAGGGATCAAACCTATCTATATTTAGCCAAACTCCCATCAAGTTATGACTTTAGTTACCAATTTTGATTTTCCAATTAATGGGTAAGTTTCTGAAAAACTGAAGAACGTTGGACCACATTGATGGAAGAAATGGATCGGTTACATTCTACCACTTGATCCATATGTTTAACCTAATGTCTCATCCCATCAAACGTCCTTCTTAATAAGCCCTTGTTTGGTTTGAATTAAAATTCAATTAAAATCTCAAGTCAAAGTCAACAATTAATTTTAATCATACATTTCATGGGACCACAACTTTTCAACCACATATTTCATCAACTTTTATCAAAATCTACTAAAAATTTGATTTTAATCTCTACCAAACAGGGGCTAAATAAACACATGAATCATGGCGACCAGTCATCTAATAAAGAGTTTTATCTTCCATGTATTACATTGTATTTAATTCCTTAAGAATTATTCTTTATGTGGTAACAATACTTAATGAAAAAGTATGTCTTATTCTTGGTCCTATAAAGATGTATTTTCTCAAATAAATTAAGGGGCGCATGAATATGAAAAATTATCACAACAAATAAGAGTTTCATACAAAAATTTACATTACATTACATAGTGGAACCAAGTCCCATTTTATCTACATGATCCTTGAATTTCAATGATGGTGTGCCTTTAGTCAAAGGATCAACGATCATCAATTTAGTGCTTACGTGCCCAATGACCATTTTCTTTTCTTTAATCGTTCCCTTATGGCTAAATACTTAATGTCAATATGTTTACTTCGACTACCACTTTTGTTGTTCTTGGCCATAAAGATGACAACTGAATCGTCGCAGTAAATTATCAATGCTATATAAATGGAATTCATAACTCTAAACCCAGATACGAAACTCTTGATTCATACACTGTGCGAAGTAGCCTCAAAACGAGAAACGAACTCGGCTTCCATAGTGGAAGTAGTAGTTAAGGTTTGTTTGGTACTCCTCCATGATACAGCTCTACCAGCCATCATAAAAATATACTCCGATGTTAATTTGTGTAAATCAACACATCTAGCAAAGTCTAAATTTGAGTACACAATCACTTCTAAATTATCCACCAATTTATACATAAGCATGTAGTTTTTGGTTCCTTGACGGTACCTCATTTTTATTTTTTGCTACTCTCCAATAGTCCATATTTAGATTACTCTAATATCATCCTAACATTTCTATAACAAATGAAATATCAGGCCTTGTACAGACCTGAGTATACATCAAACTTCTAACAGCGGAAGCATATGGAATGTTCTTCATTTTTTCCTTTTCTAGATTATTTTTCGATTGGTTCAAATCAAACATATTACCCTTCACAAAAGGAACTACAATTGGTGAACAATCATTCATCTAGAATCTCTCTAAATTTTATTTATATAGGTTTCTTGAGACAAATCCAAGATTCCTCGTAATCCGTCTCTATGAATCTTAGTGTTTAAAGATGAATTTTTTGATCTCATGTAACAAACAATTTATCATTAGTTGCAAGTAAAATGTCATATATATATATAAGTAAATCTTACACTATCCTTCTGGTATATACATTGATCCATGGGATCTTCAACAAATCCAAATGAAGAAATTACTCTATGGAATTTAAAATACCATTAATTGGATGCTTGTTTTAGACCGTATATAGATTTCTTAAGCATCCAAACCAAGTTCTCAGCATCATTAGAAGAGAATCATTTAGGTTGTTTCATATAAACCTCATCATCTAAATCTTGAGAAATGTAATTTTTTCATCTATTTGTTGCAACTCAAGGTCAAATTGGGCTACCAATGCCAAAATAAATGCATGGAATCCTTCTTAGATACCGGAGATAAGGTTTCCATGTAATCGATTCCTTCCTTATGAGTGAATTCCATAGCAACAAGCCTCGACTTGTATCTCTTAATGTTGCTAAACGAGTCTTTCTTTGTCTTAAAGACCCATTTTCAACTAATGCTTTAGCACCACTAGGCAACTCAACAAGATCCCAGACTCTGTTACTCTTCATGGAACTCATCTCTTCCTTCATGGCATTGTATCATAATTATGACTCTTTGTAACTTATAGCATATGAAAATGACTTGGGATCATTTTCGGCTCCAATACTGTAGTCAAGTTCTTGTAGGTACACTTCATAATCACTAGGAATTGCTAAGCATTTTGTTTTGATATATCTTTTTATTGTTGTATAATCTTCCTATGAAGCTTGTGGTTCAACTATTTGTTCAAAAGGTTCTGGAAATTCCTGAATCACCCTGATCTGCGTGTTAGTAGCTTATAGAATTTAAATGATTGGTTATATGATACCTATTTGTACTTGAAGAGTGATGTGAACTCCGATCAATCTGTCTGATCTGCGTGTTAGTAGCTTATAGAATTTAAATGATTGGTTGTATGATACCTATTTGTACTTGAAGAGTGATGTGAACTCCGATCAATCTGTCTGAGGTAGAAGGTTAAGATTCTGAACGATCATGCTCAAGAACTTTGTTACTATTTGATCACTCCTACTTATCAAATTATTCTAAAAAAACTTAGCGTTTTTTAATTCCACAATCCTAGTGCTATGAGATGGACAGTAAAATATGTACCCTTCAAAACTTTCAGCATATCCAATGAAATAACCATTAATGGTCATTAGGTCCAGCTTCTCTTGTTGATTATAGATCCACACTTCAAACGAGCATCCTCTAACGCACATATGTCGCAAACTTGATTTCCAACTTTTCAATAATTCAAATGGCATCTTTGGGACATCTTATTCAGAACTCGATTTAATATATACACAGCAACCTTAAGTGCTTCAGTCCACAAGGATTTAGGAATATTGGAGTTACTAAGCATGCTCTGCACCATGTCCAATAATGTTCAATTTCTTCTTTTTGTTATACCATTCTGGTCCGGTGAATCAGGCATGATATATTGGGCAACTATCCCACACTCTTGAAAAAACTTAACAAACAGAACATGTGTTTGCCCATGTTACGGTATTTTGAATGCAAACATGAATAGAAGATGTAGACCTTAACATTTTTTAGAAATGTGCAGAGTGATGTACTTTTTAAAGTAATCCTTGAATCTTTCTCATGTTACGGTATTCTGGATGCAGACCTGAATAGAAACGTCAACCATGTTTCTCATTTTTAGGAATGTTTAGATTGAGGATTTTTAGTTGGTTTTCCAAAGAACCTGATGTCCTAGTGATTTTGAAATAAGTTGATGACATCTGGTCATAAGTAAAAGTTACCTACCTAAAAGAACGATAAGTAACAGCTTGTTGCACATGAGCAAGCATTGGATTTAAATAATCCTTAAGAGCATTTCTTAGTAGATCTAGTTGTTTAGACGAATCTGGTGGTAACTAAATTTGATTTTTATTTTATGCTATTTCTATTGCTTGTCTTTGTTCTCTTTTTTATTGCCTAAATTTTTTTTCGACCTCGAGATTCAATGGTAAGAGCTCGATTTCTTCAAAATCATGCATAAACTGCCAAAAAATAAATAGAGACTATGCATTTGTTTGAGCCCCATTTTAGGGGAATGATGCATTTAGGATAGTAGATTGATGGAGAATGTGTAGTTAAAAATTAACGAATTTTTTTTATTTGCATGTAATATTATTTTATTGAAAAATGTGTGACTAAAAATGAATTTTGAAATTTACCCTAGATGTGTGAATAATAGCGCAAAACAAAATTTAAAAAAATCAAATCAAATACTATATAAATTGCATTTGCTTTCTTTTTAAACAAGTAATTACTACATTATTGCACAAATAATTGAGCAAGATAAAATATAAAGAATAATTAATCTTAATTAACACAACTTCTTGGATAAAAACATTACAGAATATTAGTTCTTCCACTCTTAATGTCTAGTGCTAGAATTTATGTGAGTAAACTTACTATACGCTTCGAAGAATATGCTCAATAACACATTCTTTCCATATTAGATGGCACATATTCTAACTCAATTATTTTTTACGCTTTCAATCTACTAAATAACTCCAATGGGAGAAAACATTGCATCTGACTATGGTATGGAACAATTTTTTTTTATTAACTCCCTTGAAATAAAAGTACTAACGTATTCTGCATCAAATTGAATCCAATGATTTGACATTCTAAATGGTCTCCATAGATTAATTCACACAAATTTAACTCTTCATGTTAAAAAAACAAATTAGAAACAATTTTTTTTACCACGTGCTCTAATATGGTAAAAAAATTTCATAACACACGAACTAATATTGGTTGGGAACTAAATTTGTTTCTTTATTTCTCTTTCTAACTACATCAATAAAACACAAAACTATAAAGAAATTTCCAAACAAAAATTAGGTCAGAAGATGTTAATACTCTAACCACTACTCAAGCTGGTGAAATGTTGAGGAAAGTTACACTTAAGATATGTTGTCTTGCAATACAAGCATTTGCAGATTTGGCAAACCCAAAAGAACGTATGGCAACTCTCTTGAGAAATTCTCTGTAGTGAAATGAAGAGAACTGTTAACTTAAATAAAGCCTAAAAGTTTGCTGGAATAGTACCCCCAACAGACTAATATTACTAAAATTAAAAACAGTAAGTTGATTGAAATTAGTGGAAATTACATAAAAACAGGTGTTTAAAGGTCCATTTTTAAAACTTAGGTCTGTAATTTATTTATTCAGTTTTCAGGGTTATAAATCATTTTATTTAAATAATAAATCTTTTAATTAATTAACACGCGTACCCCGTTAATGGTGGGTTTCAAATTGGTTCATATCCTAACTTCCATTTTTACTAAAGCCCTATTTTCTCTCAAGCACAATCTCATCTCCACCTTATTCGCACCCAACCTCTATCTCGTTTCCCAAATCAGCCGTAATAAATCTCTAAACCCCACCCAAACTTCGGTGCATTCCCATTTGTTTACAGTGTGATTATCTCTCTGTAGTGCGTAGCGATTAGGAATGGCGAAGAAAATGATGAAATGAAGGGGAAGAAGATGGTACAAACGTCGAGTCGAACAAGCAAAAAGAAAACATTGGACAGTTCGAATAAAATTCCAGAAGCAAAGCAAAAATTGCCCGAATTAAGTAGCAATCAGTCAGGGAAGAAAGTAACTTAACTTTTTGTTCATTTATGGAATTTGTTCGTTTATGATACCGAACAGCGACATTGGACATGGTTTAGGTGTTTTCAAAGTTACATAATTGTTTGTTTATTTCATTTGTGAACTGTAATTTGTCTGAGAAGTAGTATTGAAGCTTGTGGGGTTATATGTTGGAAGTGTTTTTGGAATTTCCATTCGCACAGAGTGTAATGGACTTATGACCTACTTCCCTTCTGTCATTAAGATTTTAATAGGTCTATGACCTCATTGGGTCACATGCTATATAATTATACACGTATGTGACCTAAGTGTTTTATGTAATGTGTGGTTGTGATTGCTGTCATATTACATCTCTGACCTGATGTATACTTCTGCTGCAGGTTGGGAGTTTATATGTTGGAAGGGTTTTTTGGTAGTATAAATTTCAAACACAATGTAATGGATCCGTGACCTATATTCCCACATGTCATTGAGATTATAATGTGTCTCTGACATGATTCTGTCATATGTTATATGTTTATACGTGTATGTGATTGAGTGTATTACGTAATTTGTTGTTGTGACCCCTGTCATGTTTCATCTGTGACCTGCTATGAACTTCTGCTGCAGGTATGGGCAACATAAATCGTTTCCAGGGAAAATAACCACGTCCATGGCAAAATGTGTTATCACCAACCTAAAAAAATATTTAAGCGAAGGCCAATGAAGAATACTATTGGGTACATGCTTTGAGCATTTTTCGGAGTGCTAGGACATAGTTTTTCAACCACAGTTGATCCATTACTTTCTTCTCAGACAGGTGCATGCACCAAATGAAGATGAACTGTGGTTTTGCATATCAGGTAGATTTGTTAGGTTCTCCATGGTTGAATTATGTTTAGTAACGGGTCTGCGATGCACGGGGAATAGTGACATAACTACACTTGAAAATAGTCATTCAAGGTTGAAAATATTTTAGCCAATTGAACATTGTCACACATGAAGATGTGAGGGATGCATTCATATCAGCGTGTCAACTTCCAGAACAAGATGTGGTTTTATGTCAGATCATAATCTGTAACCTTGACCCATCAGAGAATGAGATGCATATGCCATATATGATTGGGGTTCAGTACATCAAACCAGTTCAGTCAAGTGTGTCACGTGATGGTGGGAGAAAGAAGCGAAGGATGGAAATGTTAGTTGTTGGAACGAGTGGAGAGGCAGATGTGTCAGGTGGAAAAACGACTACAACAGTTCTTATGATAACCGATAGTAGAACTAATGAAGCTGTTTTAGATGAAGGTGATGGCGACTTCACTGATACTCCACCAATGTGGCAAGAGACACATGCGTATGTACACTCTCCAGTCAATGAGAGTCCATCAGCTGAACCTCCGCATGCGCATGAACCTCGTTCAGATGCCCCACCGTGGACGACGTAAGTTGTTATTAAACTTAATATCGTAGAGGTACTAACTCGGGTCATATTACTAACATAGGTCACATGTCATTTAAACCAATGGAAGTCACAGATCTGTATCCACAAGTCACATTTTCATATAAATTGGTTACGGATGGTTTAAATTTCAATCTGTTCATGTCATTATAATCAAATCACACACATTACTTGACACAATCCATTCTCACTTGCATTGGCAAACTAGTATCTTTCGTATATCACATCATACAATTTCTACATAGTTTATTTATAGTACACACAATGTAGGTGGTCAAGGATTTGAGGAAAGAACTAACCAGGCCAATCTCTAAACTTATCTTGAAGAACGAGATCGTAACTGTTCAGATGGACGAGATGAGGCCACATCTGGCATCTATACAGGTTGAACAAATGAGGAATATTGATGAAACTGTGCAGAAATAGAATATGATTAGAAGTGGCATGCTAGAAATAAGGACAAACACATAGTTTATGTCTGAGTCTGTGACTGCGTTGATATCTAGTACTATGGAAGAGATGTTGAAAAAACTCGATGAAAGATCCAAAGATGATCAGGAAGGTCGCGCTATTAAGGTGTCTGAGAAGCCTGCTGCAGTAAGTATGACATAGTATTTTTGTTTTTTAAATGACACATGGTTTCATTTTAATTTTCATTGATGCTCTAATTTCAGACTGAAGAGGTGGGATCGAGTATGGACACGAAAGGTAAGAGAAAGATGATTCCTGATGATGACCCCGATATCTAACCCAGTCTACAACCTCCTTCCTTCGATTTGGGTCTTGGATTTACGCAACATAAGCCTCAAACCCCGATTGAATCCAAAACAATTCAGCAAAAGATTAAATCCATCGTAGATGCCGTGGTCCAAGACACAAAAATGACAGAGCCAGAGGTACACTCTAATTTTGGATGGAACTAATTGAACAATGAACATCTGAAAATTGTTCACATCAATATACCTTAATTTTTTAGTTTTTGGTCATTGATTGTTGGGCACAGGTCGTTGAGATGTCCGTATGTCAATGTTTATTCTGTCATTGCTTGCTGGTCACAAGTTGTTAAGATGTCACAGTATGGAATACAGGGATGCAGTTAGTAAGGTCACTGGGGATATTAAGGCTCACAAAACATTAAATCATGTTACATTTAACGCAATAGTTCATTGTTATACCAGGGAATAATTCAGTGCATTAGGGAACATCACATATTATTCACACACGAAGTAGGTCACATGGGTTAATAAAGGTCACAGATTGATATATCAGGTCACAGATTGATATATCAAGTCACAGACGCAAGAAACAGATCACATGGGTTAATACTGGTCACAGATTAATTCATCAGGTCACAAATTGGTACATCAAGTCAGAGACGCACGAAGCAGGTCACATGGGTTAATACAGGTCACATATTGGTATATCAAGTCACAGATTGGTTCATCAGGTCACATATTGTTATATCAAGTCACATACATCGCATTCTTCACTGGAAACATTTGCGCTGCATATCCAGATGTCACAGGCTACAAATATAAGTTATTTAACAGTTATTTAGGTCACATTTTCATTGCTTAACCCATTTTCCTTGCATTACATTAAACATTGCATTTGGTCACACCGTCTGTGTTTACAAGTCATAGTGAATGGTTTGGTCATTGATTGTTGTATTCAATGAGATGCTGATAGGTCACATTTCATACTGGTTATGCGTAGATAGGTCACAATGGATAATGAAGGTTACAAACATTTACCCTGCATATCCAAAAGTCACAGACAACAAATACAAGTTCTTTAAGTATTCTTTAGGTCACATTTTCCTCGCTTAACCCTTTTCTTTGCATTACAGAAAAAATTTCAGTTTGGTCACACAGTCATTGTTTACATATCAATTGATAGCTAGAACGAATTAATGGAATGTAAAAGAATATCTAAAATTGTTATTTCTACAGTCTAAGTTTGACTTAATGGAACCAAGCTACTGCATCTTCTACAATTGTGACCATATCCTCCACAATGTCCACATTTCACAGTCGATTTTCCTTCACTAGATGACCTTCTCCTCTTTTCAGTGGGTCTACCAGAACTCCTTTTTTGATAAGGAGTTAATACAATTGCTAGTTGCAAGTCTACGGGCGTGTTCCACTCAACTGGATCTCCAACTGGAATCACGAAGTCTTGGTATGCATTCATGTATGCATCTTTTGTGTAATAATAAGAACAATAGGCACAAAGATCCCTTTTAGTATGTGCAATCACAGCCAGTGCATATGGATATGAAAACAGATCCACTTGTAACATCCTGCATATGCATGTACATTCATCTATATCTACGTCAAAGGACGAGTGTTCATCTTTGACTGAAAACAGGGACTGATTCACATGTAACACCTACTGAAAAGGTTAAAAATCATAATTATATTAAGTCAAATCAATATATTTCAAGTCCCAGAAAATTATTTTGGGTCACATTAATATTCATCAGGTTAGACTTATTCAGCTTAATATGAAAATGAAAAGGATACCATCATTTTCCTCAAATATGTGATCATTTCCTCATAAGTTTCTCGTAATTGTTCGTCAACATCGTGAACGTGCCACGTGCATACTCGTTATGTTTACAAGATTAGATCTGTAAAGTTTTTCTCAAAGATTCTAATAACAACACGATAGGATAATTCTTTGCTATTTTCGTGACCTCGTTGACTGATTCTACTATATTTGAGGTCATCATAGAATACCGATTTGCTAGCATGTGAAACTATGACCACTTTTCAAGTCCATCCTCATCCTAAGAACACTAACCATGCACATGAATATCGTATAAACTACATATGTGACCATTTTATAAATGTATGGAAATTGTAAAGTAGTACATTTCCAGGTATAGCCTAATCTTTATGTTTATCACGTCGAGCTGGTACATGTTGTATTCAAACTCCGCTAATGTATATGATCGGACGGTCGAATTGAAAGCCTACGTTATGTTGCGACCTAATTTACTGTAGTATGATTTCAAATTCTGCAACAAATTATAGGAACAAATCCCGTGACAGGTTCCTGGATAAACATGATCTATAGCATTCTTGATACTAATATGACGATCTGATACGAAACACAATCCTTCTCTGTAACAATAAGCTTTCTTCATGTTCTCGAAAAATCATGTCCAAGATCTATCATTCTCACTATCTCCAACCCAAATGCAAGAATAAAAATGATGTTATTTGCATCATGTGTACATGCTGTGAAGATAGTGCCCCCATAGTGTCCATTCAAGTAGGTGACATCAACCACAATTACAGGTCTGCAATGCTTCCAACCTTGAATTGATGCATCAAGGGCCATGAAGCAATATTTAAATCTAATGTGACCATCGAGCTCCATTCCTGTGACTGTTCCAGGATTCCTTTGTTCAAGCATGTACAAGTAGCTAAGTATCTTACCAAATGACTCAGTTGGATCATCCCTAATGAGTTTTAAAGTTTGCTTACGAGATCTCCAAGCCTTGGAATAGTTCATCGAAACACCATACGTATGAAACATATCACTACATATATTCTTCAGAGTGTATATAGTATGTGACGATGTGTACTTGTACTTGATACTAGACGAAATAACGGAACTGTATAATTGCATTTGACTTCCCAAAATTATGTTTGAACCACATATGTGACCATTTGTAATCTTCTTAATCTTAAATAGTCCTAATTTACTCCATTTTGAAGATCTGCACATCCAAGTACACCCACCATGTAAATATCTGATAATGTACTCCTTCTTGTCCAAATGAACAACTACAAATTTTGAACATGTTCTGTATTACAAACAAAGAGAGGTCAATTTGAGAACATCTTTATCACAGAATACCCTTCATTCCTCTACTTCTCTAGGATCAGCAACAGTTACAATTGTGACTTCATGTTCAATTATGTGACATGTTGGTTCGATAGTTGCATCACATATATTCGAAACCACATTCTGTATAGAAAACTCCCTGGTATCTTGTACATCAGTTGGAATTATAATAGATTGTTGATCAATATCTGTGACCTCAATGCTTAACGGGTATTTAAAAGGGTCACGATACATACCTTTTAGAGTACATTACTATCACTTCGTATTCTCATCGGTGGCAAATCATGATTCAGTACATACTGTATTGTGACATCTACCTTCGTATGTTCCAAATTGAACTCTGTTATTACAGTGTCCACAAGCTTACTATAAGTGCAATTACTATCCAACAAAACCACCGTAACTGAGATCCATTCAGCAAACATGCGTGTACATACATCATCTCTGCAATGTTAAAGACATATTATCAGTATTAATACCGAATTGGCTAAGGTCACATATATCTTTTGGGTCACAGTAGGAGCGCACGCATGACAGAGAATTACCTACGACATTCTATATGTGCTATATGTGAAATCAATGTCACAGAGTCTATTGAATATGCGTATAAGGTTTTCAATTTAATTCGCAAATTTATGAAGACATAATACAAATGTAACAGTTGATCTGATAGCATGACATACCAATTGCAATGTATATTATTGGTACCGGCAATGGAAATTATGACCTGGACTCCAATCCACTCCAGCACTACGAACAAAATTGTACTGTGACCGGAGATTATCACCTCCAAACTGTGACCATTAATGTCGAATTTACTGCTGTAAATTGTCAACCTGAAGAAACTTGACAGGTCGAAAAAGTGTTCGACTTTGATTACCGCAAGTGTACGGATCGTTCAAGTAATAAAAATGGGTTTTAAAGTCCAAGTATCGTTCCCACGAAGATTGAGTAGTTTAGATATTATTTATCTCGACCCTAACCTAAAGTAAACGAATCCAAAGAGATTTTTATGAAATTGTGAATTTTTACTAAATTGAACTAAAATTATGAAATTGAATGCAAATTAACTAATGGAATGCCAAATGTGAATGTTTGATGAAAATATATGTATGAAAAGCGTACTAGGTTCCCGAATCCCCTCGTAAGCTCACCTCTAATCCCTATTTCACAACTTGATGACACAATGCGTCGGTTGAAGAATCAATGCTCCTATTTTATTCAACAATCTCTCTCGAGTAGAGTTGAACCTATTCTCGCATACCATTTGACTATATCTCTATGACAAATGCAAATATACAAGAATGCATGGATTTTTGTGAACACTTAAAGACTCACGTAAAGCATAACGGTATATCTCTATCCCCTATCGAACCCTACGATGATTTGTATCTTGTAGAATCTATTCCCCTTCTCTCGAATGCATGAAATAGATCACCCAAACTCACATAATCATTGCGCATATAATTATGGAGACGATAACGTGAATACAAACCATTCAACACCCAACAAATATGTTTAGAATCAAATTGCAAAATAAGAAATTAGAAGTTTACAATACGAGGTTCATCGTTCACCTAGCACAAATGAAACTAGCCTAGCATAACTGAATTAAAATAAAGAAATAAATAAATAAGGGAAGACATCACCCAATTCGTAGAAATAAAGCTTGAAATCCTTGGTCTTGATGTGAAAATCCTTGCCCTAGCCTTTGTTCTTGCCTCAAAAGGATGAAATTCTCTCTAGAAAGGCGTAACCCTAGCTTCTGGACGTTATTCGGCTTATATAGGAGTCCCCAAGTCATTACCATAAGTGTTGGATTCGAAATAGGAAACTCGGAATCTCGCCACTTTTTCCTTCTATGCGACCGCATAGAAGGAATGAATGCGGTCGCATAGAAGGGCCTGTTCGTGCTCTGGAATTCCCTGCATGGACCAATGCGGTCGCATGCAGGGGACCACTATGCGACCGCATAGTGGTAACATCTTTCAATTCGTGGCGATTTGGTCCCTGAATCCTATTTTTCCACTTTTCGACCCTTTTTCCATCTTCTTCTTGTTCCAATGCACACTTTCAATACTCAATTGAATCTTTTCATCTCCATGTACTCAATTTCTTCTCCGAGTCATCTTTTGAGTATTTGCATCTTAGTCCATGAACTTTGATTTGTCTCCTTTTTGGTCCTTTTTTCTCCATTTTTCTTCATTTTTCACCACGATCACCGATGTTGACCTACAAACAAGATTTGTAACCAATTTAGCCATGTTTCACGCATATAACGATGGATATCCAAGTTAAACTCATGAATTAACCGTGTAAAATACACTCCTATCAACTCCCCCAAACTTGAATCATTGTTTGTCCTCAAACTATTTAATAACTTACCCTACATGACACATGGTTTGACAATTTTGCCTTATCTCAGGATTGGGACAGCATGAAAGAACATGGGTAACTACAACTGTGCAACATCACATCAATCTCTACATATTATATGAAAACTTGAAGTGTGTGTGTGTAAACTCATGCCAACATAGTAATATCATGATTGACTCATTCCCGATCCCATGTGGTCAAATTTTTCCTTCCATCCCTCGAACGATACACACTTCCCCCAAACTTATTCTTTTCACTCAAGTATCCCGGGGTGTGTCCTAGGTTGAATTCATCAAGTTCTAATCCTGTCCCTCTCTTAGTCCAGATACGTTGTATTATCACGAGTTCACACTTTAATGAGTAGAGGTTCTCCTATTTCTTTGATTCCTTCAACCTTTTAGATTAGACTCAGCTAATAAATTCGTATCAAGGATATAGTTTCATCAACTGGATGTCTGGGGCTAATCAATGATGTTTGTATGTGAGAATGCACATGCTACTTATCAAAACTGTTTTTTTTTTAACATCTTTCATTTGCTTTCTATGTAACCCCTGTAGCGAGCTTTAGGCCGATGACTCCCAAGTCTGATGACCATAGGGCACCAGGTTTTAAACCCTTGCAGGCTTAATCACCCGAGTTACATAGGCTCGAACAGATGTCCTTATTTTTTTTTTCAATGATTAGTGCAATGCCCCTGTTCTTTCTAGACATCCAGTTTCTAAAACCACTCCCTAACTTGAATCGTTCACATGGTTTTCATCTCATTGGTCTCAGATAATCCACACAATTTAGCAAGCATGGAACCCTTACTCATCTCAGTGTTCTGTTGTAACAATATAACATTTAGACCATTCTAAGCTTTTGGTATGATATCATATCTGAGGTGGTTTCTGGGTGTAATCACTATGTTCACTTAGTTCTAGATAATGGGTTAAATCACTCAACAGTATACTAGCATGAGCATCGTGCGCAGAATAAATCAAGTCTCACATAAACATGTATTGATTAACCTAATGAGCACAGTTTTCCTCCCCCACAGTTCAATCATAGTCCAATAATACTCATCATGGTTAGCAGGATTGTCAAACCCACACAAGCACACAAAAACTATAAACGAACCTAAGAATGCAATAAAAATATGTTTTTTTTTAGCACACAAGAAAGAAACGATCATGCAGAAATTACTAAACTCCATCCCCCAAACTTGAATAACACATTGTCCTCAATGGGTGGAAATAAAAAAAAACAAATAAACAGGCATGGAAGAGAAAGACAAACAACATAGAAATGCAGAGGGGAAAGTAAATGGAGTACAGAAAACGCCCCTGATCAGTGCTGGGAGGTAGAAGGAACGTCTGGTGCAGCACTGTCATCAGCAGCCGGTGGGGGTAAACGGGCAAGGATCTGTCTCATAAGCTCTGACTGATGGGCCAACTCAGTGCGCATCCCTCGAATATCGGTCTCCATAGCGCCCAACCGATCCCAAGAGTCATCCACCCGCATCTGAATCCCGTCCACCCTACCTACGTAGGTGTTCAGACGCCCACCCAAAACCTCCACTGAACGGCGAGTAGTCAGACCCTCCCTATTGGCTGCCACGGCAAGGGTCCTGGCGGTGATCACATCATCCCGAATGGCGTGCAGAGTGGTACCCATGGTGCCCAAAGTCTGCCCAAACCCCGCAATATCACGACCAGATGCCGTCATCGTAGCGAACATCTGGCGGAGCAGCTGTGTGTCAACATCTAATGGTGCCTGTGGTGGTGGTGCAGCATACATATCGGCGTCATCGCCCCCCTGTGCGGGCGCAGCCTGATGCTGCCCCTGAAACGCCCGCTCCTGGGCTGCCCGGTGCTTAGCCCGAGCCCGATCCTGAGCCTCCAACGTGGATTGTCTGATTACCGCACTGGCTTTCTCTGGAAGCTCACTGGAGGGAATAGGGACTCCTGCCTGGCGACATAGACCACTGATAAGGCATGGGAAGATCAAGGAATGATGGCGATCAGAAGAGGCTCCCAAGTAGTGAATTTGGTCATATATGAATGTAGCCAAGTCAATCTTCTGTCCGCGCACTAAGTGATAAATCAAACCGGCAGTGGGATCAGTGAAAGTGGTCCGATGGGAAGTGGGCTCCACATTGTAGCACATAAAGAGCCATAGAATGCCGATGGAGGGAGTAAGCTGAATCTGCTCCCAGACTGGGGTCGGCAGTGGCCAAGCATTCGCACGCCCCAATAGTACCTCAGCGACAGTCTCCCAGTGAAAAGCCCCAGGGACAGGTGTAATGTCGTCCCAAGTGAGGCCAAAATAATCCTGTATCACCTCTGGAGAGAACATGATCCAGCGATCCCTGACCCAAGTCTGATGCTCGTGCTCTGAGCCGGGGTGTCGATATCAACATTGAAATTTGCATAAAACTCGCGAACCAAATCGACATACGCTGGGTGTGGACGATCAACAACCCTATCCCATCCGCAAATACCCACCAAAGTGGTCAACTCAAAACCTGGGAAGTCTGATAATCGGACCGATCGTTCCAGCAGAGGGGTCCAACGACTGATGATCTCAGAATAACGAGTATAGGCCTCGGGGTGTAGGAACCGACGAATCCCCCTCTTCTGGTGCCCGAGTGCGGGCTGTGCCTGAAGTACTAGCTGCTTTCTCCTTTCCTTTCGAGGTACGCTTAGGCGGAATCCTGTAACACAAAACAAAAATGAAGCAAGTAAGGCATATGTGAAGTAGGGACGGGCAACAAGCAAACCAAAGCAAAGAGCCAAGGTATTGCAGGAGAGGTGACAAAAGAGATGAAAGAATGCGAACTAAGAGCAATCATGTAGAGGAAATAGGTGAAACATGCAACCAATACCAAAATGAAACTCATATCACGGTAAAAGTAAACATGGGATATCTAAAACTATAGTAGGATAAAGAAGAAATCACAAATGTAAGTCGAACAGGAGCAAAAGAAGCAAATGGAAATGTGAACGACTGTGCAACTTCGGCCCGAGACACCGGCATGAAAACTCGAAATTTTCCCGAGCAACTTTCGGGCATATGAAAGTGTACAATGCCAACTATAACATATCCAAAATTTAGGCCAAACGGAGTTCAAATGGATAGAAAAACAGGGGGGCCGAAGTAGGTGACGTGAGATGCCGTGAACTTATGTAATATCCCATATGTGGGATTCAAGGTGACATGGACATGGCAAGGCAAGTGAATGCATAAGGAACTCGTGTGATAGCTTGGTGCAAGCATAACAAGCAAGCAAGAGTGCTCAAGTGGTGGAAAAATAGCCAAAAGTGTCACAGAGACAATTCATCGAACACTTGGCAAGCAACCTACAAAGTTGGAGATCTTGATGGCTATGGCAATGGAAGAAAACCCAAAATTGTAACCCAATAAAACCACACACCACAACATCCATCAACTACCCAAGCCCCCACGCCTCAATCATCAAACATAATCCAAAAGAACACAAAAGGGGGATGGGATAAAGGGAACCCTTACCTTCGGTCGGTGTGGAGGTGTAAGGTCTAGGGGCACGAGGTGCAATCAAGGAATTGCGTGGTTCGGTTTGCTAGGGACGAGAGATGGAGTGATGGTGTCGGAAGTGGTGGTGGCGGTCGAGGGAGTGAGGGAAGGGAGTGGGAACTATGGGGGAAAAGGGGGGGAGTGTCGGGTTAAAACAAAAAAAACGCCCCCCCATTTTGCCCTCTATGCGACCGCATAGAGGAACTGGATGCGGTCGCATAGAGGAGTCAGTCAGGGCCAGGTTTGGCCCTGTAACCCTCAATGCGACCGCATTCCTGGTAGCACTATGCGGTCGCATAGGCTACCAGGAAAGCATTAGGCAGCTTCGTCCCTAACGGAGGTCCGGTATTGAACATGCTGGACCCTCCAAACCTAGAACTACGTGCCAACATGCTAAGTCCCATAAGATGCGCAAATTTGCAATTTAACACCGCCAAACTTACCAACGTGAGCCCGGGGACAAGGTGTGAAGAGACATAAAATAGTGGACCGTGCACATGGGTATCCCAAAGAAGCATGAATGCCACTCAATAATCAAAAGTCTGATGCACCACACTCAAAATAGAGAAAGACCACGGAACCACTTGGTGAGTCCTCGTGAAATGCAAGCACATCCGAAAACAAGGAAAGTGAATTGGAACCACGAAAAAGGGCTTTGAAATGAGAAACGAACATTGAATAAAATCCCCTTATGTGGTGAATGAAAACCCCCATGAACAAACATTCCCAAACGATATTGAAACATAAAATTCACTCCCCAATGTACCATAAAACAGTGAGACATAAACAAATCACACAGCAATCCCAAAATGCACAAGTTGGCCAGAATTAAAAAGTAAAAAGCGGTATGGTACCTCGATAGGCGTGCAGTTTTTTTTTTTTTAAAATAAACTCCAATATCATACAAAACATATAGAGAGCAACATAACATGCAATTGCCTAGAAAAACAAAATAGAAGGAAAAGTGCATGAAACTAAAAATTGCTTAAATGAATTTGCAGAAAGCAAAGTAAGTAAAAGGGAAGAAACGATGGGTTGCCTCCCATCCAGCGCTAGGTTATAGTCGTTAGCTCGACTGTACCGTGGTGGAGTCACTCCGGAGGTGTGAGATGGACGGTGGATTTGTCCTTGGAGGAATCACCGATCCAATAGTGCTTTAGGCGTTGTCCATTCACCTTGAAGGTACCTTTGCTCTCGTGGGTGATTTCCACAGCCCCATGTGGAGATACCTGTGTGACAGTAAACGGGCCAGACCACCTTGACCTCAATTTTCCCGGGAAAAGCTTCAGACGAGAATTGAATAATAAAACCTTTTGTCCCACAAGAAACTCCCGTCTCTGAATATGCAAATCATGATATTTCTTGGTTCGCTCCTTGTAGATTTTTGCATTCTCATAGGCCTCCTGGCGAAATTCATCCATCTCATTCAACTGAAATATCCTCTGCTCTCCTGCAGCTTGTAGATCCAAATTTAATTTGCGAAGTGCCCAATAAGCCCGATGCTCCAACTCTACTGGCAAGTGACATGCTTTCCCGAACACCAGCCGGTATGGTGACATCCCGATAGGTGTCTTGAATGCTGTCCTATATGCCCATAGTGCGTCATCCAACTTTCTGGACCAATCCTTCCTCAAAGAATTTACTGTGACCTCTAAGATTCTCTTCAATTCCCTGTTGGATACTTCAACCTGCCCACTGGTCTGAGGATGATATGGAGTGGCGATGCGATGTTTTACCCCATATTTACTTAGAAGCTGTTCAAACTGGCGATTACAAAAATGTTTTCCCCCGTCACTGATAATAGCCCGAGGTGTGCCATAACGGGTGAAAATATGTTTCTTCAAAAATCCAATCACCACTTTTGCATCATTGGTGGGTAAAGCCACTGCCTCCACCCATTTGGAGACATAGTCAACTGCTACGAGAATATACTGGTTGGAAAATGAGGATGGAAACGGTCCCATGAAGTCGATTCCCCAAACATCAAACAGCTCCACTTCTAAAATATTCTTCAATGGCATCTCATTCTTTCTTGATATATTTCCAGTTCGCTGACAACGATCACATCTCTTTACAAATTCAAAGGCATCTCGAAACAACGTAGGCCAGTAAAACCCCGACTGCAAGATTTTTGCCGCTGTCTTAGAAGCCCCAAAGTGTCCTGCATAAGCTGATGAATGGCAATGCTCCAAGATTTTTGGTACTTCCTCTTCAGGCACACAACGTCGGATAATCTGATCTGCCCCACGCCTATAGAGAATTGGGTCCTCCCAAAAATAGTATTTCAAGTCTGCAAAGAACTTCTTACGCTGATGAGCTGAATATTCTGGTGGTGGGATGGTCTTAGCCAAGTAGTTCACAATATCTGCATACCAAGTTGTTGTCTCCACACTGAATAATTGTTCATCTGGAAAAATCTCATTAATGTCCAACAACCGGTCCTGTTGACCTAATTCCAACCTGGAGAGATGATCTGCTACCACATTCTCACTGCCCTTTTTATCCCTGATCTCAATATCGAACTCCTGTAGCAACAAAACCCAACGAATCAACCTAGGTTTTGCATCCTTCTTAGTCATCAAGTACTTCAAAGCGGCGTGATCGGTGTGGACAATTACTTTAGACCCAACAAGATAAGAACGAAACTTATCAAAAACATACACCACTGCTAACAACTCTTTTTCCGTGGTTGCATAATTGAGTTGTGCATCGTTGAGGGTCTTGCTAGCGTAATAAATCACATGAAAAACCTTGTTCCTCCGCTGCCCCAAAACAACTCCAACAGCAAAATCACTGGCATCACACATCAACTCAAACGGTAGCTCCCAATCCGGTGCAACAACGACAGGTGCTGAAATAAGTTTTTCCTTCATAGTTTGAAACGCCACCAAACACTCTTCAGTAAATTCAAATGGAGTATCATTCATCAATAAGTTACACAATGGCTTAGTGATTTTGGAAAAATCCTGTATGAACCTTCTGTAGAACCCAGCATGACCCAAGAAACTGCGAACACCCTTCACATAAGTAGGTGGTGGTAATTTCTCAATGACCTGGATTTTTGCCCGATCCACTTCAATTCCTTTAGCTGAAATCCTGTGTCCCAATACAATGCCCTCCTGCACCATAAAATGACACATAATATTTATTTATAAATATTTATCATATATTATATTATATGTCAATATAATAACATATTTAAATATATTTTATTTATTTTATACATAATGTCATAATTTTTTATTATATATATTTTTATATATTTTTATATACATATTATAATATTTTACAATAATCAATTATTATGATATTATTCTTACTAAACTATACAATAATTATTCATTATATTTCAAATACTGCTCAAAACTCTTACAAGATTTCAACAAACAAAAAATAAATATTAATAATTATAAATAATTCATATTTGAATTCAAATAAAAATAAAAAAAAAAATTTATAATATATTTAATAATAATATTATATTATCCAATTATATTATTACATATTTTTTTTTTTTTTTTTTTTTTTTTTTTCATAATTTAAATTCCATAAAACTCATATAATATAATATTTCATTATTATATTACATAATTTATATTTATAAAAAAAAAAAAAAACTTATTAAATAATTATTTATTTGACATTTTCATAATCAATATTAATATTACATAAATTTAACACATAAATAAGGTATTAATATAATTTAAATTTTTTTTAATCAAATTAATATAATTTATAACCATAATATTAATTTCAAAAATATATATCATATTTATATAATTTCAATTATATTTTCACTAATTTCAATTATAATAAAAATTTATATAAAAAATTTTTGTTTTTTCACATTTTTTTTTTTTTTTTTTTTTTATATATCATATATAATATATATTATTCATTTAATTAAATATTATACAATAATAAACTCCATATATATAATATTTTTATACATTATTACCATTTTATCATATTAACATAACATTTTTTTTTTTTTTTTTTTTTTTTTTTTTTTTTTTTTTTTTTCAACCATATATTTATCACAATGTCAATATTAAATTTTTACTTTTTTTTTTTTTTTTTTTTTTTATTTTTAAATTTAATATATTTAAAATTTAGTTTTTTTTTTTTTTAATATTATTTTATAGTATTATCAATTCACATAATATATTATTTTATAAATAATTAAATTATTTTTTTACCATATAAATATTATTTAATCAAAAAAAAAAAAAAAAAAAAAAATTAAATATATAATAATTTATTATATAATATAAAAATCAATAATATACATACTTTATAATTATTATATTTAAATATTTAACATTTTTAAATTAAATTCATAAATGAATTATATATTCTCATATGTATATTAATTTATTTTATTAATATAGCAATGCATGAAATTTTTGATTAAAAAAAAAAAAAAAATAATATTATATAGTAAAAAAAACAAAAAAAAAACAATAAAAAAAAATTATATTATATTATTCAATCATATACAAATAATATATATCTCCTATTTATCTCATATTTAATCAGATTTTATCAAACAAAAAAAAAAAAAAAAAAAAAAAAATTATTTGAGTATATTAAAATCATAATATTATTATATAATATTTTAACATATTAACATATATATTTTATTTCATTAATTTATTATTTTTATAACATTTTTATATAAATACATTAAAGGAATTTTTTTTTTTAATATTTATAAATTATTTTAATATATATATCATAAATTATTATATGCATTAAATCAATTTTCATTTATTACATTTTAAAATTAGGATCATATTATGATTATATTTTATTGCAATATAATAATTTTTAATAATTTTAAAATATAATTAATTATATATAGTTTATTGTATAATATTTTATATTATATTTATTTAATTATACATTCATATAATATTAATCTTTAATTTATAATTACATTTTTAATATTTATCATTAATAATTAATATACTAAATATTAATATTATATACATTTTTTATATGATAAATATATTATTTTAAATTCATTAATAGGTCATATTCATATATTTATTTATAATTTTATGTGATAAATATCATATAAATTAAAGTATATAAATTTAAAGTAATAAATTTCAATATAAATTACATAATTTATTAAATAAATTTTTTAAATATATAATTTATTAATCAATATATCATTTTTAAGTTTTATATATTTTTTTTTTTTTTTTTTTTTTTTTTTTGAATTATTATTATATTATTTTAATAATAATATATTATATTTTTTTGATTTATTATAAAAAAAAAAAAATTTAAAGATGTTTTATTAAATATACAATATATATTTTTTTTTTTTTTTTTTTTTTTTTTTAATCATTTTTTAAAGTATCAATCAATAATTAATTTTAATTATCATATTTATAACATCACAATAATTCAATATAATAAATTATTAATCATTTTTTATAATTCATATTCATCGTGAACATATACATACATAATCAATTATTTATATAATATATTATTATATATTTATATATGCCAATATTTTATAATATTAATTAATAATATTTTTTTTTTTTTTTTTTTTTTTTTATTTTTGAAGAATATTTATTATGATTCATTATATAAATAATTAATTATATAACAATACATAATATTCAATATATATATCATTATATCATATATTAATAATTATAAATTTTATTTAATATATAATATTGTCATAAAATCATTAATTTAATAATATTAATAATTATTATATTATCATCTTATTTATATAAATACATTAAGATCATTAATAATATTTTATTTAAAGATTTTATATTCATTTCATTTATATTCATTAAATTATTTAGTAAAAAAAAAAAAAAAAAAAAATCATAATTATATAATATAATTAATTATCATATACATTCAATTATATTAATTAAAAAAAAAAAAAAAAAAAAATCAATTAAAAATATTTAATAATTATATTTATCATTAAATATATTTATATAATTTCATTATATTTATACTTTATAATTATTTATCAATTTTTTTTTTTTTGAAATTATTTCTTAAAAAGTTAATCTATTAAAATACATTAAATACAATATTATATTTATTGTACAGTATATAATTATTTTAAAAAAAAACACAATAAATAAATTATTATTTTTCATATTATGCATATAATATTTACATTAATTAATTTAATATATATAATTTTATATATATAATTCATTATTTTTTATTATATTTATTTTAAATTTTTTTATATAATAATTATTTCAACATATATATTAAATTTTATATATACAATATAGACTTTTAAGTTAAATACAAATATTATATATAATATAAAAAAAAAAAAAAAAAAACATAAAATCAAATTATTTTTTTTTTTTTTTTTTTTTTTTTTTTTTTTTTTTTTTTTTTTTCATAAATTAATTATATATAAATATATAATTTAGTAATAAATTTTTTTAATTATATACATATTTATATATATTTTCAATATTTGCATATTAAACATTATTTGTATACATTATATCAATATTATGTAATGGTATTAATTTTTTATTAAATTTTTATAATATATTTATATATTATAAATAATATTTTACATCATATAATTTTATTTTTATCATTAGTAAAGTCATTTAAATTTTTCAATATTTTATATTATTTTATTATTCCATAAACTTTATAAAATTACATAAATCAATATATTATAACTCAATAATTTTAAAAAAAAAAAAAAAAAAAATACTAATATATTTAATAAATTATAATAAATAATTCTAAACAAATAATTGATATAATTATATTTATTTCACCATATACATTAATTATATTTTATATTTTTATTGAGAATTTTTTTTTTTTTTTTTTTTTTTTTTTTTTTTTTTTTTTTTTTTCAAATATAATTATATAATCAAATCATCATTAAATATATTAATTATTCATTAAATATTTATTAATATATATATTTATTCAATATATATATACATTATATAAATTTTTATAATTAAATAATTTAATATGAGATATTAAATTAAGCATATTATTATTACATATTAATTAATTTTTTAATTATCATTTTTATTAAAAAAAAAAAAAAAAAAATTGTTATTAATTTATAAAATAAATTCAATCCTTTTATAATATAATCATATTATTATTAATAATGAAAAAAAAAAAATATTATATTATATAATAATAATAATCATATATATTATTTTTTTTTTTTTTTTTTTTTTTTTTTTTTTTAATAATATATTACATATAAATCAATTATAATAATAAATTAAAAAAAACTTTTATTTTTTTTTTTTTTTTTTTTATTAAATTATATTTTTATCAATACATAAAATATATTATACTTTAATTATTATTTATTTTAAATTTTTTATAATAATTAATATATTATTATAAATTTTTTTTTTTTTTTTTTTTTTTTTGTTAAAAATCATATATAATGAATTTTATATAAATATAATATTTTTTTTTTTTTTTTTTTTTTTTTTTTTTTTTTTTAAATTTTTAATATTATAAGTTTTAATATAATAATATTCTTTATAAATATTATTTTTTATTATACTCAAAATGATTATAATCATATATTACAAATATTTTATTTATTTTCATCATATATATATTTTTTTTTAATTAAACATCAATCATACAATAATTTTTTTTTAATTATATCACAAAATACATAATATTGAGTTTTAAAGAAAAAAAAAATTGTTAATATTATTTTTTATATTTTATTATATATTATTCATTAATTTCATATATTCAAATAACAAAATTTATATATTTATCTATAATTCCAATTAATACATTAATTTATATATCAGCATAATTAATATAAATAAATTATTTTTATAATTTATTAAACTCCATTTTATATAAAATTATTATAAGCAATAATATTTTGAGCAAAAAAAAAAAAAAAAAAAAAAAAAAAAATTTAATTTTTATATTATATCATAATTAATTTTCATTTTTTATAAATAAAAAAAAAAAAAAAAAAAAAAAAAATTGTTTAATTAATTTTTAAATAATAATCATATTATTTTAATTTTTCAATATCCATATAATTATTTTATTAAATTTTTTTTTATTTGTGTGTGTGTATTCTTACACTAAGATCTGATTAATGTAGAGAATAATTTAAAGGTGAGTTTTTATGTTATATAATATAATATATTTTCATAATTCATATTATATATAATATTTTTCATTTATATTTACTTTATTTTCTTTATATACTAATTTAATTTTAATTAATTTTATTTATATTAAATTTTCAATATTTTATTAAAATATAAATATTTTTTATATATTTTTTATTACTCACTCTTTTTTTTATATTAATATAATAAATTATATTTATAATTTTTTTATTTATTTACTTTCATATTACATTATTATAACATTAATATTTCAATTTTATTATATTAAAAATTAATATCATTCATCAATATTTCTATATTATTTTTATTAATATAAATTATTTTATATTATATTTTATTATTAAAGAAAAATTAATAATAAATACATGATATATATTGTCCATAAATAAATAGCATTTATATCTTTAATAATACATAAATTTGTACCAAAAATTTTTTTTAATTATTTAATATAATTTATCATACTATATTAATAATTATTAATTAATTATCATTATCTAACAATTTTTATTATATAATACAATATAATTATATATTATAAAATTATTAATTAATTATATTCAAATAGAATAATATATCTTTACATTTCTTATTTAAATAATAACAATATTAATTATTAATTTAAATTATTTATAATGCATTTTTGTTATGAATTATATAATATATAATTAGTATCATATTATATATATAATTACTATATTAAATTTGCATACAATATATTATACTAATTCAGTGCAATAATATTTAATATTTATTCAATTTTTTTTTTTTTTTTTTTTTTGATTTCATCATCATCATTTAATTTAATATTTTAATTATTTTAAACATATAAAATCAATTTATGCAGAATATATTGACACATATATATACATATGTAATTGAAATATCATTAATAAAAAAAAAAAAAAAAAAAAAAAAAAATTTATAACATAATATAATATATATTATTAATTAGTTTAAATATATATATTTTATATAATTATAATATATTTTTTTTTTTTTTTTTTTTTTTTTTTTTTTAATAATTTATATATTAAATAATTTTATAATATAATCATATTCATTATTTATAAATTCAACTCATAGTCATTCAAATTAAATTTTTTAAATTTATAATTATTATCTTTAATTTTTACATTATCCATATTTATATCAATATTACACAATCATGTATTGACTATATTATCATATTAAATATTATATATTTTTTTTTTTTTTTTTTTTTTTTTATATAAATAAATTTTCTATATTTTAATATAATTTAATCATTTTACATTTATCAATTTATATTCATATTATAAATTTAGACTAATTATTAATATAATTTTTTTTTTTTTTTTTTTTTTTTATATAATTATTATAATCATATTAATAAAATTTATTAAAATATTTTTTTTATTTTCTTCCTTAAATTTCTGTTTTAAGTTTCTCAAATTAATAATTATAAGTTTTTTTTTTTTTTTTTTTTTTTTTTTTTTTTTTTTTCATATATATTATTATTTTTTAATATTTACATAAAAAAAAAAAAATTTATTATTATATATTTTTAAATTATCCATTCATTTTTAAAATATTTTATTATTTTTTTTCATTGTAATTATTAGTTGTAAATTATTCATAAATTTAATAAATTAAAATAATAAATTGATTGAATTTTTTTTTTTTTTTTTTTATTTTATAAAATAACAAACTTTATTACACTAGATTAACATAATATATCATTTAATTATTAATCATTTAAATTATTTAATAAGGCATCTAATAAAATAATATTATAAATTATATATATATATTAATATTTTTTGTACAATACAAATCATCATATTATTTAATATTAACTTATATTTACATCTTATATCTTTATATATATAAATATATATTTTCATTATTTTGAAATTATATATAATATATTGTAGATATATTATCAATTTTTCATCATTTATTCAAGTTTTTAAAAATAATAAATTTATTTTATATATTATATTAATTAACCTATTAATATTATATTATTATTTTTATATTATATTTCCATGGCCTAAATTTCATATTTTCATATTTACATATTTAATTATGTAAATATTATATTAAAAAAAAAAAAAAAAAAAAAAAAAAAAAATAATTTTTAATAATTACATTTTATATACATATACATATATAATTCAATTACAGCTATAATTTTTTATAACATATCATATATTAATATATACACATATAATATAAAATATAAACATTACATTAATATATTATATACAATTAATATAGCTTAAATTTATTTAAATATTCAGATTTTTATTTATTCATTTTTTTTTTTTTTTTTTTTTTTTTTTTTTTTTTTTTAATAATTATAATTTTCTTAATTATCTTAAAAAAAAAAAAAAATTATATATTCAAAATAAATTTATATAAAATACAATTATTATATAGATATTCAAGATAACATTTAATTATTAAAATTTTATTATAATAATTATCATAATTTTATTTAATATATATAACAATTTTTTTTTTTTTTTTTTTTTTTTTTTTTTTTTTTAAATAAATTTTTCTTAAATTTTTTATCATAAATTTTTTTTTTTTTTTTTATTTGATATAATTTTATATATCATTATAATAATAATTCATTTTAAAATAATGCATAGATTTATATATAATTTTAATATATTTAATATAATATTTATTATATTTTCATATTTTAATTTAATATTAGTATTTTTACTTATATTTATTATATCAAATCATATAGTATATAAAAATTTTATAATATCATATTTATTTACAATTAATATTAGTAACATATAAATACAATTTTTTGTAATATATATATATTTTTCAATTATTTTCATTAATATTCATTTCTTTGTATTATATTCATAAATCTACATCATTATTATATGATAATTCATTTATTTTTATCAATTTTTTTTTTTAATTTTTGGGTTTTCTACTATTAATCATTATTAAAAAATTTTATTTCAATTAATTATATATTCATATAATCATATACAACATTATTTTAACCATTAAAAACAAATTTTTAAATCAATAATTCCATTTATAAATTATTTATTAATCATATTATAATTATAATAAAAAATTTTTTTCTATTAATTACAAATGTTATTATCATTAAATTATAAATTATTATTCCTTTATTAATTTCATTTAATTTAATATTATATAATCAATAGAATTAAATAGTATTTTATAATTAATTATTTTTTATATAAATAATATTTGTTTTTTTTTTTTTTTTTTATATATATAACATAATTTTTTTTAATATAATATTTATCATCACATAAATTACCTTAATTCAATTCATATTATTTAGTATTTACATAATTTTATATTATATTTAATTATATCATTACTATTTATATATTATTTATAATTTTTAAATATAAGATTATCATTATTTATATCATATTAAATAGTATATTTTACAAATAAATATTATGTATATTAATTATTTATATTCATTTTTATTATTTTTTTTTTTTTTTTTTTTTTTTTTTTTAATATTATTAATTAATTTCATAAATATAAACAAAAAAAAAAAAAAAATATTAATTAACATATAAATAATATTAATTTTCTTATTTATTATATAAATACTACATATATTATAATAAATTAAATCAATTTATTATATTAATGTAATTTCATTAATAATCTATATCCTTGTTTATTAAACTTTTTACAAATTATATATATATTTGTAACTCATTATAATATATAATTTATATTTACCAATATTTTAATTTATATTAATTATTACATATCTATATTATATATATTTATATAAATATAACATTATAATATTTTGTTTCTTTGATTATTAATAATATTCGTAATATTATATCTTTATAATTCATTTGTATATCATCAATTTAATAGTACATTTATTATCATTTATTACAAATTATAATTCTATACTCTGATTTATATATAAATATTAGAGTATAATTAAAAATATATTTATATAAATTTAATAAATATTATAATTACATAATATTATAGCATATTTTTAATATAAATAATTCATTAATTTATTACTATTTAGATATATATTATTTCATATTTTATTTAATTTTTTTTTTTTTTTTTGGTAAAATTTCTATAATTATCTTTCGTTTATAATCAAATTAATTTTATTTAAAAAAAAAAAAAAAAAAAAAAAAATAATTATATTAAATTTTTATTATTTATCAATAATAATATTTTGTATATATAATTAATTACATTTTTTTTTTTTTTATTATTACTTTTTTTCAAACAATCATAATAATAATATAATATTTATTTATTAAGGTATTTATTTATTAATAAAAAAAAAAAAAAAAAAAAAAAAAAAAAAATATATATCAATTTTTATATATTTATAAAAATTGTAAATATTATCTTATATTTAAATCAAATTTATATTTCAATATTTATTTTTTTGTAATATCAATTAATATCTTTTAAAGTAATATATTTATTTATAAATATCTTTTCCATACATTAACCTCTTTATATATATATTTATTATAATAATTATCTTTTAATTTATTAATATATTCATTACATATTAAATTATCAATATTAACTATTCAGATTATCATAATAATTTAATGTCCATCATTAGTATATAATCAATTTATTTTAAATATTTTTATTATAATCATATTCATATATATTTATAATAAATATTAATAATATTTATTTTTTTTTTTTTTTTTTTTTTTTTTTTTTTTTTTTTTTATAAACAATTATAGAATATCATATCAAATATTATTATAATAAAATTTTTAATTTATATTTAAATCAATTATTTTTTATAAGATAATTATTATGTTTATTATTCAATTTAATTTCAATAATTTTATTTATATTACATACAAATTTTTAACATTTTATATAATTTTTTTTTTTTTTTTTGTACACATAGAATTTTCCACAATGGATATATCAAATTAAATAATGTTTAATATTAATATTAATCAAAAAAAAAAAAAAAGTTAACAATTAATTAATAATATTCTATTATTAATATATTAAATTTATTAATATTTTATTAAAAAAAAACATTT